>CM054943.1:5185435-5197935 GCA_029168755.2 Tillandsia fasciculata | reverse complement strand
CAGTGGACCGCACTGCCACGCGACGTGCCACGATTGGGGGGCGCGCGTGTGTGGGGAGCGCGGGGCGCGAAACGGGCCACGTGACGCGCTGTGAGTGATTCAGGCGCGCACAGTAGCGGGCCGGGCCGGATTCGGGCGCCCGATTCCTGCGCCCGAATCCGGAATCTTCTTTTTGGTGGGCTTGGGCTATAAATAGCCCATTTGGGCTTTGTTTTGGGCTTCTTTTCTCGGGTTTTCACAGCCCATTTTTGACAGAGAGCGTCGTCTTCAAGTCTTTTTCGACTTTTGGGATCCCGGAGATTTTTGGGAGTCGTGCCATCTGCGTTCTTCTCGACATCGCGAACTTCGACGCGCCTTTGATACCGAGCTTTTATCGTCGATGCTTCCTCCGCGAGCTCCCCAGGGCTGACGGGAGGAAGTTTTTGGCCGATTTTTGCGGCATCGGTTTCACGAGAGGTAGATTTTCGTTTTTCATGTTCCGCTCCTCTCAGTTTTGGATTTTTATTGGGGTTTCTGGAACATTTTTGACCCCTTTCTTGCTGGTGATTTTCATGGACATCGGAGCTTGTCGGATTTTTATCTCCGCGCTCGGTTATCGTATTTCAACTAGTGAGGACTCGATCGACATCTACGCTTCGCTAGGATCGCAGCCATATTTTTATTAGAATTTTTGGAGATCATCTCGCAGGTGATGTTTTGGATTCTCTCGGACTGATCTTTCCGCAGATTTGTGATCGTGAGGATTTTTGCTTACCGCGATGTTTGGACTGTATCTTTGTGCCCAGGAGGAGTTTTCTAGTGTTTTTGGGCTCGTTGGAATCGTGGGAATCTGAGGATTATCCACGTTCGGTTTTAGCCCATTTGGACCTTGGATCGATGCGCACTTTCAGGTGGGTTGCTTTGTCTCCAAAATCGATGGACGATTATCTAATTCTATGGAATAGCAAGCATGCATGATTGTGAGATGTGTTAGGAAGCATGCTAGGGAAAGAGATGATATTTTCTTTGTGTTGTTATTGAGATCATATCAGTTAATGCTTCATATTTGTGTTAAAAATCGTTATTAATGGAACTTGACCTAGCACCCTGTCATATGATGTATGTTCAACCACACTAGTAGAAAACCCCCACTTGGGCTAGGTTCATTTATGCTTTAGACACCCACACTTTACATTCTATCCCTGGACATAGTGTTTTCCTCGCCCGGGTAGTGGGCCGAGTGGTCGAAATTTTTTTTAGTGTAGGATGCATGTTACACTCGTGCTTGGGGGCCGAGTGGAGTCTGGCAGATGTAGCTAGTCTTATATCTGTGGCGGGAGCCGTTTGGGTAAACAATGGTCCCGGGTTATCGAGTTTCTCTTATTTATTTGTCGTCGCTATGTTCGTGGCAGTAGTGTACTAGTGATAGCAGGACCTTGAACCCAGAATCTTTTTGGATACACATGATTTTAGTCAACCAATATTTTTTTTCCAAATATTGAAGGGTCGCCGGAGTCTGTTCTTGTCTGATTGGGCGAAGGCATTAGCCCTTCGGGGTTTGGGAGTAAAACTTATTTTCTAACTGATTTTTCTAAAAGAACTAAAAATCATTAAAATGGGTTTTCTCAAATCAAGATGGTTTTATAAAAAGTAACTACTTTTAGTCCTCACCCTAAAGGGGTTCGAGTGAAAATAGTTTGCAGTAATAAATATCACATTTTCCTATAAACTTCCTCACCCGAGAGGGTTCGAGTGATCTGGGTTCTAAGAGCTGTTCCTTCTTTAGGTCAAGAACAATGAGAGGCTATGCCTAGAGTCTGTTCTTGTTTGATTTGGGTTGTAGGTACTAGTCTTTCAGGGTGTTCGAACCCTTCATTGTCGTCGGCTGTGGAGTATCTCCAGTCTAGTGGGTTTTAGCACGTTGAGTTTGATGTCCTGTTGTGGGAGCCGTCGGGTTGACGGTGGTCCTGACTGTCGAGTATTTCCAGCCCGTGAGTTAGAGATGTGATGTTGGTTATTGTCGATCTTGTTGATCGTGGATTTAGATTATAGCCTGCATGAGCCATATTGAGTTCGACAGAGATGCACGGATACTTTCCTCGGTGGGGTCGCGCCCCTCGAGTGCCGCTCCGAAGCTGGGCCTGTTACTTTGCTATCGCGACTTGTCGACGCAGTCCTTCTGGCTGGGCCAGTTTTGGTAGTCACGGACGCCCTACGTAAGTCCAGTCCTCCGTGGATGTAATGGCAGTAGGTGGGCGCAAGTTTGACTGGACCCCATATGGCAGTCACTGTGATTGGGTTGATTGAGTATATTAGGTTAGAGTCGATGCATCATTTTCATCTGTATCACCCTTTGAGCATTATAGATAGAGGCATGATAGCTGTAGATTTCTTTCCAGCTTATCTTTACCTTATTTCGATTTTCATGTTATCTTATGCCTCTAGTAGACTTAGTGGGCAGACCGTCGGGCTTGGTGGCGGTACCCACTGAGAACGACGTAACGGTGTAGTTCTCACACCTGCTGTGGTGATAGGTTTTTCTGAGATAGCTGTTCCGGCTTCTGTTCGAGCGGAGACAGTAGTTCGAGGTGAGGGAGTTGCGAGCTAGTTCCCTACCCATCCTCGGAGTATAGTGGTACCCTTTTTGGAGCTTTGTAGTAAAATCTGCTGGATTATAGTGTTGGGTTTATATGTATTAAAGGATCTAAATAGGAGAAAAAATACCTAGAGGGGGGTGAATAGGTGTAAATAATAAACACTTAAAAAATTATTGCGCAATAAAACCCAATGCGGAAATGAAAATAAACACGCAAGATTTTTACGTGGAAAAACTCCAAACCGGAGTAAAAAACCACGGGACCGATCACACGGCGAAATCCACTAGAATTAAACACGTACAAGGTGATATAACGTACTCACAGACGACTCAACCTTTTACCATACGCTCCTAGTAGATCTTCTCCGCTCGTTCCGCAACGCTTCTCGAATCCACGATCAGCGCCCAACGCCGAATCCACGGCGTCCAACGTCGAGTCCACGACGTCCGACCGAATCCACGGTCTTCACCCAGTAGCACGCTTCGAATCCACGAACGTACCTCGCTCCGAATCCACGAGAGCGGTTGCACCTTGAATCCACAAGGCCACGCGAGTCCACGCGCCGATTTTGGGAAAATCGTTATTTTTGGGTGGTGATAATCCGCCGAATACTTAGATTAGAAATAGATCGGAAATACCATCTAAGTATTCATTAATTTGATTCTACTCAAAATCTGAGTTTGGAAAACCTAGAATCAAATTAATCAATATAGATGAAGAAACATAGAATTAAATCTATTGATTTCCTTTCTTCTCTATATGTGGATTTTTCTTTTCGGTCGTATTCAATCTTGCCCTAGAAAATGAATCATAGGGTCTATTTATAGGTTAGAAACCATTGGAAGAAGATAAATCAAAAACTAACCTTTTCTGAAATTTTACAGGACGGCGATCCGGATCGGAATTTCTGCGATCCGGATTGCCGTAACGAGACAGACAATTCCAGAAAAAAACAAGGTTCGGGATCCGGATTGAAATGCCCGATCCGGATCGTTCATACATTTCAGCAAAAATCAATGTTCGGGATCCGAATCAGAATTGGCTTGGATCCGGATTGGATTTGCATATGAACCAACACCCTTCGGGATCCGGATTGGATTGTCTGATCCGGATCCTGAACATGTTCCATGTCCGGTTTTTGATTTTTAAGCAATTAAAAATTCTTCCAAGTGTTTCTACACTATAAGAAGTATTCGGATCACCAAAAATCTTTAGTTAAACATACCTGATCCTTTTGAATTCTTCTTTCTTGAGATTGAGGTATATGATCCAAACTTCTTCATCTTCAATCTTCAAGACTTAACACTTTCACGAAATACGCCAACTCAAATTCCGTAACAATCTCCCCCTTTGGCGGTTTCGTGACAAAACACAAATCCACAAAAAAAAAAAAAAAGGATATTTTTGTTGCTATCACCATACAACAAAAATTTACAATGGAGATCCAAAATTTAAATACATGAGATAAACTCCTAAGACAAACTCTAGACTTAGACATCTGTACTCTCTGCAAAAGAAATCATTCTTGACAAAAGAAATCGTTAGATACCTCAAGAATTTAACATTCAAAACCTAGCAGAGAGATAGAGTTTATACTCACCATGACATTTAAAAATTCAGATATGTAATGAGTCACAATCAAACATTGACATATCTTCTAAACAATAGAAATCCAAATGTCATAGAAATGTTAGTCAACAATCAACTTGTTAGTTATATTACATGCCCAAATAGTTAGTCGAATAGTTAGTTAGTAGGACATGCATCAAATCACAAGATAAAACCAAAGTTGCAAAAGTTGTGATACTTACCTTAAGTGTGATACTTACCTTAAGGTTCAACATTCTTCTCACTCTCAAGCATTGTCAATCACAGAGCACAGTTCACTGTTCAATCACTGTTCAAAGTTCTCTAAACTCTCTCCCCCTTTTTGTCACAAAACTCAGCCAAAATTAATACATGTAAGGAGAGTTAAAAAGTTTCAAAATATGAAAAACTTGAGAACTAAGACTAAAGAAACTAAAACAAATGAAAAATCCTGCAAAAGAGAAGATTAGAATAAAACATTATCAGAATCCTCAGAGCTGATGCATCCTAGCTTCTGAAACATTTTCTTGATCCGCTTGTTCATTGAAGCTTGCTCTTTCTTAACCTCTCTAAGATCCTGGATCATCGAAGCTTGCTCTTTCTTAACTCTCTAAGATCCTCTTTCATTTCAGCGAACTCGTTAGACATGCGTTCTTGTTCATTGGAGAGACGCTGTTGTGCCTTATAGATTGAGTTAACTGAAGCATCATCATCAGAAGTTGATGGAGGTGCTTGATGTGCAGGTGGAACGGGAGGTGTGCTCTGGTGCAGAAGTTGTTGCTTGTGGTGTGCTCTTTGTCGGTTAGGAGGTGATGGGAGGTCATCTTGTTTGTCGAGAGAGACTTCACTATTGTTGTTTCATTGATTGTTCCCAGACTGTACATGTAGGAGCTCGCACTTGTGTCGACTTTAAATTTTCGAAGGATGCGCATAATTATCATAGGATAAGGAGTCTCTCTGTAGGGTGAGCATGTTCCACATAGCGCGCCATCCTTGACCAGATGAGGTAAGGAATGTTTAAGTTGGCTCCCATTAACGCTGCGGGTTTCCAAGAAGATAAAGAAATAACATCCTATCCCATCGAAGAACCTTTGTATTCATATTTGGAAAGGATGTTATAGCAAACAATGAAGTTCACGAAGCGATACTCCGGTCGAAGTTCTTTCGAAAAGACGGAATTTCCTGTCGACAGAGTATCTGGAAGGCAAATTCCATTAACTACCACTCTCCAGGAGTTGGTTGAAGACTTGAGTTTTCAGATAATGAGGTCCATCAACTCTGGCCTCATCCCTAACACCTCTCCAATCAGTTGAGGTGTCACTTTAATCTTAACATTTTTAACCAATGTTTGAAATTCTCGACGTCCGTTGTCCTGATCAACGAGACTTGAAGCATTTGATAAAACATTCGTACTGAGTGAGGACAATACCCAGTAGTCTCAGGGAATGGCAAATGGGAGCAAGGCCCGCTTGGTCAAACAAAGTCCCAAAGAGTGTAGATCGTTCCTTCATTGCCTTGACATTGACATGTCTTTCGCCTATGCATTCCCTTTTCTCAAAATCTTTGATCCTTGCGGAGCTGATGAAGTCTTGAGCAGGAGGCTGGCTAGCAAGTGGTTCTTCAATCGAAATGCCCCGAGCACTTCCTCTTTTTCTTGCGACGCTTTTTCTTTTGTTCCGGTTGGACTTGGATCCATAGGGGCTTTCCTTTTTTGCAGCAGTAGGCGGAGGCTTAGTCTTAGAAGCTTCAGCAGTTGCCTTCCCTTTGGAGACATAGGGACAGTTTCCTCGACCTCAAGGTTATCCCAGTCAATCGAATCCGTCTCTGTTTCCGTCTCGGAATCACTCTGAGTCTTCTTCGTTGCTTAGCCCTTAGGCTTGACAGTATTTTAGCATGAACCATGGCAGCAGAGAAGAAATATAATCCAGGTGATCACCATTGCTGCAAGTGCTTTGTGTTTTAAGAAGTGTCCTGTGAAGAACTCAAGAACATGAAAAATTGTTAATTTTCAAAAATTTGAAAAATTGTACCCAAACAATCATAATCATGTAGAGAGACTAAGAATCAAATTAGTTTTGCAAAAAGAATTTTAAAAATAGATCAATTCCATGATTTTCAAAAATTCCTCTTATATGCCCTAAAACCGAATTTTTAGAAATCGAAGCCCAAAAATTCGTTAATCAGGAGAATACCTAGCATAATAATCAAAACTAATCTACCCAGAGTTCTTATTTCAAAAGAAATTTGATCAAAAACCATTCACAAACGAAAAAGATCCATGATTTTTCATCACGTTTTGAAGGAAAACATAAAAAACTGTGAAAAACCGAGATTTTGATCAAGAAAACTTACTTGAATCGAAGAACTTGAGTTTGGAAGGCTCCAAAAAGCAAGAATTCTAGAGAGAGAAACTCTGGAGTCTTAAGAACAAAAGATTGGGTAAAAGAAATCAAAACCCTTTGTTCTTCATAAAACCCTAGCCGTGATCCGGATCGGATCGAGAATGTGATCCGGATCGGCTACCCGCAGGAAATACCTGCGTTCGGGATCCGGATCACTTGTCCGATCCGGATCGGCTCCAACTTTTTCTTCAGAAAAATTTAGAAAAATTCCATAAAATCCAGAAAAAGTATGTAAGCACTTTAGCCATCAACTTTAAACAAAAGTCATCGTTTCATACAACAAGAAATAGATTATACAAAATCTATCAAAAATACTCAAAAATGAAACGAAAATTTATGAAAATTAAAACCCTTAAAGTTGAACAACTTCAATTACATCTAACATGATCTTATGCGTAATGCCTTTATCAAATCATCAATTTGGTAAAGAAAATGAAATACCAAGATCAATAGATGTTTGAAATCCCAGATAAGTTAGATAATATATCTAGACAATCTGTTGAAGAGAGTGGCTCTTTGAGCATCTTTCATTAAAAATCCCACCTTATACCAACCTTGAAATTTGACAGAGTCAAGTATTTCAATATGCATTATTTCATCAAAAATTGAAAAACATGCTTGGTATACATTGGTAGCTGCACACAGTACTCGGACGACCGAGGTGGTAGCTCTTTCCTCCATGTGGTGGTAGTTTTCACACTCCTCATTGGGATGTAACTCTTTCCACATCTTTTGAGCATATTACATTTCTTTGACTCCCCCTCAATTGGCTATCAATTATTTAATATATAAGGTATTCAACCAAAAATTGATCTCGCATTCATACTCGACTAAGCAATCAAATAAGATAATGACTATACCAAGAGATCATTGAGAGAGAAATTGACTTTGATCACTTAAAAGATGACTTAATTAACATAAATGATCATTGCAACATTGAAATATTATGATATCAAAAGCATAATAAATTTCTAAATGCGTGAAAAGATGCAATTAAAGTCAATATGACTAATGCTCAATTAATGTACTAGAACACAAACACAAAAAACAAAACCTAACCTAAGCAAAGGTTTCAAAAAGAGATTATTTCAAGGAAAGCATTCCAATTGCTTTACGCAAGTGAATAAAACGTTTTTGATCCAAAGGTTTTGTTAAAATGTCAGCTAATTGATCCTCAGTTGAAATATATGACAGTTGAAGAATATTTGATTCAACTAGCTCTCTAAGAAAATGATATCTAAGTTCAATATGTTTTGTTCTAGAGTGCAACACAGGGTTTTTAGAAATGTTTATAGCACTAGTGTTGTCACAAAGAATGGTTACCGAAGTTGCTGAAATCCGGAAGTCGCTCAACACGCTTTTCATCCAAATCAATTGGGTTGAACAACTTCCCGCTGAAATATACTCCGCTTCGGCAGTCGAGAGTGCTATGCAGTTTGCTTTTTACTGTGCCATGCAACAAGGCAATGGCCAAGATAGAAGCATGCACCACTCGTGCTTTTCCGATCATCCACTGATCCAGCCCAATCGGCATCTGAGTATCCAACAATATCCAAACTTGTTCCCATAGGATACCAAATTCCGAAATTGATTGTACCTTTGATATACCGGATGATCCGTTTCACCGCTTTCAGGTGAACCTCCTTCGGTGCTGATTGATATCTCGCGCAAATCCCAACACTGAAGGATATATCCGGGCGACTAGCCGTGAGATAAAGTAGACTTCCAATCATACTGCGATACAGTTTCTCGTCTACATTCTCACTATGTGATTCACTTCCAAGTCCCTTATGGCTAGTTCCCATTGGAGTCGGAAAATCCTTAGAATTTTCTAAATCAAACTTTTTGACCAACTCCATTGCATACTTGGATTGACACAAGTGGATTCCTTCATCATTTGTTTAACTTGTAATCCAAGAAAATAAGTCAATTCGCCCATCATGGACATCTCAAATTCGCTTTCCATGGTCTCCGCGAATTTAGAAGCATCATTATCTCTTGTTGCACCAAATACAATGTCATCGACATAGATTTGTGCTACAATGAAATTGTTTTGATAATGCTTCACAAAGAGAGTCCTGTCAGCTCCCCCTCGAGTATAGCCCTTTTCCAAAAGGTGCTTTGTCAACCTTTCGTACCATGCTCGCGGTGCTTGTTTCAGACCGTAAAGAGCCTTTTTCAAACGAAAAACATGGTTAGGTAGTTTATGGTCCACAAAACCTTTCGGTTGAGCCACATAAACTTCCTCATTTAAAAACCCATTTAAAAAGGCGCTCTTAACGTCCATTTGAAATAATTTGATTTTAAAATGACAAGCTATCGCAAACAAGATACGAATGGACTCGAGTCTAGCTACAGGGGCGAAAGTTTCATCAAAGTCTATACCTTCTACTTGAGAGTAGCCTTGAGCAACTAACCTTGCTTTGTTCCTGATGATAGTACCATCTTCATTTTTCTTGTTCTTGAAATCCATTTGGTACCTATCACATTGTGTTGCTTCGGAGGCTTCGTTAATTCCCAGACTTTGTTTCGCTCAAATTGATGGAGCTCTTCCTGCATTGCTTCAATCCAGTAGTCATCCTGAAGAGCTTCATCAACATTCTTTGGTTCGATTTGAGATACGTAGCATGCGAATCCGCAAACCAATTGTCTCCGAGTTCTAACTCCTTCTTGTGGATCTCCAATATGTTCGATTCAGGATGATCCTTGGAGATGCGTAACGTTTGAGGTAAGGAGTAGCGGAGGTACACGAGATGATTCCTGCACATCAGATAAACTTGAAGAACCGTTAGATGCATCATTATTATCGAAAGAATTGTTAGAAGAAGATGCATTAGCAGGTGTATCATCATCAAGAGAGATATCGAGGGTAGATTTTTCAGATTCAAAGTGAAAAGCTTCATCTACCTTAACATTTATCGATTCTACGATCGTCTTAGATTCTAAGTTAAAAACTCGATATGCTCTCTGCTGTTTGTAGAATAACCTAAGAAAATCCCTTCGTCACTTCGAGAGTCAAATTTTCCAAGATTTTCGCGGTCACGTAAAATAAAACACCGACTCCCAAAGATACGAAAATATTTGATGTTAGGTTTTCTACAAAACCATAGTTCATATGGTGTATTCAAAGTCCCCGGGCGCAAATACACGCGATTAATTACATAGACAGCAGTGTTCACCGCTTCAGCCCAAAAATATAACGGTAAGTTCCGGCTGTGAAGCATAACACGTGCCATCTCCTGTACGACCCTGTTTTTGCGCTCGACTACACCATTCTGTTGAGGTGTATAAGGTGCTGAGAATTCATGTTTAATGCCGTTAGAAGTGCAAAAATCAATGAATTTAGAATTTATGAATTCTCCACCTCTATCACTTCTAACTCGAGTAATCTTTTCATTCTTTTCAATCATAATACGATGGCAATCTCGTGAAAAGAATCAAAAGTATCAGCTTTCTCTTTTAAAATGCTACCCAAGTATATCTAGAGAAATCATCAACCATAAGAAAATATACCATTTACCTCCCAAAGATGGTTGACGAGTTGGCCCCATTAAATCCATGTGCAAAAGTTCCAAAGGCCGTTTTGTACCTATGTGGTTCAAGTTCTTGTGTGCAGTCCTAGACTGTTTTCCCTTTTGGCAACCGCCACACACAATGTTTTGTTCAAAAGAAAGTTTTGGAACCCCCTTGACCACATCTTTGTTTGAAATTCTAGCAAGTTCCTTAAAGTTTATGTGACCTAGCCTTTCATGCCAAAGTGTTTCATTTTTCAAAGATGCTAGGTTACATTTTTCAGAAATTTAATAGGAACTACATAACAATTGTTTTCTGATCTAACCCCCTTTAAAAAGAAAGCATGGTTCTTGTCAGTTACAGTACATTCATCAGATGAAAAATTAACTGAATAACCATTATCACAAAGTTGACTTATGCTTATGAGGTTAGTCTTAAGGCCATGAACAAATAACACATTATTCAGAACCGGGCCATCTGGAATAGCTACCGTTCCTTTCCAACAATTTTGGAAGACCGACCATCTCCGAAAACAACAAGTCCTCCGGAGATTTTCTCAAATTTTGAAAACAGTTTTTGTCACCGGTCATGTGACGGGAACACCCGCTATCCAGATACCAAGACGAACTATCATATGCATGCAAGGAAACATTAGTAACAAGACAGGGAAAATTTCACCTTTGCGCACCCAAACCTTTTTGGAATGCGTCGGTAATGGTCGTGAAGTTATTCTCCTAGGTGAAAGCGTCTTGTTGAAGATTGCTGCTCCTTGATGATGTCGTCTTGAGCGGTGAACTACCAAGGCTCTTTTCCTTTGAATGATTTGCATTTGATTTCTGAGGAATCACCTTTTGGTAGTTGCAAGAGGTGCTTGAGTGTGCGTTTGGCTCCCGTCTTGCAATTTCTCCTTATGTGCCCTGAAATGCCACAACGAAAACATACCTTAGATCTTGACGATCCCGAAGAGGATGAAGTAGGCTTGTTGTCGTTGCTTGTCGTGAATTCCGGTGTCGGAGGAGGAGATACCGACTGAGGCACAAAAACTGTCCCACTCGAACTTGGAATGTCTCCAGTTTGAGTGTATCCGAGGCCGAACTTATTTGTTTGACCAAGACCAAGAAGCCTGTCCAACTTACTCCTTCCAGAAGAAAATCTCTTTAAGTCATCCTTTAGTTGGAGTATGGTCTTCGTCATTTCCAATTTTTCCTGTCGAGCCTCGCCGTAGAGCTTCAAGAAGTAATTCGCTTTATCCACCCATTTTACATGTTCTTTCTCAGTTGCTCATTGGACTCTTGAAGGGAAACATTTGTTTTAACAGATTATCCCTTTCCACTTCAAGATCGTTTGAGAGAGAAGTTGCCCTTTTTACTTCTTCTTCGAGATCCTGCAATCTCCCTCTCAACTCCTTGTTTTGCTTTGCCAGTTTCTTTGAATCCCTCAAAAGCTTATGGTAGGCAAGAGCAAAATCTTCACCTTCAGAATCATCGATTCATCGTCCGTTGCAATCTTTTCAACAGGGAGGAGTTGGACAGTGAATCGGATGTACTTGCCATTAAGCACATGAAGGGTGAAGATGTGGACGCGTGGAAATGCTGTCGCGTTGTCTTCTTCATCACTTGAGGATGACTCATTTGACGTTGAGTTGTCATCCCAAGTGACGACTTGCATCGCCTTCTTCTTTGCCGGATTCTTGTTGGGACACTCCGTTGCAATGTGGCCGTAGCCTCGACATTTGAAGCACTGAACTTGTCCCTCTGAACTTTTCTTATCCTTTGAGAAGTTCTCTTGCTTTCTTGACTTGTAGCTTGAAGAACCCTTGCCTTTCTTCGACTTTCCGAAGGATGGAGTTTTGCTTGAATTACCCCTTCGAAAGTTGCGGCGAAACTTCCTTGTCAAGAGAGCGAGCTGCTTCTCAAAGTCCTCCATAGATAGGTTCTCGTCATCGTCCGAGGAGGATGAATCCGCGTCTTCTTCTTTGTTGATTTTGGCATAACCTGAAGACTTAGAAGAGGATGCCTTTCCCAAGGAATAGTTAGTAGGAAAAGTCATAAGTTTGTCACCTACTAATTCTTCTACACGCATTTCGTCCGGGTGTTTAATTGTTTCAATGGCTGCTTTTGGGCGCGAAATCGTTCAAGAGTTTTTCTTCTTTTTCTTACAACTTTAAATTCTGGAATCTTCTCTCCCAAGTTAGCACATGAGTTTACGAATCGTTGCAAAGTGTGTAATAGTGAAAGATTCATTTTCTCCATAGAATAGTCAAACTTGCTCGTAAGCATTTGCAGTTTCTGAATCTTCACTCATGTTAGTTCCCTGATGCGTAACTTGAATTCTTCCCAGCATTTTTTCGCAGTCTCACATGCCGAGACGCGAGAGAACTCAGTTTGTGAAAGCATTAAATAGAGCATTAATCCCTTTGTTG
>CM054943.1:5082880-5185335 GCA_029168755.2 Tillandsia fasciculata | reverse complement strand
TGCTATCACGACCACCGGTGGCAGCACTTTTCTTGACGACATTAATGGCAGGATTCAGCCAATTTTTCATTGACTATGGCCAGTTTGTATTCAGAAGACGTCAGAATTTCTCGAGTGGCGTTTTGGCCGACATCGAAGCAGGACAACCTACCGAGTTTGCCTTGCAAGAAGGTCCTACTGTACAAAGGTGCACTACTATGTGCGCCTAGAGATGGTAATCGAGCACGGTGGATCCGAGAAGCCCATACCTCGAATTGGCAGGTCACTTTGGGTGAACAAAACCTTGCAGAATCTCCAGCGCTATGTCTATTGGCCTCACATGCAAAACGATGGTGGCACGATTTTGTGAAGGGATGCTTCTGTTTGTGCTGCACATCCAAACCCCGCTAATCGAAAGGTGGGCCTCTACACTCCTCTTCCTCCGGTGCCGACTCGTCCTTGGGAAAGTATCTCTATGGACTTCTTAGGAGGCCTTCCGAGGACCCGACGGGGACCGACTATCTTTATGTGGTGGTCGATCGATTCTCCAAATGATAGCACTTGTGCGTGCAAGAAGAAAATCACCGGCGAGGAAACCTCGGCTGTTCTTCCAACACGTTTGGACACATTTTGGGGCTACCAAGCTCATTTATCTGACCGTGACAAGCCGTTTTCTAGCAAGCTTTTGGCGGTCCTTGTGGTCCATATGGGACACAAAGCTACAACGAGTACGGCTTCCATCCTCAAACCGATTGGCAACGAAGTGGTCAACCGACATTGTACATCTGCTGCGAGGATATAACGCTCGACATCCCAAACGACTTGGGACGAGAGCCTTCCGTACCTGCAGTTCGCATTCATCGAGCTATACACAGTTCCACTGGCAATCCCCCTTTGACGTGTGCTTAGGTTACTTACCCCCCAGCCCTTTCGACTTGTCGTTCACCGGTCGAGCAACCGCGGACCCCAAGGAAGAAGGTGAAATAGCGAAGGCACAGCGGTTCTTAGAGAGTATTCAGAAGTGCATAGCGAAGTGAACGACAGCTGCAAAAATCTCAAGCAGAAGTATAAGAACGACATGACCGACATCGGTGAAAGGCGACTTCCAAGAGGGTGATCTAGTCTGGCTCCATCTCAGCAAAGAGCGCTTGAAAGGCGAGGGTAAGAAGCTTAAGCCCATCCGTTATGGACCTTTCAAGATCGTGCGCAAGATTGGTGAGAATGCGTGTCAACTAGAGCTGCCCGCATACATGAACATGTATTCGATCGTCAATATCGAGAATCTAAAGTCCTTCGAGCCGTCAATGCTGCTAGACTATGAGCCCGAGAGAGTATTGCCCCATGGAGGATCTCGTTGTGAACGTGAAGAGCAGCTAGCTGATGATACTATTCTGGAACGCAAGGTCACAACGACACGCAAAGGTGAACGTGAAGCCTTCCGTATTGGACGGAAAGGTCAAAAGCCAAGTACAGCTAAGGGTTCACAAGGGAAGCTGGAGAAACCCAATTTTCCCGCTTGCAGTTCTAGATCCAGCAGAGCTGGTTCCTCTCAAAATTTGGGAGCCATGATCCGGGACGATCTAAATTCTGGATAAGTTCCGACCATTGAGAATAGGGAGAGGCAGTTATAACTACTCCGGATAAGTCTCAACCATTGAGGATAAGGCGGAGGCGGTTACAACTACTCCGGATAAGTCTCAATCATTGAGGATAAGGTGGAGGCAGCTACAACTACTTCGTTAGGATAGGGATCGAGATAGTTTAATTGGATCGGGGTTGTTAAACCAAATTAGATAAGGCCAATTTGGTTAAGATAAAGGTTGTGATTATTATTTCTTATCTTTTGAAAGCCTAAGGGCTATAATAGGGGTGGATTGGCTCTTGTAAATTCATTCCCAGTTAGAGTATGTAAAAATAGAAAAACTCTTCCATCTACAAATATATTCTTCGTCTTCCTTTTTTTTCTCTCATCCGGGTTTCAGATATCCATCGGGGAGGCGCTGCGACATTTTCCTCCTCCTCCGACGGATCATTTAATTAGCTTGTAGCTTTGCGCCACTTGATGCCTTTCTATTTCGTCTCTTGAGCAGCGATTGGCTTAATATACTCGTGGCTTCCACCCCGTCCTAAAGAACTTAGTAGTACCTTTCTACTCTCAAGTAATATAAGACAACATTCCTCAAACTCTCTCTCTCCTCTCCTCTCTCTCTCTTCTCTCCTCTCTCTCTCTCTCTCTCTCTTATACTTAGTCTTAGGAGAAGTAATTAAGCTTAAGTTAGCAAGCAGAGAAACAAACTTGCTCACTTCACGAAGGGAGGTGAGCATTGCACAAGCTTGACAAGCAATTTTGCTTAAGTCGGTGACAACTGGTATCAGAGCGAGTTCGAGATCTAGGAGCCATGTCGTCGTCAGATGCTACTGTCATTGAAGTTATCCGTGAGCCCAAGCACTCCAAGCGTGACAAGTGTAAGGAACTACGAACCCATCCGAGGGAGTCTGCTTCGCTCGAGGACCACATGGGCTTCATGGAAGATGCTATAGCGAGAACAAAAGAACACTACTCCATTCTATCCCAATACATAGAGATGATGTAGGACGGACTACATGCTATGGAGGACACTGTCGCAACTGTCATGGCGACCTTTCGCCAACAACTCTAGCAATTTCAGAGTGGCCTCACTCGTTGCGAGTATGAGCGGAAGGAACTAGTGGAGGACCTTATCATTAAGGTCAATGAGGTCGACAACCTCAAGATACGAGTGACAATTCTCAAAAAGGCGGTGGCTCGCAGTGTTGAGACACAAAAAGAGCACACCTCGAAGATTCGTGTCCCTGAGCTCCAATGCTTCAAGTGTTGGCCTAGTGTCACTAATTACAATTAAATTTGATGAATACAAATAGTGAAATTTGGACTAACATTTTACTTTGAGTTTTTTTTGAGATTCTCTCAAACATTGAAAGAGCTCAAGGTGAAAAAATTGCAAGGAGTTAAGCTTCATTTGAAGCTTTCTACACTTCCAAAGTCAAAAAGACAATATTTAATCCTGTTAGAGCTTATTTGTAATTTTATTCACTTTTGGTTAGAGTTGTTGAGCTAAAATAGAATACTTTAACCATCTATAATCACACATGGAACATGATCTAATATGTGCTAAAGACAAACTTCAAAATCTTTATTTGCCAAAAATCTAAGGCATTCAAATCAATTCAAGATCAAAATTCAACTTATATCAAGTTTCGGGCTCTGTGCTGGGCATCCGAGAGTGGGATGCAGAAGTGTGTTGACTTCGGATCTATCTGACTAGGCATCCAAAATGCACGATAGTGTATCCAGAAGGAGTTCCAGACACTCGAATCTCAATTCGAATGCCCGAATTGAGAGAGGGAAACGAACGCAGAAGTTTGGGCATCCAAATCGTACATAGATACGCCCAAAAGTAGATCCAGGCACTCAAAAGTTGTTCCAGGTGCCCGAAAAACCCTAGATTTTGAATTTGAATAGATTGCTTATTTCGGGCTCCACTGTTCAAAATTGAAATCATAATTTTCACAATTTTGAACACTCGAAAGATGATCCAAATGTTAAAGCATATGAAAATTAAAATTGTACCTTTTGCTATGATTTTTTATTTCCAAAATTGTATTATAGATGGCAGTTCTTCCTTATTATTCATTTTTGTTCACGATCAACAAAAAAAAATTGTATTGTAGACAGCAGTACTTCCTTATGATTCGTTGTCGATTACGATTTGTAAAAGACAGAAAGTCTTTTGTGTATTCCCTTATCTCCAGAGATTGAGTCGTCATAGAAAATTCGAATTAGTGTTAAAACTAGGTCTCTAAGTTTTGTTTTATATATATATATATATATATATATATATATAATAGGGCTTATATACTTTCAAAAGCACAAGCCCAAATATGCTTGTGAATTTTTTACCAGTAAATTTGCATTGAGATTTGTGCTATTTACTTTTGAGTGCTATTTACTTTCTCTCTCTTTAGTTGACTTTACAATAGCACAAATCTCAATGCAAATTCAATGGTAAAAAAATTCACAAGCATAGTTAGCTTATACTTTTGAAAGTATATAAGCCCTATATATATATATATATATATATATAGATATATATATATATATATATATATATATATATATATATAATAGAGATAGAGAGAGAGAGAGAGATAGAGAGAGATAGAGAGAGAGAGTCCGGCTAGAATACTATCGATAGCACCAAATAATTGGTGCTATCAAGTTTTCAACCGTTGGATGAAAAGATATGAGGTTGGGATTATAGTGGTCCCCTAAGATTTTTACTATTCAACTAATCACCTAGTAAACCCTAGGGGACCACTATAATCACAACCGCATATTTTTTCATCGAACGGCTAAAAACTTGATAGCACCAATGACTTGGTGCTATCGATAGTATTCTAGCCTAATTATATAATATATATATATATATATATATATATATATATATATATATATATATATATATATATATATATATATATATATATATATATATATATATATATAACCTTATGTAAGGCTATTTTAATCACGTCTATTCATCCAGATACATCCTAACCATTGGATCAACTGTATTTTAAAAGATTATCTTAAATAAATCACGTGGATCACATTCAACATTCTCTCACTTTACCTAATGATATATTCATTAGTGTATAGCCGATGCAAAACTTTATTAGGTACCCACCAAATTATACAATCAAAATCTCCCACTCAACCAAAAAATAACAATACCTTGATCAGAGCGGTCATGTTCCAATAAAATGAACACTTTTTTCCATGTATCAAAAGCATATATTTCTTAATCAAACATCTTTATGAGTTATAACTATATGAACTTATTATAAGTTCAACTCAGAGTCCCACTTCAGTGCACAATAATATTTTAGTATACAAACATGACTTTATGCGCATAACTGTGCAAAAATAAAAATGTGTTCTTATTTAAATAAGAATAATCGCTGAAGTCTTTATATACGAAGAAAAAACTCAAACGGTAAATAGACTCAAGATACCCATACGATCAACATGGTTCTTAAACTTGTTTGTCGGCAATGTTTTAGTCATAGGATCAACGATCATCATCTCAGTCCCAATGTGTTGAATATCCACCATTTTTTTTTATCGTATTCTTTCACAGCAAGATACTTTATATCGACTTGTTTGTTGTGATTTGTAATTCGACTATTCTTAGCAAAGAATACTGCAGCAGGGTTGTCATAATGAATCTTAATTGGCCTTACAATAAAGTCGACAACTCTTAAATCTGAGATAAAATTTCTCAGTTATAAAGCTTGTGACGAAACCTCATAGAAAGCAATGAACTCAGCCTTCATAGTGGATGTAGCAACTATATCCTGCTTGGTGCTCCTCCAAAATATAGTACCCTAAGTAGGGAAGAAAATATATCCTGAATTAAGTGGACTTTCTAGAATCCACACATCCAGCAAAATCAGAGTCCAATTAAATAACCAACCACCTCAAGATTGTCAGAATGCATGTAGGTGAGCATATAGTCATTTGTTCCCTGTAAAGATCTCATAACCTTTATCGCAACTTTCTAATCAACAAGGCGAGGGTTGCTCTGGTATCTGCCTAGCATTCTTACTACATGCACTATATCAAGCCTGGTGCAGACCTGTGCATACATCGAGCTCCCTACTGTAGTGTGATTCCCCAACTTTCCAAGGGATCACCAATTCTAGAACTACTCTAGTTCTAGCACGCTTACCCCTCTTAACCCCTTGGGCCTAACTACCATCCAAAATACTATAGCCGAGTTTAGAGGTTTAGCCCTATTATATCTTATATATATATAACTATTCTAAATCCTGTTGGTGTTACATTTCTTCCCCATTTAAGCCCTGATGTCCTCATCGGGCTCAAGCACACTCACAAGCACCAGGCGATGTAAGATTTGTCTCGCTAGTTTTAGCCGACCTTGTGAGGAGCCACGCTCTACCCACAACGATCATCAACCGAGGGAGTCGCGCTCTGCCCGCTGTATAATCCTGGCTCAGTCGAGACTCATCTCATATTTTCAGCTGGTGATTGGTTTAAATACTAACTGTAACGCCTCAACTTCCAAGGGGGTCACCCATTATAGAACTACTCTAACTCTAGCACGCTTAACCCTCTTAACCTCTTGGGCCTAGCTACAGTCCAAAATGCTATAGCCGGGTTTAGAGGTTTAGCCCTATTATATCTTATATATATATATATATGATTATGCTAAATCCTGGGGGTGTTACATGTAGAGGCATAGGATATACTCTTCATATGCTCTCGTTCTAAATCATTCTGTTGGTACTATTTCTGATTGATACGGTCACCCTTCACAATAGATGTCAGCTGTAGGTGCACAATTTGTCATTTTAAACCTTGCTAAAACTCTTTTGATGTAGGTTTTCTAAGATAGACGCAAAAACCTTTAAGATCTATTTTTATAAATCTTTATGACGATAACATAAGAAAATTCATTTATATCCTTCATCTCAAAGTTCTTAGAAAAAAAAAAATTGGTCTTCTCAAACAAATTTAAATTACTATTTGCAAGCATAATATCATTTATATACCTGAGTAAGAAAATATACTTACTCCCACTAACCTTAAGGTATATGCACTGACTCACAATATTTTCTATGAAACCGAATGCAGTAATTTCATTATTAAACTTGATATACCATTGGCGGGATGGCTGTTCCAATCCATATATAGACTTATTTAGTCTGCAAACAAGGTGACGATTATCATTTGTGCTAAAACTTTCGGGCTGCTGCATGTAGACTATTTCCTCTATACCCCTATTTAGAAATGTCGTTTTCACAAACATCTGATGTAGCTCCAAATTAAAATGAGCTACTAAAAGCATGATAATTCTTAATAAATCCTTATTTGATACCGGAGATAAGATTTTATGATAATCAATGTCTTTTTTCTAACTGAAACCTTTGGCAACAAGTCTGACCTTATATCGTTCTATATTACCTTAGGAGCCCTTGTTTGTTTTGAAGACTCACTTAAGCTTTGACTCGTGGTAACTCAATGGAATCTCAAACTTTATTTTTCGCCATAGATTTTATCTCTTTCTTCATAATATCATACCAAAAGAAGGATTTATCCCCCTGCATGGCCTCTGAAAACGTCTATGAGTCTTTATGAAACTCAACATCATAGTCAAACTCCTAAAGATAGGCTACATAATCATCAAAAATTGTTGATCTCTTTTGACTTGAGGATCTTCTAAACCAATCAGTTTTCATTATTCTATACAGGTGGCTCTATAATTGTCTGTTTATCTTGCGAAAACTTTTCATGGGAAGGTTCAACTAGTTCAGCATTTTCATTCTTTACGATTGGTTGGTCTCCAATATGATCAAATTGATCTGTTAGAAGAGCAACTAAATTATTATCTATTAATGAATAACCTGTTGAATCTCTTATTTTCTCAAAATCTATATTTTGAGAAACAACACTCTTACTAGCTTGAGAATCCTCAAGAAACTTGGCATTCCTGACCTCAACTATTCTAGATAAGTGATTTGGACAGTATAATCTAAATCCCTTGGAGTTTATAGTATAGCCAATGAAATATCCACTAACTGTTCGGAAGTCCAACTTTATTATATATGGATTATAAATCCTTACCTCAACTTTACATCCCTAACTAAGTTTTCACCACTTTCATAACTCAGAAAGAGTTTTGGAAACAGACTTCGAATGAATCCTTTTTAAAACATACACCGTTATCTTTAGTACTTCACTTCAAAGAGATGACAGAAGACAAGAGCTGCTAATCATTCTCCTTACCATATCCATGAGTGTCATGTTCCTCCTTTCGACAGCGCTATTTTGTTGGAGTATTCCAGACATCGTATATTGTACAATGATGCCTTCACCTTCGAAGAATTGAGCAAATGGACCAGTCATTTGACTTTTATTCTTATGTCTTCCATAACACTCACCCCTTTTGTCGGACCTCACAATCTTGATTTTTCTATCCAATTGTTTCTCCACCTCAACCTTATAAACTTTAAGAGTATTGAGTGCCTCAACCTTTCCAAATAAGAGATAGAGATACTTCTACTTAGAGCGATCATTAATGAATGAGGTAAAATTTCTCTATTCATTGAAACAAGAAGTAGAAAAAGGTCCATAGATGTATGTATGTATGTATAATCTTAAAGATTTCAGAACTCTTTCTTACACGCACCTTTAGTAGTATTCGTGTTGATATATTTTCCTTTTATACATTCCACACAAGTATCAAAATCGGCAAGATCAAGATCTTTAAAAGCCTTTTCTTTCACCAATCACTTTATTCTCTCTAAAAAAAAATATGATCACTCTCTCCCTCTCTCTTTCAAGGTGGATCCAAATAGTGCCACTGATCCCAAATCCATACTCTGTTTGTGTGTGTGTGTGTGTGTGTGTGTGTGTGTGTTGGATACAGGTGTGAAGTTTTATAATTGGTTAAGTCTAAGTTTTGGACCAGTAAATTTGCTATTTAATATGAAATATAGTGTATAGTACTAACATGAACTGTTTGGATTATGCTAGTTTTACACCTCTTGTGGGGTGTATATCCCACACCCCATCCAATCTAGTGGGTGGGGTGACCCCCCACCATTAGATGGTGGGTGTAGGATGTACACCCCCTTTGGGGTGTACATGTAGCATTGTGTTTTGCAACGACTATGATTGTGAAAGTTTTGATTTAGGCTAAATTACAAAAATAATTCCTTATACATTATCTCAAGGTTTGCTTTTGGATACATGGCATCATGAATCACTTCCCAACCTTCCATTTTCGTAATAATAAGCAAAAGGCAACAACAGGATCACTTTTGCCATTAAAAGTATAAAAAAGGTACCGAAGAAAATCATAAAGAATCTGTTTATGGAGTATGTTTAATCACATTCACACATTTGTTAACTAAGATTTTAAGTATCAAATCACCCCATCCTTTTCCCCTTGAAATTCTTGTTTTCTTTTTCATCAAAAAAAGATCTTCTCAAAGATCACGTTACCAAAAAACAAAAAAAACTCTTTCGCTTTCGGAAAAAGTGATTGAAACATGGCAGCTACCTCTACAACGAATTAGGTGAAACTGATGCATCAATTAGAATTTACAATCCTACTTTGCTTCTCTCTTTGACCAAGTTTTTTGCACTCTATGAATTGAAGAGGATCTACTGCATAAAATTACATAACATTATACACAAAAGGACCATCCATTACCCTTCCATCAAGAAAGAGTAGGTCTTCACCACCACCACCACCACCACCACAAATTTGGCAAACCCAACAACCACCCGACAGTCGCTTTATTCGCTATGAGAAGCTGAGCCTGTCTACGGCCCCTGACAGCTGGAAATCGACAGGCCCCACCGCATCGCTCCCGATCATCGTCTCTTCCGCCTTGTGGTTACTGTTGATTGTGTTCTGATCGTTCGCTTCTGTGACAGCAGGAGCAGCAGCACATTCGTCGAAGCGATAACAAGAGATGAGGTGGTCGTTGGTTATGCCCGAAGCCTGCATGAAGGAATAAACGACCGTGGGCCCGACACTACGGAGACCCCTCCGCACTAGGTCTTTGCTTATGAAGTCGGCTTTGGGAGTCTTTACGGGGACCTGACGGGGGTGGCGGAATCTGCTCACTATGGGCTTGTAGTTCACAAAGCTCCAGCAGTATCGATCAAACGATCCGAACTCCTCTATGATCTGTGCCAGGAAATGAGCATGAAGATCATTTATTTGGAAACTCTACATGAAACCTCATCACTTTCATAAAGATCCCAACGAGCATAAGGCGGGTAACGCTAAATAGAAGGAAACCTCAGTATATATAAATGATCTCCATTTTACACCCGCGAAATATAATATTACTCCATTAAACTACAAGATGTCATCACTTTGTCTCCTTCACAAGTGTTCTGTTAGAAGATATCTATCACTTGGCCCATAGCTTTTAAAATTCCAGAGGTCAATCTGAAAGTCGTGTATTTTAGTCTTCATGAATGATCAATCCAGTAATTCAGAAAGTGATTTGATGAAATTAAACAACAATGCAAGTGAGAATAGCCCTACACAAAATAGGCTTGTTCCAGACAAAGATGACGGAAATTCAAGGTTAGCTAACTAGAAGACAAGATAGGGAGGAACCAACCTTGACAATTTCCCGTGCATTCTCAATGATGTGGCGCAGCTTTGTCTCGGATAATAGGAAGCTAGCAGGACTTCCTGGTGATATAATCTTCTTCTCATTTAATTTAGAGACCGAGACTGGATCGAAATCCATGAAGACTTCCCTGTGAATTAAACTTAAGCAGACAATAAAAATACATATGGTAAATCTTCAATTGGCTTTATTAGTGATGAAAATTACCTAAATATGTGTCTCTTGCTAAGAATTGCTGGCCATGTAAGTTCAGCTAATGCACCTGATAGTACGAGCGACTCAAACAACTTCCTGTAATTTAATGCAGGAAAAGAACATAATTTATAATGCGTCATCTATAAAATAACTAAAAAACATCTGTTGT
This sequence comes from Tillandsia fasciculata, assembly GCA_029168755.2. Taxonomy (NCBI): domain Eukaryota; kingdom Viridiplantae; phylum Streptophyta; class Magnoliopsida; order Poales; family Bromeliaceae; genus Tillandsia; species Tillandsia fasciculata. The sequence continues at coordinate 5,174,771 of CM054943.1, read as the reverse complement.
GATAGATTGAGGTGAGAGGGTTTGGCATTGCATACTTATCATCATGCACTGGGACCCCCCACTCTTCATCATGAAATGTAACATAACAGGGATCTGTTGCAATGTCATACCAAGATTACATGTTAACATTTTTCTAAGGAAGCTGCAGACAAGAATGGGCAAAAAATACAAAGTCACGCTAAGAGAGAAATCTATTGAAACTTGTGTACCAACTCATACATTTAGGGACACTTGTATTGATGTAATTGCAAGTTTGCCGTAAATCAACTTTAGCAAGAAGAGAAATATTAGTTACATCTTCAACCATGATAAAGCCTAGGAGATCTGGTGCCTACCCATTGTCCCAATTCATTGAAAACACCTTCCCATCAGAAATGTCTGAGGTCATGGAACCAAAATGCAGCCTGTGATTAGGCAACTGATCTCCACATTGTCATCATAGTCAACAAGAAGACAAATGTTTCTACTTTCATAAGACTGGATTTATGAACAAATCACTACAGCAATCCAAACACCCACTTAGTAGAAAGACAAAAAAAACATACAGGCACCTAAATCCTGAACGCAGGCGTAATACACTTACTTTCAGACCCAAGAACATGCAGAAAGAGAGATAGATAAGGTATTAAATAATGAGAAAAAGTGAGGAGAGGACACGAGGGGGGGATCGGTGGTGTGTGCGTGGGCGTGTTTAAACTTTTTTAAGAAAAAATCACAAAAATTTTCAGTTTTTCACGTTAATCTACAGTCCAAGTACATCGAACACACAAACTCCTAACTGCTCTCTTCAGTTGAAAAGGCAATACCTTTTATACAAGCCATGATACTATTGAGAACGAAAAAGGAAGTGTAGCAACTAACTATAGAAAGGTCAAAATGAATCAACCACATTTGTTGTTGCTCTTCACATACATAGTGCAGCAAATATGTGAAATTGCACAAATACCCCTCCAAAGTTGGTATTTGCACGTGTACCCTTGAAAAGGTTACTTTTTTTGTACCAAGCTCCTGCCAAGTTCCCTACTTGAAAACCTGAGGTACTCATGCGAAATAACTTCTGCACAGATACCCCCGATAAGGTGTGTGTGCACGGAAATAAATAAGGTTTTGGAAGCATGCACATTTGCAGGGTATTTGCTCCATTTCATATATTTGCAGGGTTATTTATGCAAAAACACCCTAACTATTTTGCCCCTATCAAATTAGTTATATAACTTATGTATAGCAAACATTCAACTACTCAATTATCACAAATTCACTAAATATGGTGTCCCTAAGGAGCAAACCCATCAGGTGAATTAAAAGTGGCAGAGATATCAAGAAGAAAGGGGAGGAATTGAGAAGTTTCATATGAAAACAAATTTTATAAACTTTTCTTTTCTACAGTATGGAAATAGTTTATGCTGAATATCAAATTGAGAATCAAATGAATTGTCAGAGATGTTTGACAAATTCAGGTTAGTATTTAAGCCATAATAGTGAGTAATTCATAACTAATAATCAATATATTCTTTAACCTCTTATTCATTCATTGAGAGATTGAAGGCAAAAAAATATGGGGGTTCTTCAAATTGCCATTTGGATTTGTACCATTATGATTACCAGTAACTTTCATACACCTAAATGATCATGTGTTGACATGTAAGTTGTAACAAAAAAGACAAAGGTGCATGGATTCAAAAAGCAAAAATTAACAGCACTCAATGGCACACATTGCCAAAATTTGATAGTTATTCACCACAACTATACCATTTTGTATGTTGATGATAAAACTGCATCTATGCGTACTTAAAACGTGCATCTAACAATTTTATCAACGGCGATACTACTCACAGAACAACACTACTACAATATAAACCAAAGAAAACATATCGGTTTTATCCTCTGCAAGATGAGAAAGTGCCAAACTGTTGCTTAAGTCACAACCCACAAACCACTTGATAAACAAAGAGAAAAACTAAGCATATCGAGCTTTCCAGCGCCATTTTCTCTTCCAATTTACCATTACGTAGTAAAGATTCATCCTGAAAACATAAAAAGAATTTCTCAAACATCTTCATCTTCCATCAATTACATTGCCTGGTACAATTTGACCAGCTACAATATAGATACCACAAGTTGTATGATTTGACTAGCTAAAATATAAATACCAGAAGCCAAACGAAAGAGACTCGGCCATGTTGCTCCGGTACGACCACGATGTAAAGGCACATCTGGTGTAGTATAGGTACGACTCTTTTAATTAGCTATTAAATCAACTAAAATGTACTCTAATCCCACCACCAACATGCTGTTGCAATCCAACAGCCCTATCTGAAGTTTTCAACAGTTCACTCACCATTTCTAATTAAACTATGTTTCGCAGTATGAAAAATACCTTACATTCGTTCGCGAAAATAGCCACATCCCTAACTTATACTGACAAAATGTAATATCAATTGATGATGCAGTAAAATTTCCACACAGAAACATTAAGCAAAGGGAGGGAAAATTAATGAAATACGCACCGGTATTCGGAGTAACCCAAGAACACCTCCTCTTCACTGCCGAGATCTCCACCGCAGGCACCGACACGCCATCGGGAACAACTTTCTCCAGCTTAGCAGCGACTTTATTATCCAACCTAGCAGAGCTCGGCCTCCGCCGGGCAGTGAAGCTCGGCCTCCCGATCCTCCCCGTTGAGGCGCGGCTACAGAACGAATCCGTGGAAGCATCCGAAGAGCAAGAAGCGTTCAATGAGAGGTTGGAGCGTAGCAGCAGCTCCTGCCTCCGCAACACAGAGGGAGCACTTTGCGGCGCCGGAGAAGGCGAAGAGGACTTCTTCTCCTCCGCCCTGTTCGGCTTCGGGGAATGCTTCCGAGGTATAGAAGACGATTTCGCCTTGTTCCCCCCGGGTCCGAGGATCAGCCTCGCCTCCGATTCCGCGACATTAATGGACCGCACCTTCGGAGCTCCCGACGACATCGGAACAAAGAACAAATCCAAACCCTATGATCTCACCTCCGAAAACCTCATGGAACACGAATCACACCTCCAGATCTCAAAAAACCCTCCAAAAAATCGATCCCCAAAAGCTCCGATCTCCATCAAAACCCTAAGAACGCGCACGTAGCACGAAACCTACCTCCTCTCGAAGCGGAAACCCCAAAATCGCACGGCGAACATCCCGACATTGCGAAAACCTACTCGAAAACACCCATTCCTGCACCCAACTCACGAGATTTGCGCAGAAAAATCGCTCCGATCCTCCGCAAAACCCCGCAATCCGCGCCCCACCGCCCCAATCGAGCGCGAGAAACCCTAGCGGCGCAATGGAAACGCTCGTGGATTCGACGATTCGGGGAGGAGAACGCAAAGAGAGAGAGAGAGAGAGAGAGAGAGAGAGAGAGCTTCTCAGGAGGAGCAAAAAGAGGATGAGGAGCGTTGGGGGAGCTTTCACTCGCGATTTTTGAACCCGAGTGTGACCGGAAGATCCCGGTCGGGTTAGGTGGTTCGACCGGCTATAGCCGGTCGCTTTGTCGGGAGAGAACGGCGGGGAACAGCTTCTTCACGCCCTAAGCTACCCGAAATTATACCATGGACCCGGTGTATAAATCTATTTCATACATCACCTATTTTCAATTTTTTTTTAATAAACTCTAATCTCACTTCCCTCATTTTTATTGTTAAAAACTTAATTCTGAATTATTATTTTATAATTTTATATTTATTTTATTTTAATATTTTGTTATTAAACAGAGTTAAATTAAATTGTAAAAAAAAAATTTTGCAAATCGTATTAAAGTAAAAATTATCGCTGATAGTAAAATACTATACTATGCCGCTTTATTTTTTTCAAAAAGTATCATTTTTAACTTCAGGTAAAACATAAATTAAAAAAAAAATGACAAATTAATTAAGTTCAGCTTTTTAAAAACAGAGTGACAAATTTAAAATACGCTTAATTATTGAGAGGTGTATTAATTTTTATCTAAATTTTTGTTGCCGAAGTTCTAAAATTATAATTTAACTTGCCAATTGTATTTATAAATGATATTTAAATTATCAATTATTAAAATTCAAAAACTTTAAACATTAATTTTTTCTAAATTGAAAAATATTTTTTTTGTATTATTAATTTTATATGTGTGCAATTTAATTAAATTAGTTTTTAGTTCTAAAATACAGATCATCAAGAATTGAATACGTCATATTGTAATTTTTACATATTAAATATCATAAATTTTAGATATTAATTTTTTATAAATTAGTTCTCATTATTAGTTCATACCATTAATTTTTAAATGTACTTATTGTTTATGTACAATTTTTAAAGTACATTAAATTAAATAACCATAGAAGTTTTTGAATTTTAGATAATAGTTAATAAATATAAAATATGGTGTATGAGATGTACGATGCACCTGGTGTAGCAAAATTTTCGCCTGCAAGCAATAAACGATTCGAATCTTTTGCTTTGGGCTCTTTTCAGTTTTTTATTGTTTTCAGATATTTATATTTACTAAACACCCTCTGTGTTGTAATTATTTACGAGTTTACGTATACTTGTACTTAGTATTAGCGTTAATTTCTTTAATGCTCCTCTAAAATAATGTAATTTTATTAATAGGGCAATTTCTTATATATCCCTACAAATTTTTTTATTTTCAGATTTACAGAAAGATAATTGCTACTCTACGTTCCAACTTCTTTCTAAAATACCCCTGAAGTTAAACTCTGTTAGTGTACGTTTGGAGCTGCCGTTATCTATGTGAAATTACTATTTTGCCCTTTCAAATATACCCTAAAATTCTAAACCCTAAATCCTAAACCCTGAAACCCTAAACCCTAAAGCCTAAATCCGGGCAAAATAGATATATCTGATAGTTTTCAACTTCGATTATTATTTAACTCTAGTTTAACCCTAGTTAACTTAACAAAGGGAAACGGTAGGGATATTTTTAATAATGGTGGAACGTATGAGGGGTATATTGGAAAGAAAAAAATAAGAGGGATAAATTAGATATTTCTTCAGATTTCAAGAGTACACAGGTAATTATACCTTTATTAATACCCCTCTAAATTTTTACCTTATAATTGAATTTGGTTCAGATATAAACTAAAATCTCTTATTTCAAAAATAGATATAAGTTTAACAAAAAGCAGGAATAAGACCAATTTTATATTTGAATGAAAATTATGTTATTTTTTTAAATAAGAATAATAGTATTTAGATAGTTAAATTGGAATAGTGAGAATAAGAATAACTATAATTTTAAAATAATAATATTTTATCTAATTAATTAATATAAAAATATTAATTAAATAATAATTTAATTTATTAATAATTTTGAATATTAATTGATAAAATAATTAAGTATTGCTAATAAATAATTTAATTAATTATAAATAATTTAATAAATTAATTAGTTAATTATTTAATAGTTAAATAATTAGTTAATAAAATAATTAGATTAATTAAAATATTAAATTAATTAAAAAGTTAATACAATAATTAAAATTATATTTATTCAAATTAAATTTATTTTCAAGTACGAACAAACTTGTTCTAGAAAAAAAAAAAAAAAAGCTGGAAGAGTAGTTTCAGCTTTTATACCAACTTATTTTAAAGAGGCGAGAACTATTGTTTCTATCTAAATCATACGCGTTTTGAAAATAAGGCTAGAACAAAGCTTTATTCCAGGCCTTATTCCGATCCAAACACTGCATATGTATATAAAATGGTTCATGGTTTAGGTTTAGAATTTGGGATTTAGATGGATATTGATGATAATTTTATATATTTTGGGTGTACAAATAGCATTTTTCATTTAAAGAGATATTTGTTATATTTAAAATTTGGAGGCAGATTTATAGTATTTTAAAATTTTAGAGAGATAAATTTAAAATTATGGTTTAGATAGATGAGATGTATTATATACACTGTTTTTTGTTTTTAATTTTTATCTGTAAAAATTTTAATATTTGTAGAGCGAAATTCGATGATGGAGGAAGGCCATTTCTCAAAAAGATTCATCTCACGATAAAGGAGGGACACATGAACGTATAGACAAATATTGTAGTATATTTGTTTCACTGAAAATCAAAAGTAGATGGGTGAAGTTGTTTTCAGCCGTAAATATTCAATTTTATTATTTAGTTCTTTATAAATTAAATTTCCTCGTAATTTTGCTTTTTAAAAAAAAAAATTGTAATCGATTTTGACCGATTTGCATAAAAAATTTATTGGTTTTGAGATTTTGCAAAAATAGGTTATTATTTTGGATTTTAAATATTCGACTCAAATTTTTAAAAAACTAACTAAAATACCCTTACTCTCTCTCTCTCTCTCTCTCTCTCTCTCTCTCTCTCTCTCTCTCTCTCTCTCTCTCTCTCTCTTGCTCATTCTTCCGTGCTTTTTTTTCTCTCCAACCCTCCTTCACCTCCCCCATGGCCCCTCGTGACAGTAACGAGAGCGACATCGCCTTATCTTCCTCAGTTTCATTTCATCATCGGCACAGACGCCAACGCCGGCGCCGGAGGAAAAGGACGCTATCGCAAGTGCGGATGAAAGCGAAGCGAACAAAGGTGATGAGGTCGTGGTCAAGGCAGTACTCGCTATCGTCATGAAGGTGACGACGAAGACGCGCCCGCGCTTCTCCAAGAAGCCCTTCCAGCGAGGGCGATGGCGGTAGTAGAGGGTGAGGGAGAAGTCGTGATAAAAAATGCAAAGAGTAGAAAAAAAAAATAAGAATAAAAAAAAAAAAGAAAAGAAAAGAAAAGAACAATCTACCGAAAAAGTTAAGAATTAAATATAAAAGAAAAAAATAATGAAGTTGCACTATTAAGATAAAGTTGCACAATTTCAAAAAAAAATTATACTATTTTAGACGAAAGTTATACTTTTTGAGACAAAAAATATACTATTTAATATGAGAGTTAACTCTTTAGACGAAAATTGTACTATTTAGGTGAAAGTTACACTATTTCTCATCCTCCTCATTCTCTTACTTCTCCTTCCCCTACACTTTCTCATATTTCTTCTGTACCCATTCGGGGCCGGGACGCGCGTGGTGGAGGTTGAGGAGAGCGCAACGATGCCGAAGAAGTGGGCAACGGATGCGGAGGCGGCTCACCTTACCTACTCCCAAGGGGGTGCGCTCCTTCGTACGACTTCTCATCATCCTCTTCCTCTTATCCACGCCCAATACGAGAAAGTGTATGAGGGTTCGACTTAATTAAAAAACAAAATTTTCTTAATGAAGTGGAGGCGAAACTCTCGTACGACTCCTCCTCGCCATCTCGGATAGACGCAGAAGAAGCACGAGGAAGCGAAAAGCCGAATAGACGTAGAAGAAGCACGATGAAGAAAAGGAAAAAGATGAGGTGGTGGAGAAATAGTGCTATTTTAGTTTAAAGAGTGCAACTTTCACTTAAAAAATGCAACTCTCATATCAAATAGTATAATTTTTATCTCAAAGAGTACAATTTTCGTATAAAATAGTACAATTTTTTTTTTTAAACAGTGCAATTCTATTTTAACAGTGCAACTTCATCTTCTTCTTCATTCTTCTTTGATTTTTGGACTTTCTTGTAATAGCGACGATACATAATGATCTTCTCGAAAAAAAAAAATATTTTTTCTTTATTTTTATCTTTATATTCTTTATTTTTTCTACTATCTATATCTTTGTCTTGCATCGCCGACCTCGCTGTTGCCATCGACCCGATCAAAGTGCTCGCTCCTGCCATGTGACGCCCCTACTTCCAATGGGGTCAACCATGCTAAAACTACTCTGCTCTTGCACACTCAACCCTCTTAACATCTTAGGCCTAGCTACCACCCAAAATGTTATAGTCGGGTTAAGAGATTGTCTTATTTATATCATTGGGGCCGAAAATGTCGTGTTGACCGTTGGTTGTCGATCGCCCCCGCTGGGTGGTTGACTCCTCTGGATGTGATGCGCCGCGTGCCAAAAGAATCAATCGATCCGGCCGAGTAGGAATCTGCTCGACCGGATTCTTCTTAGTAAACTCTCGCGACCGTCCGGCTTAAAATAGTCGAATCGATATATGGAAATTGAGAGAGAGGTAAAGATGTGCCAAAAAACAAACGACTGAGGAACCGATTGTGGGGGATTGTATTGAGTGGAAAAGGGGGTTACAAAAGTAACAAATAGTCAATTACAATTAATGCACTCCTAGGAAATGCAGTAACTCTATCTAGAAAAGTAGTAAAGATATGAAAAAATAAGGGGTGGTCCTAGCTTACGAGATTGCAAGACCCCTTTCTCTTCGATGGTTCAAGTATTTATACATTCCCCGAACCATGTTTACAGGCGCCGATTTGAAATATTGGCGGGATTTGGGGGAAGTCACCGTGAAATCCTCGACTACTTCCTTTTGAATCGAAACTTTCTCAAATATGATAATAGTCGTTCTTCCGTCCAGGTTCATTCTCTTATTATCACGCCGAAACGTGATTTTCGGTGCTTTCTAATGCTGGATGCCGCTTGCCACTTCGAAGTTCATTACGAGATTTGCACCTCGAATCTTGCACTCATTCTTTCCAGAATCCTTCATTTTTCGGCTTGATTGGACAAAAGTTGACTCTAACTCCGTGTTCTTCGTCGGTTGACCGGGCGGTTTGATGTCCTTCTCTGTCCGAAGTCGATCTTGGATGAGGCAAAGCTTTTTTCTTTGGCTGCTTCTCCCATCGTCCGACATCTTCAGCCGATGGCATACATCGCGTGTCGCATTCTCACGCGAGTGAGATCAGTCCGGATCATGACGCGAATCCTTCTTCGGCTGACCCTTTCCTTCATTTGCTGATGTTCTTAGCCGGCAGTATACGCCACATGTCGTTTCCTTAAGTGGCGAAAATTCTGGTCTCAATAATATCTTATATATAGTACTAATCAAAATACTAGAGGTGTCACATTCTCCCCCTCTTTAAGCCCTGATGTTCTTATCAGGCTCAGGCACACTCACAAGTATCAGGCGATGTGAGACTCATCTCGCTAGCCTTAGCCGACCCACAACGGTCATTAATTAGCTGTGGAGTTGTGCTCTACCCTCTATTTAATTCTGGCTCAACCGAGACTTATCTCACATTTTCGACTGGTAATTGGCTCTAATAGGCCAACTGTGACGTCCCAACTTCTCAGGGGGTCATCCTAGAACTACTCTAACTCTAGCTCGCTCAACCCTCTTAACCTTTTGGGTCTAACTACTACACAAAATGTTATAAACAGATTAAGAGGTTTAGTCCTATTTATATCTTATATATAGAACTAATTCAAATACTAGGGGTGTCACATGTCATGTATGCGTTGGTGCCCGCGTCGTTGTACCCATCAGATATGTGTGGGCATGGGCGTGGGCACGGGCACGGCGGGAGCGGGCGCAATGCTCCAGCGAGATCCATAGCGGTGACGGCTTAGACGTTGTGTGAAATGTGGAAGTAAGACGGCGAGCTTAAGAAGGAGAAAATGAGAAAGACAAATCTGAAACAAAATAATAATAATAATAATAATAATAATAATAATAATAATATTTTGATTAATTTTTTAAAATTTAGATTGAATATATAAAAATAAAAATAAAAAATACTTCACTTTTATCAAAACATAAATTAATAAATTTTTCATACAAATTGACCAAAAATTTTTAATACAGGGCAGCAGAATTAGACACGTAGAGCATCTTACCAATTTTTGTCCTTCGAATTGAGTACAAAATGATTTTTTTTTTTTTTTTTTTTAATTCTGGTTTCACTTCTTGTTTATTTTTTATTTATTTATTTATTTATTTTTGCATAAAAATTTTGAAATGACTAAACATTTGGTACACTTCACACTAGTATACAAAAAGATCCTTTTTGGCGTGTTCCTGTTATTTCCCAAAGGGTTTATTATTATTATTATTATTTAAATTATTATTTCGTGCTTATTCTAACGTAATAATTTAGTTTTATACTAAAATTTGACTCTATTTTAATTCTAAAAATAAAATAGACACTAAAAATTTGAAAATTTTAAAATTAAGGCCTAATGTTGCATTGTATCTGAGATAGTTATCTAAATTTTAGATATTTTGATGTGTTTCGAATCTTACAATGTTTATGAGGTTTTGAGAAAATTTTTTATTAGATTACAGAGTAAATTATTAAAATGGTACAAATGCTACCGAGTTAATCGGGTGATAAAATCAAAAAATTTCAACATTATTCAAAAATTCTATAAATAAAAAATTTGTAAGTTTGGATATTTATTTTATTCATCGTTTCGAACGGGACTTAAATACTACGACTCAACAGTTTTTGAAAAATTGAAATAGGAAACACTACTAATAAATATTATTTTATTAATATAATAATATATATATATATATATATATATATATATATATATATATATATATATATATATATATTTAAAATTATTAATTTTGATAAAATATTATTATATTTTTTATACAAAAATTAATAAAAGTTTTATTGATAGTTTATATTTTTTTTTAAAAGACATTTCTATCGTATATAATTTATTTAGATTGTCTAAAAATAATTTGTGTAGATTCATCAACAACCTAAAATATTCATCAACTTATATTATGCATGCATAAAAAAAATATATAATAAAAACTATATATATTTTTTAATTGTACATATTATGGACTCGCATTAAACGTACGTCCAAAAAGTATCCACACAATACAAATTTGTGAAATTTATAGAAATATTTATAATACATAACTATTTCAAAAACTGCTATTTAAGTAATTAGCGATTGTAAATTTTTATCTTAAAATTAATTTGGTTCTCATAAAATATCACATGAATGTTTCAAAAATATATAGTTTGGTAAAAAATAACTAAAAAATAATTTTTTGATTAGAAAAATATTTTCCATACTTTTGGTTCTAAGGAAAAGTAGAGGGAAAGGATTATTTTTTTTTTATTTCATGAAGAAGCCCTTTTCGTTTTCTACATTTTTTTATTCAAAAAAAATAGAAACCATATAAAGTTATATATATATATTTCATAAAAATCTTTTATTTCTGAAAAATAGGTTTTTGTGATTTTCTGAAAAACCGAACATAAAATCTAAAGATGGTCGCAGTGTATTTATAAAAAAAAAAAAATGTTAGTTGTAAATATGGGTGAAAAAATTAAGGGACTAAATTATTACAATTAAATTATGAGAAGGGAAATGGTAATGGTGCATTCCAAAAAATATATATATATTTATATTTTACTTATTTTAAGATAGAGTGAATTTTACTCGTCATGTCGATGTGACGAATAGAGAAATTTTTATTTTTAAATAAATAAAATGTGTATCGTACATTCCAAATAAAATGTACAGAAGTAATTGCTATTATGAGGATGCGATTAAAATAGGCATAAAATTTAAATACTAATAATAATTGGAAACATTTAATTCTTTGGGTCATTGCTATTACCAAAATTTGAATTAATTTTGTAAAAAAATAGTGTTTTGATTTTTTAACTTTTGATTTTTTTTTTCTCATTCTTCAATTAAAGGGTTGTGTCATCCAAAAAAAAAAAAAAAAAAAAAAACTTGATTAGGTTGGGGCCCACCATGGCCAAATCCAGGATGCCCAATCCTGTGGGCAAGTTGTTGAAAATTATTTTATTTTATTTTATTTTATTTTATTTTTGAGATGGAGAATAATTTGCGCAATTTTTATCTAACGGTCGAAAAGGGTGTAGTTACTTAGGACGAGTAAAAAGCAAGTGTACATATGCTCACACATTTTTTGTCATGTTGTTTCCATCATTAATTGTATACATGCACCAGAATAAGATATTGAATTTGTATTCATTTGCCTCGTACATGGCACTGAATATTTAATTAGCATGGTGAAATCAAATCGTTTTCAATATGCGATTCATGGTGTTCGAAAAGTCTATTTAAAAAGTAATGATTCTTAGATATCTATTATCATCTAAGCATATTAATTAATTAGCATTGTAATATCAATCGTTTTCAACTGATGATTCATAGTATTGAAAAAAATTATTTGAAAAATTATGATTCTTAGAATTTAATTTATTATTATCTAAGCAGCTAATAGATTCATTAAAATAATATATAGATTTTTTAAATATCATAGAATATATTTAATAACTAGATTAAATTTTAATTTTAAGACCGCTGTAGTAACAGGGTTATGAGTGCGTAGCATAGTTAGTTAATTCGGATTTCGTCCAAAATATGGTACGGATCAAAAATATAATCGGATAATAATTTGCTAATATATTTTTTGCCAATTCTTGAAAAATATATTGGCAAAAAAATAAGATATTGAAAACGGACTCGTCAATTTTTCGGATATGTGATTTATACGGAATAATACGTTCACTAATTAAAAATTCGGGATCAAAATTCGGCTCATTAAATTTAAAAAAAAAATTAAAAAAATTTATACTATTAGATAATAACAATTATAATTTTTTTAAAATAATTTAATCAATTTATTTTAGAATAAATAAAATATTCATTTAGAAACAAAAAAAATATAATTTTCAATTATTCCGACATAATTTTAATTCGGATTCTCCATATTTCGCGAATAATTCGCGAATCATTCGCGAATAATTCGTGAATAATTCGTGAATTAACTAACTATGCTTTGAAAAAGAACGAAATTTTCACCCAAAAATTCGTAATTCGTGATAATTCTGCGAATAATATTTTGATTCAAAATTAAATATTCCGAATTTTTGAAAAGATTTAAAGAACGTAAATTTAATTCGATTATCCTCAATTAATTCGCGAATAATTCGCGAATAATTTGCGATTAACTAATATGGTGCGTAGTGCATGAGTGATTAGATGCGTACGTGTAACAATTTCTCGTGAGCTTATGTTATGTATTGTCTTAAATGGTATTGATACAAATGTTTATGTTTTGCTCTAATTGTTAAATTTGCTAAGCAAATAAATGTGAACTTTTGCCTAATTTATAGAGCACAAGCTAGCTTAAAATTTTCTAATTAAAAAAAAAAAAAAAAAAAAAAAAAAAAAAAAAAAAAAAAACTAACTGTTTGCCGCTTCTTTTCTTAAATGTAGCCCGATTCAGTATTATTAAGGATTTAGCAATTGAGAATATATATATAGATAGTGATGTTGTGAAATTTTTTAACTTTTAGATTAAGAGATATACGGTTAGAATGGTAGTGGTGCTAGGGTTTAATGGTTGATTGGTTGAATAGTATAATTCAAGAGGTGGAAATGATTAAAGGGATAGATCTAACGGTAAAAAAATTAGTAGCACCAATTGCTTGGTGCTATTGAAAGCATTACAGCCGGACTCTCTCTCTCTCTCTCTCCCTCCTCTCTCTCTCCTCCTCGCTCCGGCTCTCCTTCTCTCTCTCTCCTCTCTCTCTATATATATATATATATATTATATATATATATATATATATCAAGTCTAAATCAAGTTTAGCAAAATTGATCGTCAATTTGAAAGTCCCAACATTAAAAATAATTTGAGAGTACGGAGAGCTTCGTGCTTCTAAAAGCACACAAGTCCTATTATATATATAGAGAAAGAGCTAGAGAGAGTCCGGCTACTATGCTATCAATAGCACCAAGAACTTTGTACTAGCAAGTTTTTAGCCGTTAGATATACTCTTTTGATCATTTCTACCCGTTAGATCAAACTATTTTTTTAACCACTTACTAAACCCTAGAGGCCCACTATCATCATAACCGCACATTCCTTCATTCAAGAGTAAAAAATCTAATAGCACCAATGACTTGGTAATATTAATAGTATATTAGCCTCTATATATATATTATATAATTGGATTTCTATGTTTTTAAAAATACGAAATCATTGATGCTGGTAGGTTTTTAGCCATTAGATGAAAAAAAAATATACTTAGGATGATAGTGAGTCTCTTGGATTTAGTGGGTGGTTGGTAAAATAACATAATATAATGGGTGAAATTAGTAAAAGGGATAGCTCAAACGGTTGAAAACTTACAAATATCAATTACTAAGACTATATGTATAATATATATATATATATAATATATATATATATATATATATATATATATATATATATATATATATATTATATATATATATATACTATGCTATTATGCTATCGAAAGCACCAAGTTTTTGGTACTATTAGATTTTTCACTGTTGGATGAGAAGATGTGTGATTAGGATGATAGTGGGTCTCTTAGGTTTAGTGGGTGGTTGGAAAAATAATATGATCTAAAGGGTGAAAATGATTAAAATGATAGATCTAATGATGGAAAACCTGGTAGCACCCAGTGTTTTGTGCTATTAATAACATAGTAACTTAGTTAACCAGGTGCTTTTTGCTATTAATAGCATAGTAACTTAGTTTTATATATATATATATATTATATATATATATATAATATATTATATATAATATATATATATATAGATAATATATATATGGAGAGAGAGAGAGAGAGAGAGAGAAGAGAGAGAGAGAGAGAGTCCGGCTAGGATACTATCAATACTATCGATAGCACTAAGCAATTGGTGCTATCAAATTTTCACCTGTTGGATGAAAATATATGCGGTTGGGATTATAGTGGTCACCTAAAAGTTTTACTATTCAACCAACCACCTTGTAATCCCTAGGGGACCACTATCATCTTAATCTCACATTCTTTAATCCAAAGGCTAAAAATTTGAGAGTACCAATGGTTTGGTGCTATCGATAGTATTCCAGTCTATATATATATATATATATATATATATATATATATAATATATATATATATAAATATAATTGAGTTTCTATATTTTTAAAAGTACCAAGTCATTAGTGCTTGTAGGTTTTTAGCATTTGAACGAAAAGATATGTGGTTAGAATGATAGTTGGCTCCTTGGATTAAGTGAGTGGTTGGTTGGTGGAATAGAATGATTTAAGAGATGAAATTAGTAAAAATTAATGATAAATCTAATGATAAAAAACTTACAAGCATCAATTACTTTGTGCTTATAATAATATATAATCTCTCTCTCTCTCTCTCTATCTCTCTCTCTCTCTCTCTCTCTCTATATATATATATATAATACTCCTGTAGGATGAGGCAGCTATATAGTTTTAAACTCCTGTAAGATGAGACAACTATGTAATTTTAATATGCACGAATATTTTGATGTCTCTATCTAGATTTGATAGGGAAATATGTACTAGAATATCTTGTAGATACAATTACCTAAGATTTCATATTTCACAATTAGAGAAATCACACAAGGGCAACAAAGAGGAGAGCTATTAATTTATCTTTGATTAATTATACATTCCAATCTCTTGAATAAATATCTAGAATTTAACTTGCCCATTCACAAGTATATAATTCTTTGTTTTTTTCGATAAATTGAGAAGAAACATTCACTACAACAAAATTAGGTTATAGGGACACATGTTTGTGACACTTTTGTATAAGTGTCCTATCTATATTCCATCTATATCCAAAATTAGGTTATAGGAACACATTTTTGGGACACATTACAAAAAGGTGTCGCTATACACCCTAGCGACGGTACATATAGCAACACTTATAATAAGTGTAGTATTTTTATCAGCGACACTTTTTTTAGATTTTAGAAACACTTAAAAGTATCGTTATAGTCTAATTTTGTTATAGTAATTTTGGCAAGCATTGGCAGGATAATGCATGCTTTCTTTCTCTTCACACTTAATTTAGATGTACATGCATCAAGATATGCAAGCTTCATCTTCGATATATATGCTCATCCTTGTAATTAATGCACATCACTATTCCCATTTTATCGAGCTCATTGGTGAATTTGATCGATAGTTTATTTATATAATATGGTATCGTAGTCAGTCGTGGATCTACCAAGTTATGTAACATCTTGGATGTATTTATCAACTTACATTTGATGGGTTTAATTAGAGTGCTATTATATATAATGTATGTATATGTGAGGTCATAATAATCTAAATTATTATTGTTTTCCATCAATGAGAAGTTGTACAAAATTTGGAAATTCTTAATTAATCCTTCATATCAATTTAAGATGATCCAGAAATTATTACCTGCACCACATGAAATCATGAATAATATAATTTCGATGATCATCGCACTCTCTCGGTCATCCATTATATTTAATAATTTTCGTGGTCCAATAATGTATGCCACCTTTTTATATTTTGAATTACATGAGTTAGATTAATAGAATAAATGCATGGCAGATAACACTTCCCTTTCTACGACAAACTAATCAAATATTCTTCGACTAACTTAATAGAGATATACTAAGTAAGATGTTACAGTGTCCACTTGTATCCAAACAAATCCTTTTCTATGTACGTATAAAATGTTACACCATGCATGCATGCATGGGAGATTTATGTTGTGAATATATATATAAAGCTTCTTTTTCTATCTAGCCACAAATAATAGCAAAACTAATTAACCATGTGTGGATCAATTAAAATAAAATGAGTATGTTTGGTACTGCTCCAACTCATCTTGTTAGTTAGTAGGCCTTCTATCACAACACTGTTCATCTCTTGCTATTACTAGTGAGGGGCCCATATATAGGTTACCTGATCATCACCTTCTTAATTATTTAGTAATGCAAAATTAAGCACAGGTATCTAAGTTTTAAACAAGTATATAAAGCATAGGGTATATCTAGTAATCATTAGTTAGGGAGCCCTAATTATACTTTATAAATCTCTAAAATATGTCGACCGTTAGGTGTAAGATGATCGTCAATCACGTCAGAAAACTTTAGATTAATTGCGCTAATAATGGAAAGGTTGGGTTTAAGAAGATTGAGTTGTGTTAAACAAGTACTAATGTAGGTAAAGCATCAGTCTCAAGCCCCAGCAAATTAAGTAGAGTAAGTTAAAATGAATATGATCGAATCGAGTATCAGTCGCAATGTTAATAGAGCTATATATCCATTTTTTAAATTTCGTAACTTTTAGAATTTTCCACAAACTTCAAGCTCAGTTTAATTTTAACCTTGTCAAATTTAAAATGAATGAAAAGTGTGTATATTTTGTAACTTCCTAAAAATAAGTCAGAGAAGTGCTTCAAAATTTGTGGGTTCATTACCATATAAATCAAACTACGTACCTCTCAAAGGTGTTTGGATGAAATAGAATTGCATAGTTTTGAATGTTGTGTAATTCAGTATTTGTGAAGGCTAATTTTCTAATTTTTTTAAAGTATAAAAATAAATTCACAAAGAATCCAAACTGGGCCTAACTTAGCAATTGCAAGCATAATATCCTGCCCCTTCTCCCTCTTTCCCTCCCCCTCTCTCTCTCTCTCTCTCTCTCTCTCTCTCTCTCTAATGATGGTTATTACAAAGTCATTTCTTATACATAGAGAGAGAGAGAGAGAGAGTCAAATGAACAATGATGGTTATTACAAAGTCATTTCTTATACATCCATAAAAAATCAACTTTTAGAAAATCAAAAAAATGTATGATAATTTAGGTGCTAATTTTTTTTTTTTTTCCAAATAACCGGGAGTCTTTTATTTGAATAATATATATATATATATATATATATATATATAGTAGGGCTACTATACTCTTATGAATATAAATCTCTTTGTACTCATAGTTTTTTCATCGTTGGATAAGGAATGTGCCGTTAGAATGATAGTGGTCCTCCTAAGATTTATTAGGTTATTGAAAAAATAATATAAATCCTAAGAACTACTATAATTCTAACCGCACATTTATTCATCCAAAGGATAAAAATTTTTTATGTACAAAAAAATTTTACTCATAAGAGTACAGTAGCCGAACCCTATATATATATATATATATATATATATATAAAACAAAGTAAATGGCTAATAATTAATTAGGAAATAAGAGGTTAAAACAACTTAAAATTTGAAGAAATATTCCTTGCCCTACAAAAAAAAAAAAATTCAATATAAGGCCGTTTTTTAGAGGACCCTTGAGAAAAATATCCTTAAGTATCTCTATAATATAGCAAATACTGATGCTTCAAAAAAAAATATCATCATATAAATTCTTTATTATATTAAATTAATTTATTAAATAATAAATTTTATTATTATTTTTTACTTTTTGATGTTTTAAAGCATCAAGAATTTAAAAAATCTTGACGCTTTAATGCGTTACAAGATATTTTACCATGCTTGGCATAAGCGTCGGTATATATATGACAACTTTTTATTTGCCGACGTTTGAATCGATATTTTCAAATACATTGCTAAACTATATAGATGCGCTTTTAAATATTATTAAATATATAAAAAAAATCCTTAATATTACTTCTTCTTTTTTTTTTTTTTTTTTTTTTTTTGTAATGTTGCTACATTAAAATATCTCTACTCAATAATCAATCTCAATCAACCGTCCATAGCGCAAGTGACAAAATACTTAATGGTTGAGATCCGAGTTTGAAATCTTAGTTACTTCATATTTTCAGTTAATTTTATTTTAAAAATAAACAAAATGAATAGTATGTTATTTTTGTCTCAAAAAAAAATAATCAATCTCAAGGGCTTCACTATTTTGATATATTGATCTTAATTTGTAAAGGTGACGCTTAAACTTTCATACATAGCAGCAAATTTCAGATACCTTACCTAACTTGTTATCATATATCATAAAGTAAAAAATATATAAAACTCACTTAAATTATAAATTATTTTGATTTAATCGTTTAATCTTTTAAATTTTAATTTGAGTATCTAATCTTATAATTTATTTGATTTAAAATATTTGATGACACTTTCGATATAAAATTTAAACTAATTATTTCCTTTAATAAATTTATAGTAAAATAAAATGCCCGAAATATACTAATAAACCCCAAAAAGATAAACTATATATTTAAAATTTGGAGTTAAAAAATTATTAACTGCTTCAAATTAACTAAATTAAAAAATAGATAACAAAATTATTTTTTTAAAAAATTAAATAATTAAATTAAAATAAGTAATAATTGAGATAAGCTCTATTTATTTTTACCCACTCATAAATATGATGGGTCACTTTCATGCTTAAGAACCCTTATTTGATGAAGTAATGGAGCAACAAGATCTGACATGCAGGTGAGGCTTTAAAGCTTCACTTGGTAGGGGGTTTCAATCAAGAAACCAATACCTATTGTACAAAATAAATATGATTTTTCTCTTTTATTATATTTGTAATTTTAACTGTTGAGATATTTAAGTTAAGGATGTAAAAAAATTTAAATTAATTAAGTTTTAATCAAAAAAAATTTAAAATTTTTAAAAATAAAATCTATACTGTTGATATTGATTATAATATTCAATTTTGTATTCGCTTGATTGACAAGAAAATAATATCGAAAAAATATGAAATTTATTTTTAAATAGTTTAAATGGTTTAGATCATATACAGTTTCTTTGAAAACTTGATCATTGAAGACAAATTGGCAGTAATGGAGCCTGTTTACTACCGATAGTATTATAGCTCAACTATATATATATATATATATATATATATATATATATATATATATAGAGAGAGAGAGAGAGAGAGAGAGAGAGAGGGAGAGAGAGAGAGCGCTAGGCTCCTATGCTTTCGAAAATACGGAGGCCTCCATGCGTATAAGTTATTTTTGATGATGGGACATCCGATTCGACGATCGGCTCTATTAGATATGATCTAAAATATTGAAACTATTTAGAAAACAAATTTCATAGTTTTTTTACTTTATTTGTATAATGAACGAGTAGCCTCAAAATAAACGGCTGAAAATAAAAATCTCATAAAAAAATAGTGATAAAATACTTAAATTTCAAATCGAAAATATTGATCTTACTTTTGATGTTAAGTAGAATTTTCTATTAAAGTTTCATCTAATTTGAATTATTCTACATCGTTGAAGTTACAAACGTGCCACATCGGCCGGACTCTCTCTCTCTCTATCTATATATATATAGAGAGAGAGAGCATGGCTTATGTACTTTCAAAAGCACAAGCCCAACTATGCTTGGAATTTTTTTACTATTGAATTTGCATTAAGTTCCGTGCTTTTGTAAAGTCAACTAAAAAGAGAAAAAAAAAAAAAAAGTATAATAGAACGAATCTCAATACAAATCCAATAGTAAAAAAATCACAAGTATAGTTGGGCTTGTGCTTTTGAAAGTATATAAGCTCTACCCCCCCCCCCCCCCCCCCCCCCCCTCTCTCTCTCTCTCTCTCTCTCTCTCTCTCTCTCTCTCTATATATATAATATATATATATATATATATATTATATATATATTATATATATTTTCCGGTACAAGCTCCAACCAATTGGTGTTTGTAAGTTTTCTACCGTTAGATCTACTCTTTTGACTAATTTCATTCCCTAGATCATCTAATCTCCACTAACTACTCACTTAACCCAAGGGGCCCACTATAATCCTAACAACACATCTTTTCATCCAAGGGCTAATATAGTAACCGTAAATTTTGGATTTCAGAATTTAATTAAAGTCTGGAATTAATCCCGAGAATCTAAAGAGGACATTAATTTCAACACTTTGAGAATTAAATTTTCAGAATTTTCTTCACTGGATTATTAGTGAATCAGCGCTGGAGGGAGTGGTTAAGTCCTTTTTTGAATTCGCTGTGTTGGTTGCACCGAAAAGCGTGAAAAATAGAATTTGACAGAAAAATCGTAGGAATCGTGTTTTTTTCCGAAAAATGATCAACTTTTGAATCCTATGAGATCTTCGAAAAAAAAGATCATCACTTTGACGGCATCGTCGAATTGACCGCAGTGGTGCGATCGGATTTCAAATCCGATATCCGAATCTCCCGGATCTGCAAGTTTTGCTGGATTATCGGACCGAAAGTGCGGATTTCGGTAAATTCGGGAGTAGTTGCGGTAATTTGCGCATCAAGATTCGTAAAATCGATCATCTTGAGGTATTTTGGCTTTTGGCACAATTTTTGAGGTCATGGGAGTTCAAATTTTTAAAATAAAAATTTTGGATAAGTAAAAAGGAGATTTGGGGATGCATTGGGAACTTTTGCAAAAGATTTTCTAAAAGAGGATTAGGTTTTTTTTTTCTTTTTAAGAGGAAAACCCTAATATTTTATCCTAATCCTTTTCCTCTTAAACCAAACCCCATCTCCTTCCTTGTAGACATCGTCGCTGCTGTCGCCGCCGTCGCTGGAGCCATGGAGGCAGGCATGTGGGCTCTCACCTCATATCTGGGGCCCCTCTCCCAGAAGCCACCGCCGCACGCATGCGTGCACACGCACGAGGAGGAGCCGCGTGTGATGACCTGGATCTCTGCGAAGGTCTTACGGAGTGAATTGTGGCTTCTGGAGGCCTGTGATGTGTGTTGGAGATGGTTGCGCGCAAATCAGACCTTAGAATTGGACCCAACGCGAATTTGGATTAAGAATACCTGTCTATATGCCTTTGGCAAATTTTAGAGGTAGAATTTGGCAAAAATGGACATCGAATTTGGACTTAGCGCGCGAAAACGATGAAAATTGACCATTTACTTGTATTTTTCGGAGCCCGGATGTGGTGACCCGGACCGTTGCAGGGCTTCTACAGTGTGACCGGCAGCTTCGGGAGGCCTACGGGGCATGTCAGCGGTGTTCGCGCGCCAATTTGGACTCAAGTGATGGATTCGGGGCTTAAATAGATCACGTGGATAACCGGAAGACCCCGTTGGATGTTTAGAAGTGTTTTCGCGCAAATCGGATACCAGATTTGGACTCGGCGCGAAATTCGGAGTGAAAATACCTTTCCGGGAGCCTCCGGCAAATTTTAGGATTGGAATTTGGCGAAACGGACCTCGTTTTTGGAATCAGCGCGCGAAAACGGTCAAGACGGGCTATTTGCTGGTCAAATTTGTGCTTGGGTTACTGTTCATGCCGGAACAGTGTCGCCGGCGATCGCCGGCGGCGGCCGGCGGCGGCGGGCAGCGTCGGCGGGCGGCGGCGCGCCGCGGGCAGGCGGCAGGCGGCGGCCCAGGGCGCGGGCAGGCCGCGGGCAGGCGCGCGGTCCACCGCGCGGGGCGTGCACCGGAGGCGGGCCACGTGGCGCCTTCCGGTTGGCCGGTGCAGCATTCGCGGTCCACGGAGTTTTGGGCCGGGTGCACGGTGGACCGGGTGGACGCGTGGCGGATCGGGATTGGCGGGACTTGGTGCGCGCGGTCCACGCGATGGCCGGGGCAGGTGACCGTACGCCCGGGGCAGCCGGCCGACGTGCGCGGTGCACGGCCGTCGTGCGCGGTGCACGGCTTGTCGGGGACGCGTGGCACGCCGCAGTGGCTGGCTCTGGTGCACCGGGTGCAGCGGGGTTTTTGGGCTTAGTGGGCTGGGCTGTGCTGTGGGCCGGGCCGCACTGTGCGCGCCCGGAAATCTGGGCCGGCCCGTTACTGTAGCCGCCCGAAAATCCCCAAGCGCCCGAAAGTGGGGACACAGAGGGTATTTTCCGAATTGTTTTTCAGCCTCTATATAATGCACAGTCCGAGCCTTCTTCTCCTCTATTGTTCTCCCAAACCGAGCCAAATCTGCAAATGCCTATTTCTAGCAAAATTTTGCATCTTTTTGTCCTGGATCTTCCTACCAAATCTTAGGAATTTTGGTGGCACGAATCCCGAGGTTCCCCATTTTACGGTGCGGCGCGACGTTGCTTACTTGTGTTCTTCCTTCGGCGCAGTGTTCGTGTTTTTGCTCCCCCGAGCTACCCCGACATCATTTTCCTGTGATTCTTGCACCAGTGGACTCCTAAGAGGTAGAACTTCATCTTTCGTTATAGTCGCGCTTTTCCGTTTCGAGGTTTTGGCACGGTTTTCGAGGCTACAAGTGACCCCCTTTTTCTGTATGGAATTCTTGACAGCAGTGGAGTGTTTCAGCCTTATCTTCGCGCACGAGTGTCTGATGGAAACGAGCTTATACAACTTTTGCATCTACGGATCGCAAGGAACGCGCTCGTATTTTTAGTGGATTTTTGTGAATTTTCCTTCGAGGTGATAATTAAGGATCTCTCTGTGAATAGTAATCTACCCTTAATCATGATTAGTGTTTGAGAGTGTCCACTTGCTGAATTTTTATCTTGGTGTACAGAACTCGGATTTGGGCGTGCAAGGTACCGTTGCGAAGCTATCGTCGCGAGGATCGCCAGGATATTTTTATTAGAATTTTCTGGACATTTGTTGCAGGTGATAATTTGACAGTTTAGTACTTGTGTTTGTATGTGGTAATTAGTGCTGTGATTGTGACCCTAGTGTAATTAGTGGATTCCTTGTTGTACCAGGAGTATTGTGGGGGCGCGGATTTGGATTTTTGGTATTCTCTGACTGTACAAGTTGGGACAGTTGCGCTTCAGGTGGGTGGTCGTTACACTCCTCTTTTTGTATGCCCACTAGGAATGTCAGAGTACTTTGTTATAACAATGTTGAACGTGTTGATTGTTAGACTTGCATGCTCTAGGGAATCGCTTATTAATTCTGGAACTTATACCCCGTGACAACATAGAATTAGAGGACTGCAAAACCAAGGTTTATTCATGTGAAACGGTCATCCTAGCCTATATCACTTCAACTGTTATACTTGGAAATTGGAACATTGCATGATTTAACTGATCACCTGATGATTGTCATCTTTTACTGCTACACTATTTTGGAATTGACTTAGGAGAAACCATGCTTTTCTCTTTCTCCTTTCATTGTTGGCATTAGCGGCTTACTCGCTCAGGTTCGAGCGTATAGTGGACAGTGTAGGCAGGTATTGGGGAATTGGGGACAGGCTGAGTGGTCAGGGGGTTGCGGCGACCACGGATCTTGGGTGGTTGACCGGATTGTTTTATTGCATCAGATTGGGCGTTCGGGGATCGGGCTTACTTTAGTGGAGGGTTGTGCCCACTTCTTGAGTCTCGATCCAGTCCTGCTATTATGAGACAGTGGTTACAGAGATGTTGATACAGTGGTATTATTTGTACTCGTGTGGGTCGCTCCCCTCGAGTGCCACTCCGGAGTAGGCTTTCCACGGTGTGAGCGCCGGGCACCATGCTAGTTTCTTGAGTTCCACGGTGTGAGCGCCGGGCACCATGCTGGGTTTTTGAGTTCGACAGCAGAGCAGGCAGGGCCAGTGTTCACTGGCTATCAGATTGGGTCTTTATGACAGGCTACTTGATTCTGATGAATCACTTTTCCCATCCTTATTGGTTGGTCATGTAGAGGCATATTAGGGATAGCATTTTTATCAGTCGCTTTATTTATTAGCATCCCTTCCCTTCTTCTTTCCTTTTTGCCTCGGTGCACCTGGTGGGCATATCTGAGCTGAGGCTTTACCCACTAGGGGAGGCTACTGTTTATAGTAGTACTGACCCCCATTGTTTTTCTTGTTCCCTTCTTTTCCCTTGTTTTGCAGAGTCCTCTGTGGGAGTTGCTGGGACATCAGCAACTGATCGGGGCAAGCGCATCGCTGACTAGTTAGAGAGCCTACCGAGGGTCGTAGCTGCTTGACTTTTGGGTACCAGATCTTCTCAGACAGTTTTTCTTTCTTTTCTTTTGGGGTCTGGCTTCTGCCAGCTTTATGTATTTTGTAGTTGTGAGCTGGGAGAGACACTTGTATTTATTTTACTGTTGTACTTTTATTTCAGCTCTGATTATTATTATGCTCTTTTATTATTATTTCATATCTGAGCAGGTTACCGACGCTTCGTGCATGTGGGAAATACCGCATGCACGGCGGATCTGTGGACGGGCCCGGGTTCTGGTTTACACCCGGGGCGTGACAGATTAAGTTGGTATCAGAGCTTAGGGATAGGTCAGTTGGGACTTAGGAAACCCTAGGCTTTTGGACAGACCCTAGGATGATAGGGCGTGAGTGGCGTGACATTTTGCGAAAGTCGGTGATTTTTAGGTTAACTCTTCCTGTGAGTGAAGAGGGATCGACATAGTCTATTTCTGTTGAACCATTATGTTGGCTGCAGACAACATAAGGTTACAGAAATAGGGAGATGTCTTTGACTTTCGCTAGATTGGGTCGAGTGTTTGGGTTGTGCTGATTTGCTGTTTGTCGTGGCGAGCGGTGTCTCCCCGACTTTGGGCCCTGACCCGGGTGCACTTGGGTGCAGCTGTTGGGTCTGAGCTAGTTGTTTCGGGCCGGATACCAGATTGGAGTCAGAGAGCTCCGGACCCAGGAGACAGGATTGTCAGAGGCTTTTCAGCGGCAGAGTGGGCGAGCATCTGGTTTTGTGACACAGTCGTCGGAGCGGCGGGCAGCTCGACAGTGCTTCCTTCTGAGACCACCCGATTGCAGCATCCTCAAGGGCGGGGATTTCTACAGTACTGATGGAGCAAGTAGCCCCTCCGTGCCAATGGTTAGTGCTGAGGCGCCGAGGCAGGGTGGATAGTTGACAGCTGATGAGCGGTGAGACCCCAAGGATCAGTTGAGCCAGTTTCGGCGGATAAACCACCTCGATTCTAGGGATTTGGTTTGGAGCCTCTCGGAGTAGAATCGTGGTTGGTGATGATGGAGAGACTCTTTGGCAGCCTTCTGGTGTCTAAAGGGTGTACGCAGTTGTCGAATTGCGCGTTCTATGATTTGAGGAACGAGGCGCATAGGATATGCGTGGCTGAGAGTGGATTGCGCCAGGATACCTTTCCGTTTGCTCGGACCATCTTTCGCAGGTTTTGGACTTTGGGGTGCTTCGATAGTGGAGGCAGTGTTTATGGAACTGGCGCTGCATTTCTTTTGGATGGGTGTCTGCTGTCAGAGGCAAGTTCTGGATAGAGGCGCTTGATGCCAGATGATGGAGGATATGTCGGCTGGCTGAGCGACGACTACTTGCATCGAGCGGTTGAATCTGTGCCGCCCGGTTGGAGGGCGCCACGGTAGTGGGTTGAGTTATCACAGGTATGATTTCATCACAGCAGTCGGAGTTAGAGCATACCGATTACAGTTACAGTGTGAGAGGTGCCTACGGCGACAGCGGGACTTAAGGATATCCCTATTGCTCGTGAGATCCCGGGTGTGAGACCACCTGAGCCGATGATTATGCCGCCAGAAAGGGAGATTAAGATTGTGGTTGACGTGGTTCTGGAAACCGCGCCAACTTCATAGCACCTCGTTGGATATCGCCTTTAGAGCTGCGGGAGTTGATGGCATAGGTGCGGGGATCTGATGGATCGAGGGTCTGTTGGACCTAGTGTCATGTCGTTGATATACGACGGTGAGAGCCCTTTGTGATTGGAGCCCAGTCAGGTCCAGGTATTATTATTTAGGGCCTTTTGATGGAGTTCTGCCCCGGCAGTTGATCGATTATGATGCCTGCACCAGTTTTAGATTCACAGCTGAGTATTTCGTCAAGATGGCGTACAGGAGACGCTAGGGGCATTATCAGTACAGTGAAGCCAATGGAATGACTAATGCCCTGTTGCCTTTAAGATTGAGGAACTCTGTTTTCCAGTGGGACGTGAACGGATTGATAGCAGCGATCTCTAAGGATATTTTGGCTTACCCCCTTCCCGAATGATTTTGAGCTTGTGGAGCATTTGTAGATGCTGTGGCAAGGTCCGTGAGGAAGAAGCTTTATGCAAGTCGTTGCGGAACAAGTTTTAGCTTCGAGAGCATGTCTTCTTGGATTGCCTATTCAAGCCATAGGGGCGACTGTGGAAATCCGGCCAAAATGGATGTTATTTAAGACTGGCCGAGATCGACGGTTATTGTTGGGGTGAGGAGCTTTTGGACCGGATAGTGCTAGCAGAGCCTGATGATCAGATGACGAGTTCGGTACCAGCGCCGATTTTAACCTAGTCAGTGGTGGGAGATGGATTTGTGAGTTATGGTGATACCTCCCACAGTGGCTGTAGAGCTATCATTGGATTTTGTTGAGCATCCTGTATCACCCCGACAGGGCCACTTTGGTGGCGGATACCTGGAGCAGAAGAGCTTTGGGGTTGTGTTTGTTGATTCTATATTTGGCGCTGTGTGGGGCCATCTTGGTGTACAGGGTTTGGGTTTGTGCCCTAGTGGATCTCTTTGGATTAGAGGCTGCGGCTGAGCAATCCACTTGGGTGGTTGAGTTCTGAGGGCGACCCGTGTGAACCCCTGCTTGTTTGGGCCCCTTTTCTGTGCAGGTGTTGTGTGTTTGTGTTTCGGATCGCGTTGGTTGAGTTGGCTCTGGGGTGTGATTCTTGAGCATGTTGCTCGGGCTGTTCGTTCCTTTCCCCAGTCTTTTGTTGGAAGATCTGAGGTTTTTCTGCATCTCAGCTCAGGAGTGGTATGCTTTGGACCCCTCGCCGTGATTGACTCGCTTCTTTTGAGCCCTATGAGAGTTTGGTGTACGAGGGACGCCCGTTGCGAATTCCGGCTCGTGTGGTGAGGGAATTGCGCAATCGGGCTTTGCCGTTCTGGTTGTTGCTGTTGTGGTTGTTGCGGAGTAATCACGGGGAGTGATAGGTGACTTGGGAGCTGGAGACGGCGGTGTGGGTTTTAACCCTGGTTTTTGAGACTCCTGGGAGTTGCCTTAGTTTCGAGGACGAAACTTTCTTTTAGTGGGGGAGGATGTGGTGACCCGGACCGTTGCAGGGCTTCTACAGTGTGACCGGCAGCTTCGGGAGGCCTACGGGGCATGTCAGCGGTGTTCGCGCGCCAATTTGGACTCAAGTGATGGATTCGGGGCTTAAATAGATCACGTGGATAACCGGAAGACCCCGTTGGATGTTTAGAAGTGTTTTCGCGCAAATCGGATACCAGATTTGGACTCGGCGCGAAATTCGGAGTGAAAATACCTTTCCGGGAGCCTCCGGCAAATTTTAGGATTGGAATTTGGCGAAACGGACCTCGTTTTTGGAATCAGCGCGCGAAAACGGTCAAGACGGGCTATTTGCTGGTCAAATTTGTGCTTGGGTTACTGTTCATGCCGGAACAGTGTCGCCGGCGATCGCCGGCGGCGGCCGGCGGCGGCGGGCAGCGTCGGCGGGCGGCGGCGCCGCCGCGGGCAGGCGGCAGGCGGCGGCCCAGGGCGCGGGCAGGCCGCGGGCAGGCGCGCGGTCCACCGCGCGGGGCGTGCACCGGAGGCGGGCCACGTGGCGCCTTCCGGTTGGCCGGTGCAGCATTCGCGGTCCACGGAGTTTTGGGCCGGGTGCACGGTGGACCGGGTGGACGCGTGGCGGATCGGGATTGGCGGGACTTGGTGCGCGCGGTCCACGCGATGGCCGGGGCAGGTGACCGTACGCCCGGGGCAGCCGGCCGACGTGCGCGGTGCACGGCCGTCGTGCGCGGTGCACGGCTTGTCGGGGACGCGTGGCACGCCGCAGTGGCTGGCTCTGGTGCACCGGGTGCAGCGGGGTTTTTGGGCTTAGTGGGCTGGGCTGTGCTGTGGGCCGGGCCGCACTGTGCGCGCCCGGAAATCTGGGCCGGCCCGTTACTGTAGCCGCCCGAAAATCCCAAGCGCCCGAAAGTGGGGACACAGAGGGTATTTTCCGAATTGTTTTTCAGCCTCTATATAATGCACAGTCCGAGCCTTCTTCTCCTCTATTGTTCTCCCAAACCGAGCCAAATCTGCAAATGCCTATTTCTAGCAAAATTTTGCATCTTTTTGTCCTGGATCTTCCTACCAAATCTTAGGAATTTTGGTGGCACGAATCCCGAGGTTCCCCATTTTACGGTGCGGCGCGACGTTGCTTACTTGTGTTCTTCCTTCGGCGCAGTGTTCGTGTTTTTGCTCCCCGAGCTACCCCGACATCATTTTCCTGTGATTCTTGCACCAGTGGACTCCTAAGAGGTAGAACTTCATCTTTCGTTATAGTCGCGCTTTTCCGTTTCGAGGTTTTGGCACGGTTTTCGAGGCTACAAGTGACCCCCTTTTTCTGTATGGAATTCTTGACAGCAGTGGAGTGTTTCAGCCTTATCTTCGCGCACGAGTGTCTGATGGAAACGAGCTTATACAACTTTTGCATCTACGGATCGCAAGGAACGCGCTCGTATTTTTAGTGGATTTTTGTGAATTTTCCTTCGAGGTGATAATTAAGGATCTCTCTGTGAATAGTAATCTACCCTTAATCATGATTAGTGTTTGAGAGTGTCCACTTGCTGAATTTTTATCTTGGTGTACAGAACTCGGATTTGGGCGTGCAAGGTACCGTTGCGAAGCTATCGTCGCGAGGATCGCCAGGATATTTTTATTAGAATTTTCTGGACATTTGTTGCAGGTGATAATTTGACAGTTTAGTACTTGTGTTTGTATGTGGTAATTAGTGCTGTGATTGTGACCCTAGTGTAATTAGTGGATTCCTTGTTGTACCAGGAGTATTGTGGGGGCGCGGATTTGGATTTTTGGTATTCTCTGACTGTACAAGTTGGGACAGTTGCGCTTCAGGTGGGTGGTCGTTACACTCCTCTTTTTGTATGCCCACTAGGAATGTCAGAGTACTTTGTTATAACAATGTTGAACGTGTTGATTGTTAGACTTGCATGCTCTAGGGAATCGCTTATTAATTCTGGAACTTATACCCCGTGACAACATAGAATTAGAGGACTGCAAAACCAAGGTTTATTCATGTGAAACGGTCATCCTAGCCTATATCACTTCAACTGTTATACTTGGAAATTGGAACATTGCATGATTTAACTGATCACCTGATGATTGTCATCTTTTACTGCTACACTATTTTGGAATTGACTTAGGAGAAACCATGCTTTTCTCTTTCTCCTTTCATTGTTGGCATTAGCGGCTTACTCGCTCAGGTTCGAGCGTATAGTGGACAGTGTAGGCAGGTATTGGGGAATTGGGGACAGGCTGAGTGGTCAGGGGTTGCGGCGACCACGGATCTTGGGTGGTTGACCGGATTGTTTTATTGCATCAGATTGGGCGTTCGGGGATCGGGCTTACTTTAGTGGAGGGTTGTGCCCACTTCTTGAGTCTCGATCCAGTCCTGCTATTATGAGACAGTGGTTACAGAGATGTTGATACAGTGGTATTATTTGTACTCGTGTGGGTCGCTCCCCTCGAGTGCCACTCCGGAGTAGGCTTTCCACGGTGTGAGCGCCGGGCACCATGCTAGTTTCTTGAGTTCCACGGTGTGAGCGCCGGGCACCATGCTGGGTTTTTGAGTTCGACAGCAGAGCAGGCAGGGCCAGTGTTCACTGGCTATCAGATTGGGTCTTTATGACAGGCTACTTGATTCTGATGAATCACTTTTCCCATCCTTATTGGTTGGTCATGTAGAGGCATATTAGGGATAGCATTTTTATCAGTCGCTTTATTTATTAGCATCCCTTCCCTTCTTCTTTCCTTTTTGCCTCGGTGCACCTGGTGGGCATATCTGAGCGGAGGCTTTACCCACTAGGGGAGGCTACTGTTTATAGTAGTACTGACCCCCATTGTTTTTCTTGTTCCCTTCTTTTCCCTTGTTTTGCAGAGTCCTCTGTGGGAGTTGCTGGGACATCAGCAACTGATCGGGGCAAGCGCATCGCTGACTAGTTAGAGAGCCTACCGAGGGTCGTAGCTGCTTGACTTTTGGGTACCAGATCTTCTCAGACAGTTTTTTCTTTCTTTTTTTGGGGTCTGGCTTCTGCCAGCTTTATGTATTTTGTAGTTGTGAGCTGGGAGAGACACTTGTATTTATTTTACTGTTGTACTTTTATTTCCAGCTTCTGTCTGAGATATTGTAGTTTTATTTCAGCTCTGATTATTATTATGCTCTTTTATTATTATTTCATATCTGAGCAGGTTACCGACGCTTCGTGCATGTGGGAAATACCGCATGCACGGCGGATCTGTGGACGGGCCCGGGTTCTGGTTTACACCCGGGGCGTGACACCGGATGCCAACAAAACGAATTTCGAGGCAAGATTACTATTCCGGCAGGCCAGGGCAGCATGGGCGGCGACGGGCAGGCGGAGGGGCACGGCGGCGCGGCCCCGGGCAGCAGCGCGGGCAGGCTCGGGCCGGCCGGTCCACGGGGCTTCCGCGTGCACCGAGACCAGCGAAGGCGCGGCTTGGGGGCATGTGGCACGCGGGGATAGGCCGGTCAACGAACGCAGGGCTGCGCGTGATTCGCGCCGGGCCAGCCACGTGTCGCCCGCCCATTGGCGGGCGCAGCGACCCGACTGGCCCGACGTGAACCGCAGCCCACGCTTTCCGTAGTGGACCGCGCTGCCACGCGACGCGCCGCGATTGGCGGGCGCGCGTGCGTGGGGCGCGCGGGGCGCGAAACGGGCCACGTGGCGCACTGTGGGTGATTCGGGCGCGCACAGTAGCGTGCCGGGCCGGATTCGGGCGCCCGATTCCTACGCCCGAATCCGGAATCTTCTTTTTGGTGGGCTTGGGCTATAAATAGCCCATTTGGGCTTCGTTTTGGGCTTCTTTTCCCGAGTTTTCACAGCCCATTTTCGACAGGGAGCGTCGTCTTCGAGACTTCTTCGACTTTTGGGATCTCGGAGATTTTTGGGAGTCGTGCCATCTATGTTCTTCTCTATATCGCGAACTTCGACGCGCCTTTGATACCGAGCTTTTATCGTCGATGCTTCTTCCGCGAGCTCCCCAAGGCTGACGGGAGGAAGTTTTTGGCCGATTTTTGTGGCATCGGTTTCACGAGAGGTAGATCTTCGTTTTTTGTGTTTTCCGCTCCTCTTAGTTTTGGGTTTTTATTGGGGTTTCTGGAACATCTTTGAACCCTTTTCTTGCTGGTGATTTTCATGGACAGCGGAGCTTGTCAGATTTTTATCTCCGCGCTCGGTTATCGGATTTCGACCAGTGATGACTCGATCGACATCTACGCTTCGCTAGGATCGCAGCCATATTTTTATTGGAATTTTTGAAGATCATATTACAGGTGATATTTTGGATTCTTTCGGACTGATCTTTCCGCAGATTTGTGATCATGGGGATTTTTGCTTACCGCGATGTTTGGACTATATCTTTGTGCCCAGGAGAAATTTTCTGGTGTTTTTGGGCTCGTTGGAATCGTGGGAATCTGAGGATTATCCAAGTTCAGTTTCAACCCATTTGGACCTTGGATCGACGCGCACTTTCAGGTGGGTTGCTTCGTCTCCAGAACCGGTGGACGGTTCTCTAATTCTATGGAATAGCAAGCATGCATGATTGTGAGATGTGTTAGGAAGCATGTTAGGGAAAGAGATGATATTTTCTTTGTGTTGTTATTGAGATCATATCGGTTAATGCTTCATATTTGTGTTAAAAATTATTATTAATGGAACTTGACCTAGCACCCTGTCATATGATGTATGTTCAACCAGACTAGTAGAAAACCCCCACTTTGGCTAGGTTCATTTATACTTTAGACATCCACACTTTACATTCTATCTCTGGACATAGTGTTTTCCTCGCCCGGGTAGTGGGCCGAGTGGTCGGAATTTCTTTTAGTGTAGGATGCATGTTACACTCGTGCTTGGGAGTCGAGTGGAGTCTGGTAGATGTTGTCATGCCCCGGGGTCGAAACTGCGACCCGGGCTCGCCAACAGATCCGCCATCTGTACGAAAACTGCCGCACAGACGAAGTGTCTACCCTGCAAAAGATCTATAGCTAAACGTGTATCAGAGCTGAAAAGAACTAATAGCTACAGAAATCAACTGAACATCTGAATAAATGTAAAATCCTCAATACATAGTCTTTCAGCTAAGAAAATAAAAGTACAACCCTCACAAATCTCTCAGACTGTCCAGTACAAAAGTGGAAACATAAAATACAGGGTACCTCTACCTCTGACTCTCAATGCCGGTAAGGAACTACTCGGCCACGTCCTCACCTCGATCAGCTGTCTCCGCGCGAGCTAAGCCGGAACAGCAACCACAGTAAACCTGTCACCGCAGCGGGTGTAAGAACTACTGTAGAAGGTAGTTCCCAGTGGGCCGGGTACCGTCACCAATATCCACGGTATGCCCACTAAGTCTACTGGAGGCAAACAGATAGATATGCAGATAGATAGATAGGAAAGCTGAATGAAACTACAGCTAATATGTGTCAACCATCATGCTCAAAAGGAAACTCTACCATAAACATGCTATGCATACACTCGCTACTGCTAAAATGCCTCAATATCAATGCTCAAAGGAAAAACCCATCTAAGAACATAATATGTAACCACCCGCTCATATCACCCAATCTCAATGACTGCCACATCGAGTCCAGTCAAGCCTGCGCCAACCTACTGCCACTACGCCCACAATGGACTTGGACTTACGTAGGGCGTCCCACACGGACTATCTCAGTATCACGCAAAGCGACCTCTAGTGTATCAACTATGCGCATCATCATCGCATCCGGAGCATAACTCGAGGGGAGCGACCCCACCGAGCTCAAGCGTGTCTCATCTGTCTCAACTGTCTCATCTGTCTCAACAAGCGGCACATGCAGGCTATAATCCACGATCAAACAGATCGGAACTCAATGCTCAAACTCTCACAACTCAGTCGGAAAAATACTCCACGACTCAATCTGAAAATGCCCAAACACTCTCACAGCTATGTCGGAGAACCCTCCACGACTCAATATGATATGCACAACCCATGCTAAGTCGGAAACCCTCACGACTCGATCTGCCAGAATCCAAAACTCTCACAACTAAGTCGGAGAACCACCTCCACTACTCAGAAATACTGCCAGATCAATCCCAAGGAAGCTGAACCCACCTCATCACACAGAGTAAAATCTATTCGGAGCACGACAACCTGAACTATGCCGTACCTCTGCGAAATCATAATGTAAACATCACCTTTAAAATGTGATTTTCCTTTAAACGGCGATGAATCTCAGAATTTAATTAGAACCCACTGGAACATCAATCCACAAGGAACACCCAACACCACT
The DNA here is from genome assembly GCA_029168755.2 of Tillandsia fasciculata. Taxonomy (NCBI): domain Eukaryota; kingdom Viridiplantae; phylum Streptophyta; class Magnoliopsida; order Poales; family Bromeliaceae; genus Tillandsia; species Tillandsia fasciculata. The sequence goes on along the minus strand of CM054943.1, from coordinate 5,140,969 downwards.
AGAAACTCATCCCACAGAACTAATCTAAAAATCGACATCCCACAACAGCCCCACAACGGTCAAAAACAAGGTGCTACACAGCACCATGAATCTATGCACCCCCTATCCAATCTGGCGAACTCATAACTGTAAAAATCACACCTTTCCCCAAAAATCCACGACTGATTTTCCTTAAAACGGTTTTTCTCGATTTTTAAAACGATCCAGGTGCAAAAATAATGCCAATGAAACATGAGGTCTAGTGTCATATAGTATCAAGAGTATACTAAAAATAATCTGGGGTTCTAAATAATTTTTTAAAAATTTCCAGGCAACTATCAGATTTTACCGCAGTGAAAAATAGCATAAAAAATATGATCAACTTGCATTCAGGAGCATTAAAGGGCATTCCACATAGTTTGGAAAAATTCCAACCCACCTGGATCGCTTTCCGCAGGCAATCGCTGAAGTCGGTGAAGCGCCGAACCGCTCATTGTCAAAATCTGCCGAAACACCAAACCGCGCCGCGCGCGCACACTGTCGCGAACCTCGGAAAAATCCCCGGAAGCTCGAATAAATCCCTCGAGTCCTCTACAAAAAACCTACGCGCTCCGGCTCTCTCACTGTCAGCTCACAGCATACAAAATGCTCACATGACCCTCAAAAATCTCACAGCACCAAACAAGTGTCCAAAGCCCACTCCAAGTCCACCACATCACCAACAGCATGCTCACATATACACAAATTACAAATATCCATCCACACACACACACAAGTCCCCAGCACCCTCAAGAAGTAAAGGCCCAGACTCACACTCAGGTTACATCACCCCTGCATTCATGAAGACCCACAGCACAAGTACAAGCATGCAACCATCTCGGCTCCGCGCAGTGCAAGACTCCCACACACACGGCCAGCAGCACCATCTGCTTCCAAAGATGCACAGAAAAAGACAGAAAAACATCAAGCTCGGCCAACGCGCACGACCAACGGCGAAAATCAGCCCCGGCCGACAAAATCCTCGCGCGCCCACGCGATCCACATGCTGCGCCCAGGCCAACCGCGCGCTGCGCTCCAGCCGCACGCGCGGTGCCCGCGCTTGCCGCGCGCGGCGCCCTTGTGCGCCCGCGCGGCGCCATTGTGCGCCCGCGCAACGCTCGCTGCCGCTGCGCGCGGCGCCCCCTGGCGCCCGTGCAGCGCCCAGATGCAACTACGCGCGGGCGCCAAGGCCCTGGCGCTAGCCGCGCGGCGCCCATGGGCCAGCCGCGCGGCGCCCACACTTGCTGCGCGGTGCCCGCCTTGCAGCGCGGTGCCCGCAGTAACTGCGCGCGGCACCCATGGCGCCTGCGCAGCACCTGCGGCCTGTTGTGCGCGCCGCCCATGTGCGCCCGCGCAGCATCGCGCCAGCCACGCACGGCGCCCTTGCGCGCCTGCGCGGCACCTTCTACAGCCAGCTCCAATCCGAGCTTAAACCATTTAACAAAAATCCAAAAAACCCAAACTCAAAAAAAAATTGCTACAAACCTCTTGAAGACCGCCGCGCGTGCTCCGCTCGGCTCCACACGGCCTCTAGCAGCAGGTCCACACCACAAGTACACTCCCTCACTTCTCTCTTTCACTTCCTCTCTTTTCCTTCCTTCTCTTTTTCCGCTTCTTCCTTCTTTTCTCTCTTTCTTCTCTTCCTCTGTTTTCTTATTTTTCCTTTGTTTGCAGGGAATGAAGAAGATGATGACGTGGCGTTAAATTAATTAGTGGCTGGCTAATTAACGTGCTGCTTGCTTGGTGCAAGGCAGCTGGAGGGAGAAAAACCCAATAAGTCCTCAAACAAAAGATCTCATCCAAATGAATCCACTCTCTTCTCCTCTACAACACAGGCAACACCAAATAATTAATTAAATTCTAAAATTAAATAATTAATTAATTTCTTAATTGCCAACTCCAACTCACTTTTCATCTTCGGGGCCTCCGCATCAGTCCGAAATCGCCCGAACTCCGCTGTAATCTAAAAATACACATGTTCCAAACATTTTCCAATTTTTTCGTGCCCCACTGTGGAGTCGGTGCTCTAACCAAACCAGTACTCTACCGGCACTCAATGCCCTGAAAACTCCGATTCAAGCTGGGGCTTCCGCGTCGATCCGAATCAACCCGATCTCATCTGTAAACACAAATAGAACACGTCCAAGGCGATTTCTCTGCACCACGCCACCTTGCGAGGTCGGTGCACTCTACAAAGTCCCGGTACTCTACAGATGTAACTAGTCTTGTATATGTGGCGTGAGCCGTTTTGGTAAACGATGGTCCCGGGTTATCGAGTTTCTCTTATTTATTTGTCGTCACTATGTTCGTGGCAGTAGTGTACTAGTGATAGCAGGACCTTGAACTCAGAATCTTTTTGGACACACATGATTTTAGTCAACCAATATTTTTCTTCCAAATATCGAAGGGTCGTCGGAGTCTGTTCTTGTCTGATTGGGCAAAGGCATTAGCCCTTCGGGGTTTGGGAATAAAACTTATTTTCTAACTGATTTTTCTAAAAGGACTAAAAATCATTAAAATGGGTTTTCTCAAATCAAGATGGTTTTATAAAAAATAACTACTTTTAATCCTCACCCTAAAGGGGTTCAAGTGAAAATGGTTTTCAGTAATAAATATCACATTTTCCTGTAAACTTCCTCACCCGAGAGGGTTCGAATGATTTGGGTTCTAAGAGTTGTTCCTTCTTTGGGTCAAGAATAATGAGAGGCTATGCCTAGAGTCTGTTCTTGTTTGATTTGGGTTGTAGGTACTAGTCTTTCGAGGTGTTCGAACCTTTCATTTGTCGTCAGCTGTGGAGTATCTCCAGTCTAGTGGATTTTAGCACGTTGAGTTTGATGTCCTGTTGTGTGAGCCGTCGGGTTGACGGTGGTCCTGGCTGTCGAGTATTTCCAGCCCATGAGTTAGAGATGTGATGTTGGTTATTGTCGATCTTGTTGATCGTGGATTTAGATTATAGCCTGCATGAGCCATATTGAGTTCGACAGAGATGCGCGGATACTTTCCTCGGTGGGATCGTGCCCCTCGAGTGCCGCTTCGGAGTTGGGCCTGTTACTTTGCTATCGCGACTTGTCGACGCAGTCCTTCTAGCTGGGCCAGTTTTGGCAGTCACGGACGCCCTACGTAAATCCAGTCCTCTGTGGATGTAATGGCAGTAGGTGGGCGCAGGTTTGACGGGACTCCATGTGGCAGTCACTGTGATTGGGTTGAGTATATTGGGTTAGAGTCGATGCATTATTTTCATCTGTATCACCCTTTGAGCATTATAGATAGAGGCATGATAGCTGTAGATTTCTTTCCAGCTTATCTTTACTTTATTTTAGTTTCCATGTTATCTTATGCCTCTAGTAGACTTAGTGGGCAGACCGTCGGGTTTGGTGGCGGTACCCACTGAGAACTACTGTGGGATGTAGTTCTCACACCCGCTGTGGTTTCTTTCCCCAAGGACCCTTTCTTCAGTTCCTGCTGCTCCAGTTGCTGATCCTTTTGTTGCTGATCGAGGTGAAGGAGTCGCGAGCTAGTTCCCTATCCGTTCTTGGAGTATAGCAGTACCCCTTTTTGGAGTTTAGTAGTACAATCTGCTGGATTTTAGTAGTTAGTTACTTTTGAGAGTTTTATTTTGAGAGACTTTTGTAGTGAGGTTCAGACTTGTACTATTTGATAGTTGTTGTCACGCCCCGGGTGTAAACCAGAACCCGGGCCCGCCAACAGATCCGCCGTGCACACAGAATTTTCCATGTACACGAAGCGCTGGTAACCTGCTCAGATATAAGAAATACAATAAAAGAGCAATAAAAACAGAGCTGAACTAAAATCTAATACATCTCAGACTGAAGCTGGAAATAAAATACAATACATCTGTAAAAATGATACATCAGTCTCTCCCAGCTCACCAAAATAAATACAACCTGCTGGCAAAAGTCAGTCCCAAATGTAAAAGTACAAACGTCTGAGGAAACATAGGTACATCAACAGTCCAGCTAACCCGCTCATCCTGCCTCGAGATCTATCTACTCAGTCGTCATCTCTCCTCGACCCGCCGCTGAAAACCCAGCAGCACCCGCAGAAGACACTGCAAAACAAGGAAGAAGAAAAAGAAGAAGAAAGAATGGGGGTGAGAACTACTAGTAAACCAGTAGCCTCCCCTAGTGGGTAAAACCTCAAACTCTGACACACCCACTAGGTCTACCAGAGGCAAAAGGGGAAAGAAGAGTGGTAAGAAATAATGACTGCCAAAGAATGAAACTACCACTACTATGCCTCTAAAACACAGTCCTAGACTGGAATACCGTATGCGACTATAACCAACCGTCCCAGATGAACCCAATCTGTACCGTCCTCATCATCGGGCAAGTAAGCCGCGCCGATGTGATAGCAAAGCTCCTGCTGCCGCCCTCATCATCGGGCAAATAAGCCGCGCCGATGTGATAGCAAAACTGTCATAACTGTCTGTGCCCCGGCCTCCGGAGGGGAACTCGAGGGGAGCGACCCACTCGAGGAAAGCACTACCGGGCAATAACCGCGCCGGTAAAATCCACATCAAAACACCACCGGGCAATAACCGCGCCGGTAAGATAAGTACCAAAAGCAGGAGTAGATCACAACTGTAAAGCCCCAGTGGAACACACCCTCCGCTAAAAGAAACACAGATCCCCCAATCTGATGCACAAATGAACATCCGGTCGATCGCCCAAAATCCGCGATCGCCGCAATACCCACAATCACAATCATGTCCTACATTCGACATCCGGTCAACCGCCTACTGTCCGCGGTAGCCGCTATAATCCCGCAACCCAGAATCAAACACAACCTATCACCGACCATCAGGTCCTCGCTACACTATCCCGAACCCCTGCTCGAACCCGAGCAACCAGACTCAAAGGTCTAAATAAGAAGGAGAAAAGAAAACAAACATGGTTTCTCCTATGTCAATTCCAGCATGATAGTGTAGCAGAAAAAGGTGGCCTATCTAGGTGACCAAACAAGCATGCATAAGTTCTCAGGAGCGATAAAAGTAAAGTGTCCAAATAATCCTATTCAACATGCTATGTCCACTAAATTAATCTCACATAAATCATCCACCTATGCATGTACAACAGATCCTCAAGTGGTGCTCTCCTACAAGTCATTTCATATTATCCATCATGAAAGTAAATCCACATGCAAGGTTGAGTGCTAAATTCTATCCATACAACATCTCTAAGTCCCAACCATTATCAGATATCCATAATAGTACTTTTCATGTGATGGCTCACAATTATATTATTTTAAAGCATGCATGTCCAAATAAAGGAATTACTCTAATATTCCTAGTGAGCATGTCAAAATAGAGGTAAACAACGAACCACCCACCTGAAGTGCAACTGTCCAAGTCCGTACAGCTAGAAAATACCAAAACTCCAAATCCTTGCTTCCACAATTTCAGCACACCCGAAATATTCCTGGTACAGTACAAAGCTCACTAATTACACTTAGGCTCCCAATTATAGCACTAATAACCACATACAACCTCGAATTCTGAACTGTTAAATTATCACCTGCAGAAATTGCCCAGAAAATTCCAATAAAAATATCACGGCGATCCTCGCGTCGATAGCTTCGCAACGGTACCTTGCACGCCCAAATCCGAGTTCTGTACATCAAGATACAAATTCGGCAAGGGGGCACACTCATACAAAAATCTGTATTAAGGACAGATTACTGTTCACTGAGAAAACAGTAATTTTCACCTCGAAATAAAATTCACAAAAATCCAATAAAAATACGAGCGCGTTCCTTGCGATCCGTAGATGAAAAAGTTGTATAAGCTCGTTTCCGTCTGACGCTCGTGCGCAAAGATATGGCCGAAATACTCCGCTGCTGTCAAGTAAATCCACACAGAAAATGGGGTCACTGTTTGCCTCGGGATCCGTGCCAAAACCTCGAAACAGGAAAGCGCGACCAAAACGAAAGATGAAGTCCTACCTCTTAGGAGTCTGCCGGCGCAAGAATCACAGCAAGGTGAGCTCGGGGTAGCCCAGGGAAGCTAAAACACTGCCGCTGCGCCGAAGAAGAACACTAGAAAGCAACGTCGCGCCGCACCGTAAAATGGGGAACCTCGGGATTCGTGCCTCCTAAAATCTTGAAACTTGGCAGGGAGATCAAGCACTAAGAGGTGAAAAACTTTGCTTAAGGGTGCTCGGGCTGAAGGTGAATGGGTTGGGAGATAAAGAGGAAAGAGTGGAGCTCGGGTTGGTGGCTTATATAGGCTGAAAAGAACAATTGAAGAAATACCCAACATGTCCCATTTTCCGGGCGCCCGAAAAGTTTCGGGCGCACACAGTGCGGCCCGGCCCATGATTTCCGGGCGCGCACAGTGCGGCCCGGTCCACCACACAGCCCAGCCCACCACACCGCCGAGCCCCGCTGCACCCGGAGCACATGCGCCCGCAAATGGCGACGCGCCACGTGTCCCCGGCCGCCCGTGCACCGCGCACGCCGCGCCGTGCACCGCGCACGTCGCCGTGCTTCCCGGCCACCTGCCCGCGTACGGCACCTGCCCGGTCAACCACTCCGCAGGTTGCGTGGACCGGGAGCACAACACCGAACCAACCAAACCTCGCCACGTGTCCACCCGGTCTACCGTGCACCCGACCCAAACTCCGTGGACCGCGCCTGCTGCGCCGGCCAACCGGAAGACGCCACGTGGCCCGCCTCCGGTGCACGACCCCGCGGTGGACCGCGCTCCTGCCCGCGCCCTCAGCCGCCTGCCCGCGCCCTCAGTCGCCTGCCCGCGGCGGCGCCGCGCCCGCCGCCGGCCGGCCGCCGCCGGCGATCGCCGGCGACACTGTTCCGGCATGAACAGTACCCGCAAGCTCAAAATCAACAAGTAAATAGTCCATCTTGACCGTTTTCGCGCGCTGATTCCAAATCCGGCGTCCGTTTTGCCAAATTCAATCCTAAAATTTGCCGGAGGCTCCCGGAAAGGTATTTTCAATCCGAATTCCACGCCGAGTCCAAATTTGACATCCGATTTGCGCGAAAACACTTCTAAACATCCGACGGGGTCTTCCGGTTACCCAAGTGATCCAATAAGGCTCGAGGTCCAACACTTGTGTCCAATCATGCACAACCACTTCCCGAAACATAGTACAGGCTCCCCCGAAGTCACCAATGACTCTACCACAGCTCTGCAGAGATCCAGGTCATCACATCCTCCCCCACTAAAAGAAAGTTTCGTCCTCGAAACTAAAGTCGTTCCTCAACACGAAATCTCAACCACATAGAGGGGGTAATTATCCGAACATCCGCCACTCAAGCTCCCAAAGCTGTCGAATACCTCCTCCAGGGACACGATACAATCCTCGGGTCTCTAACAAGAACAAAATAAAGGTGAGCACTCCAGAATCCGTACTACCTCAACCAAGTACAGCTAGACTAACCGCTCGAGCTACCAAGTAGTCCACATCGGTATACGCATCCGCTCCTCCTCAGCCTCAGATAATCCAACCACAAGTCCATCGGCACACTAGCTCGATCCAAGTACCTCTCTACTTCCCGCGATATCCAATGTAAGTCCCTCAACCACACCAGCCAAAAAGGCTACTCAACCACTGCGAAACATCCGCTTCACGCACACAAATCAAACCAAGTCTCGCCACCAGGTTAAGACCATCAGGTCTACCGGTACTATCGAGGACTCAACTGCACCGGGCAGGACCAACCACACACCCCTACGTGCCAAAGATCGGGAATATGAACCTCCCGAAACACTAGGTAACCGTCCTACCCCTAACCCAAGCAGAGAAGTACAAGCACTACCCTCCAAGAGGGAAAACTCCCGTATCAAAAAGATACGAACCCAAAAGCCCGGAACAACTCAAACCTACCACCACACCGACCGCTGTAACCTATGCGCTCTGACAGTCTCAGAAATCCACTATCCTGGAAAAGAAATCGAGAATGCCTCATCCGACTGATCTGTCCTCCATCACCGGCGCCAAGCGCCTCAATCAGAACTCGCCTCAGGCGGCAGATCCCAATCCAAAGGAACTACAATGCCACGCTCCATACCCGGCGCCTACTCCAATGAGGCGTCCTTAATCCGTACTGGAGGGACCCAACAAGTTAAAAGGTATCCTGGCGCAATCCACTCTCAGACACTCATATCCTACGCGCCCCGTCCCTCTATACATGGAGCGTGCAGTTCAGCAACTGCGTTAACTCTTGCCATAAAAGGCCTCCAAGGCTCCATACTCAATCCCACGAATCGGAATGACTCATCCAAAACTGGCTCACTCGATCGTCGCAATCCCACAGCTTACCCGCTGTCACCTATCCACCCTGCCTCGGTGCCCCAACACTAAACGTCGGCACGGAGGGGGCTACTCGCTACTCCGACAACTGTGCCACTGCGCTGCTCCGACAACTGTGCCACTGCGCTGCTCCGACAACTGTGTCACTGCGCTGCTCCGACAACTGTGTCTGCGCTGCTCCGACAACTGTGTCACTGCGCTGCTGATCTGCCCCCAACACTACTACCTTCGGGTCCGGAGCTCTCAGACCCCAATCTGGGTATCCGGCCCGAAACAACCAGCCCAGACCCAACTGCCGCACCAAGGTGCACCCGGGTCAGGGCCCAACGTCGGGGAGACACCACTCACCACGACAAAACCGCAAATCAGCACACCCCAACACTCGACCCAATCTAGCGAAAGTCAAAGACATCCACCTATTTTTGTAACTTTATGTTGTCTGCAGCCAACATAACTGTCCCACAAAAATAGGGTATGTCGATCCCTCTTCACTCACAGGAAGAGTCAAAACCAAATCACCGACTTTCGCAAAATGTCGCGTCTCTCACACCCTAACATCCTAGGGCCGCCATAAGCCTAGGGTTTCCTAAGTCCCAACTGACCTATCCCTAAGCTCTGATACCACCTAATCTGTCACGCCCGGGTGTAAACCAGAACCCGGGCCCGCCAACAGATCCGCCGTGCACACAGAATTTTCCATGTACACGAAGCGCTGGTAACCTGCTCAGATATAAGAAATACAATAAAAGAGCAATAAAAACAGAGCTGAACTAAAATCTAATACATCTCAGACTGAAGCTGGAAATAAAATACAATACATCTGTAAAAATGATACATCAGTCTCTCCCAGCTCACCAAAATAAATACAACCTGCTGGCAAAAGCCAGTCCCAAATGTAAAAGTACAACCGTCTGAGGAAACATAGGTACATCAACAGTCCAGCTAACCCGCTCATCCTGCCTCGAGATCTATCTACTCAGTCGTCATCTCTCCTCGACCCGCCGCTGAAAACCCAGCAGCACCCACAGAAGACACTGCAAAACAAGGAAGAAGAAAAAGAAGAAGAAAGAATGGGGGTGAGAACTACTAGTAAACCAGTAGCCTCCCCTAGTGGGTAAAACCTCAAACTCTGACACACCCACTAGGTCTACCAGAGGCAAAAGGGGAAAGAAGAGTGGTAAGAAATAATGACTGCCAAAGAAATGAAACTACCACTACTATGCCTCTAAAATGCAGTCCTAGACTGGAATAACCGTATGCAACAATAACCAACCGTCCCAGATGAACCCAATCTGTACCGCCCTCATCATCGGGCAAGTAAGCCGCGCCGATGTGATAGCAAAGCTCCTGCTGCCGCCCTCATCATCGGGCAAATAAGCCGCGCCGATGTGATAGCAAAACTGTCAATAACTGTCTGGCCCGGCCTCCGGAGGGGAACTCGAGGGGAGCGACCCACTCGAGGAAAGCACTACCGGGCAATAACCGCGCCGGTAAAATCCATATCAAAACACACCGGGCAATAACCGCGCCGGTAAGATAAGTACCAAAAGCAGGAGTAGATCACAACTGTAAAGCCCCAGTGGAACACACCCTCCACTAAAAGAAACACAGATCCCCCAATCTGATGCACAAATGAACATCCGGTCGATCGCCCAAATCCGCGATCGCCGCAATACCCACAATCACAATCATGTCCTACATTCGACATCCGGTCAACCGCCTACTGTCCGCGGTAGCCGCTATAATCCCGCAACCCATAATCAAACACAACCTATCACCGACCATCAGGTCCTCGCTACACTATCCCAAACCCTGCTCGAACCCGAGCAACCAGACTCAAAGGTCTAAATAAGAAGGAGAAAAGAAAACAAACATGGTTTCTCCTATGTCAATTCCAGCATGATAGTGTAGCAGAAAAAGGTGGCCTATCTAGGTGACCAAACAAGCATGCATAAGTTCTCAGGAGCGATAAAAGTAAGTGTCCCAATAATCCTATTCCAACATGCTATATCCACCAAATTAATCTCACATAAATCATCCACCTATGCATGTACAACAGATCCTCAAGTGGTGCTCTCCTACAAGTCATTTCATATTATCCCATCATGAAAGTAAATTCCACATGCAAGGTTGAGTGCTAAAATTCTATCCATACAACATCTCTAAGTCCCAACCATTATCAGATATCCATAATAGTACTTTTCATGTGATGGCTCACAATTATATTATTTTAAAGCATGCATGTCCAAATAAAGGAATTACTCTAATATTCCTAGTGAGCATGTCAAAATAGAGGTAAACAACGACCACCCACCTGAAGTGCAACTGTCCAAGTCCGTACAGCTAGAAAATACCAAAACTCCAAATCCTTGCTTCCACAATTTCAGCACACCCGAAATATTCCTGGTATAGTACAAAGCTCACTAATTACACTTAGGCTCCCAATTATAGCACTAATAATCACATACAACCTCGAATTCTGAACTGTTAAATTATCACCTGCAGAAAGTGCCCAGAAAAATCCAATAAAAATATCACGGCGATCCTTGCGTCGATAGCTTCGCAACGGTACCTTGCACGCCCAAATCCGAGTTCTGTACATCAAGATAAAAATTCGGCAAGGGGGCACACTCATACAAAAATCTGTATTAAGGACTGATTACTGTTCACTGAGAAAACAGTAATTTTCACCTCGAAATAAAATTCACAAAAATCCAATAAAAATACGAGCGCGTTCCTTGCGATCCGTAGATGAAAAAGTTGTATAAGCTCGTTTCCGTCTGACGCTCGTGCGCAAAGATATGGCCGAAATACTCCGCTGCTGTCAAGTAAATCCACACAGAAAATGGGGTCACTGTTTGCCTCGGGATCCGTGCCAAAACCTCGAAACGGGAAAGCGCGACCAAAACGAAAGATGAAGTCCTACCTCTTAGGAGTCTGCCGGTGCAAGAATCACAGCAAAATGAGCTCGGGGTAGCCCAGGGAAGCTAAAACACTATCGCTGCGCCGAAGAAGAACACTAGAAAGCAACGTCGCGCCGCACCGTAAAATGGGGAACCTCGGGATTCGTGCCTCCTAAAATCTTGAAACTTGGCAGGGAGATCAAGCACTTAGAGATGAAAAACTTTGCTTAAGGGTGCTCGGGCTGAAGGTGAATGGGTTGGGAGATAAAGAGGAAAGAGTGGAGCTCGGGTTGGTGGCTTATATAGGCTGAAAAGAACAATTGAAGAAATACCCAACATGTCCCATTTTCCGGGCGCCCGAAAAGTTTCGGGCGCACACAGTGCGGCCCGGCCCATGATTTCCGGGCGCGCACAGTGCGGCCCGGTCCACCACACAGCCCAGCCCACCACACCGCCGAGCCCCGCTGCACCCGGAGCACATGCGCCCGCAAATGGCGACGCGCCACGTGTCCCCGGCCGCCCGTGCACCGCGCACGCCGCGCCGTGCACCGCGCACGTCGCCGTGCTTCCCGGCCACCTGCCCGCGTACGGCACCTGCGCCGGTCAACCACTCCGCAGGTTGCGTGGACCGGGAGCACAACACCGAACCAACCAAACCTCGCCACGTGTCCACCCGGTCTACCGTGCACCCGGCCCAAACTCCGTGGACCGCGCCTGCTGCGCCGGCCAACCGGAAGACGCCACGTGGCCCGCCTCCGGTGCACGACCCCCGCGGTGGACCGCGCTCCTGCCCGCGCCCTCAGCCGCCTGCCCGCGCCCTCAGTCGCCTGCCCGCGGCGGCGCCGCCGCCCGCCGCCGCCGGCCGCCGCCGGCGATCGCCGGCGACACTGTTCCGGCATGAACAGTACCCGCAAGCTCAAAATCAACAAGTAAATAGTCCATCTTGACCGTTTTCGCGCGCTGATTCCAAATCCGGCGTCCGTTTTGCCAAATTCCAATCCTAAAATTTGCCGGAGGCTCCCGGAAAGGTATTTTCAATCCGAATTCCACGCCGAGTCCAAATTTGACATCCGATTTGCGCGAAAACACTTCTAAACATCCGACGGGGTCTTCCGGTTACCCAAGTGATCCAGTAAGGCTCGAGGTCCAACACTTGTGTCCAATCATGCACAACCACTTCCCGAAACATAGTACAGGCTCCCCCGAAGTCACCAATGACTCTACCACAGCTCTGCAGAGATCCAGGTCATCACAGTTGTATTATTTCTTATTTCAATAGTTTACTTTTCAGCTCTGATATCTGTATAGCTATAGTATCATTCTTTTTGCAGGTTAGTCGTTTCGTTTAGGGCTTCCCGTATGGGCGGCGGATCTGTTAGCGGGCCCGGATCACAGTTTCGACCCCGGGGCGTGACACCTAAAATATAAAATGGTCTCTTTAATGCCCTTAGTAACTTATGTCTATATTTTGATGTAATAGATCAATGTTCGCTACTTTAGCATATTTCCAGCGGCGATAAAATAATTAGCCTTATGGGGCATGTCTAGGAAAGCGGTTGGTCTAAAACTGATAAGTATGAGAGCAAAAGGAAGACAGTTCAGATTATGTCTATCATACGTATTCATCGGTGGACCAGTTATGTTGTTTTTGTAGAAAATTTTTGAACATAATTGTGAATACATAGTAAGAAAAGAAGAATTAAGTGTAACCATTTGAGGGATTAGGTACACTTAATTTGACATAACTAAATTTGTTTAGGACATAGCGAGTCATAATATGAGTAAGAGTAATACATATCGTCTTTTGGTTTCACAGCTATTATGTATCCCTAACAGGTGCATGAATACGCTTATGAGCAGGCTCGCGGGTCGCACGACCCATTTGCCAGTATGAAAATCACCAAGATAATGAAAATGGTTTGCCCATCACGTGCGAGTGGGAGGTATTGGTTTTCTAACGGGTTTCGGGTCGCCCATGATGGGCAAACCCAGACTCGACCCATTAAGTGGTGGTTTCTAAAATTCAGTTGAGAAACCACCACTACGGGTAGTTGTAAAAACCACCGCTACGTAAAGTTAATTGACGTAGAATAAAAGAGGATTAGCTATTTTTCCTGATTTTCTCTCTGATCCACAAAAAAGAAATTACTCTCTTGATTTGGAGGATTTTGACATTTGGGTTGTGGAAATTAGTGCAATTTTCATTTTGTAATTTTGTATTTGATCCGTTGGAGCAAGTGATTTGGTTTAATCCTGCTTCATCACGTTTTAGGAATTACGATCAAGGTATGTTTAAATTTTGTTCAAACCTTTCAAGTACGAATGGTTCACCGTTTTATAATACGTAGCAAATCGTTTACCGTTCTTACTAAACTTATTAAAGACGATAAATCGTTCGCTGTCTTAAAGAATGCGGCAAATAATTCACCGTCATTCGACGATAAATTATTCACCGCATTTTTGAAGGTCATGAACAATTCACTGCGTTTTAAAAAAATAACTCATTCTGCGCTAACTTAGTAAAAAAAAAGAGTTATTTTATCAAATAAAATTTTTGTTGGATTATTTTGCTAATTACAAAATTTTTAAAAATAATTTTGAAAATAATTTCGTTAATAATACCATAATTTCTTGATAGAGCAATGTCACTAGTACACCCGATAGAATTAAAATATCGATAAAATTCACTTCACTCTTATATGAATAGACTATAAAATATACACGGTGTACAAAAATTATTAGGGAAACAAAGCAATATAATCCAATTTATGTCTCAATAACTAGCCGGGATATATAATCGTTACACGGAAAATGACCCCCCATCCTGGCTCAAGCTCGACACGCGCCCCAAGTAAAAAAAAAAAAAAAAAATCAGTGGCGGATCCAACGGTTTTGATGGTCACTATCAATAAATAATAAAAAAATAGAGGGTAAAATGTATGGATGCTCCTTATACTATCCATATTTACAGTTTACTTTACTTTTTTTGTTTTTTTTTTTTTTTTTTGTTGTTGTTTGTACTCATTTTTAGCACAAAAAAGGTATTTGTTTGGAAAATCCACAAGGGTGTATATTTTACATTCTATCTATCTAATGGATAAGATGGAGTGAGGGATCACTTTAAGTAATTTTTCAAAAATATTTTATTTTTAAATAGATGGAATGTAAGATGTATATTTTTTGGGGTGTACATATAGTATTGCTTATTTGCTTTATCGGATAAGTATGATTTTTTTTGGAAACAAAAGATTTTTATAAAAAAAATTTATTTCAGTTTTTTGTATTTCAAGAAAAACTAACTTTTTAAAATTTTTATTTTATAAATTTTATGGCAAATTAATAATTTTACTTTTTGATTTTTTTTTTATAACAAAAACACTAGCTTTCTTATTAAGCCAAATGAACAAAAAAAACTGAAAAAAAAAAAAAAAATTTCACGATTTTATTTTTTATTGAAAAATCAAACAGCCGAAGCGATGAGCCCTATCTTTGCCAAAGTATAAGCAAAGGATTAGACTCACTCACTCGAATGATAATTTTCGAGGTAAGTAGAAAAATTGTCTATCCACTTTCGCAAGCATAGGAGCTTTAAATTTTAAATTTTAAATTTTAAATTTTAAATTTTAAATTTTAAATATTAAAATATAAAATTTGATAATTTAAAATTTTAAATTAAAATTTTAAAAATAACATATTGAAAGGATTCAGAGATTGAAGAGTAAAGTTGTAATTTTACATGATATGTAATATTGCTCATCTTCAGTAATATGAGATACTCGCATCTCCTCGGTAATATTTTTGGTGTAATTTTATACCATTTATAATGTTACTGTTGAGAGCAAAATTTTTGTCACCTGAGAAAGTGACACGTGGCATCTACCATCGGCAAAAAATATCAGCCGACGAGAGAATGAGTAAACAAAGAGGGACTCGCGTCTGAATTAAGACCAAACCCAGTCACGCACGCCATCGGCTGAAGGCGTCAGCCGATAGAAGAAGCAACCGAGTAAAAAGGTTGTCGCCTCACCTAGGATCAACATCGGCCGAAGGCAAAACATCAAACCACCTCAGTCGAGCGATGCAAGAGGCGAAGTCAGGGTCAATCCTCGGCTACTCAAGCCGTAGAAGGAAAAAGTCTGAAAGGAAGGTGCACAAGATTTGGACGCGAATCTCATAACAGACTCCAGAACGGCAAGCGGCACCCAGCACTGGAAAGCATAAAAAATCACGCGTTGGCGCGACAATCAGGAGATGAACCTGGACGAGAAAGCGACTATTATCCTATTGAGGTGATTCGACTCAAAAGAAAGTAGTTGAGGGATTTACGATGATTCACCCAATTCACGCCGACCATTCAAATCGACGACTATACTTATGGTTCGGGAGTGTATAAATACTCGAACCATTGAAAAAAAAGGAGTCCTGCAACCTCGTAAGCCAGTGACCACTCCTGCTATTTCATATCTTTTCATACATGTATTTACTACTTTCCTAGATAACATTTACCGCATTTCTTAGGAGCAGATTAACTTGTAATCGGTTCCCAGTTACCCTTGTAACCCTTCTTCAAGCAATACAATTCCAAATCAGCTATTCGGCCGTGTTTTATCTTTTGTCCCAAATTCCCAATTCAGCTCTTCTAGGCCGAATCTTGTGTCTCTAAACCCCAGTTTGGCTGACTTAAGCCAAACCTCGCGAGAGTTTGAGTGAGAAGAACCTGACCGAGCAAATCCCCTCCTCGGCTCGATCGCTTGATCCTTTCCTGGCACGCGGTGCATCACACTCAGAGGGTCATTCCCACGGGGCCTTCACAACCTCAAATGACAAGATTCGGCGACTCGGGCCGTTTTCAGCCCTTAATGGACTATACCACGGAGGTCTGCAAGGATCTCCATCCACCCTACCACAGTCGTGGCCGATGCAATCGATCCTGATGGCGTTGGCAACAACGGCAGCGCAACCGCAGAGAGCTATGCAGCCAACGGCACCTTCCCAGATGGCTCACCCGCTGAGGGCAGGTCAGCCACAGACAACTTCGTACCAGGCGGGGTATAGGCCGATGGGTCCAAACATCGGTCACCAGCAGGAAGCCCTTTCGGGTGCACCTGCTCCATTTGCCCAGTCGGTCTTTCAGCCCCACATCAGGGGTGGCAAGAACGACGGACAAGTCTCGACTTAGAGATTTGCCCAGAATCAGTATAGCCCACCTAGGCAGTTACCGGCGAACTTGATGCCGCCGGTGCAATCAATTCAAAAAGCGGCAAAGCAGGTTGCGCCTCTCTAGACTACACAATCGCTGGGGGCCTTACAGCCGTAAGCGGTCCCTGTCCAATCTAGGCCGATAAGCATGAATATCGGCCACCAGTAGGAACCCGTTCGATAGTCTCAAACTAGGGACACGAGAGATAGGGGCCACACCCCTAATTCGGGTACCCAAAATCGGGCGGGGCAAGTTATGCCGCCTCCGGTAGACGTAAACCCAATGCAGCTGACGGCCCTAACACCTCCGGCGGAAAATACTGGGCTACATGCTCAGGAAGAAGAAGTAAAAAATACGTTCGGCACAAAGGACAGGCCGAGGATACGGCCAGTTTTCATGTGGTCGGTGGCGAAAAAATACCTATTTTTGGTGTATCGAGTGTGTTGCGCGTCAAACGGACACAAAAAACAAACTCAACACGCGAAAACAATCGAAATTGGCTATTTTCCGGACTTTTGGGCTTAACGAACTGATTTTCCAAGCGGGTCGGTCCACGGCCCATCTGCGGTGCATGGAGCACCGAGCCACCACGACGCCATGCATCGACAGCTGGAAAGTGCGGCCCTGCCACATGGCGCGCCCGTATTGGGTAGCGCACGGACGCGGGGCATAGTGACGCGTGCTTCCCCGCACAGGGCCACGTGGCGGCACGCCACTGGAGGGCGCCCACCAACCGTGCACCCTGGTGTGGCCGCATCCGGGCCGTCCGCTTGAAATGTGGGGCCCCCGGATGGGCGCCATATGTTCGGCCCATTTTTGGGGCCGGGCCGGGCTATTAGTGTAGCTAGCAGGTTTTTTCTTTTTTTTTTTTTTTTTTTTTTTTCTTCTTCTTCTTCTTTCTCTTCTCCTTAGTACGTAAGGTGTTCCCTCTCACTCTTCTCACTCTTTTGGAGACCCAGCTTTTGGAGAGGCTTATCACAGAGCTCCACCTTTGTTTCATCTTTATCTTCTTCAGCAAAGGAGGGATCAAAGAAACTCCATCATCATCATCATCTTCAAGAGTAGAGCAACACCATTGTTGTAGATTTTAGAGCTTCCCCGTAGCATTTCAGTGAAAAAATTCTACAGAACTCAATTCTTAGAGATTTTAGCTAATATTTGGAGAGGATCTCCACAAGAGGTAGGCCTACAATTTTGATATTCAACATTCTTTTTGGATCATGAGTTTTCTTAGAGTTTTTAAAGCATCTCCGGAGCCTTCGCGCACAGATTTTGTTTTTGAACAGCCATGAGTATTTATGAGTTTTCTCTTTATTTGTGTACGGATTTTGGAGTTCTTTGACTCGATTCACATCTACACTCAAAGAGGAATCCATTTCCACCTTTCTTGCTGGATTTGGAGCTCATTTGCCCAGGTAATTTTAACGATCTTCCAAGCTCTATTACAAGGTTTACTGCAATTCAGTTTTTGGCTTTTAAGTTGAGCATTGAGCATTTGTATGAGGATAACTATGAGAATATTTGTTCTTTTTCAGGATTTCAAAGTTTGGATGTCTTTTTAAGATTTAGATGAGCAAATTCCCTTTTGTAACCTGTGAAAAATTTCTATTGGATTGGCCCCTATGATGATTTGAACTCCATGCTGAATTTTGATTCCTTGCTTTGGACAGCCAGTGTAAGTTTATGGTTTTGCTTAATTAAAAGGGATTTATGTTGAGTTTTTGATGCTTGGGAGATGTTTATTTGATTAAGGACACATTAAAATTAATGTTTGGAGCTTCCCTTGGACATGTATTGTCACGCCCCGGGTGCAGATCAGGACCCGGGCCCGTCTACAGATCCGCCGTGCACACGGAACTTCCCGCGTACACGAAGCGCTGGTAACCTGCTCAAATATCAGAGATACAATAAAAGAGCATAATACAGAGCTGAAATAGTGTCTCAGACTGGAACTACAAATAAGCTGTAATATGTACAATAATCTCCCAGCTCACCAAAATAGTACAACCAGCTGGCGGAAGCCAGACCCAAAATAAAAGGAGAATATCACAGTCTGAGTGGGGTACAACGTCTATCTACAGCTCTCAGTCTCCCAGGAGATCCATCTATTCAGCGATCCCCTTACCTCGATCAGCTGCCGATGGCCTAGCAGCTCCCGCAGATGACTCTGCAAAATAAAGGAGAAGAAAGAAACAGAAAACAATAATGGGGGTGAGAACTACCAGATAAACCAGCAGCCTCCCCTAGTGGGTAAAAACCTCAACTCTGACGCACCCACTAGGACTACTAGAGGCAAAAGGGAAAAGGGGAAGTGGTAGATACAAAAGATGCTGAAACAGGAAAACTATGCTGTTAAAACTGTATGCATGCATCAGAAATAGTATCTGTCCAAATAAACCCAATCTAGTCACCAGTAACACTGGTACTGCCTGCTCAGCGGAATCTGCACACACGGCTCGAAACCGCGGGATCGGCTCACACGGCTCGCATCCCAACATAAGTATCAGACCGGCACACACGGCTGGGTCCGAGAAAGCACACCTCCGGAGTGGCACTCGAGGGGAGCGACCCACACGAGTAAAATATCTCTGTCATCAGTATCACAAGTATCTCTGTAGCACATGTCTCAATATAGCAGGACTGGATCATAACCATGATCAAAGTGGGAAACTCCATCCACTATAGAAACCCAATCCCCAACTGATGCAATAAATAAAACTCAACCCCAATCTGATGCAAGGATAAGCATCTGGTCAACCGCCTACTGTCCGCGGTCACCGCAATACCCCACAAGTCCACAATCTAGCACAACCTTGGCTACACTATCCCAAACCCCTGCTCACACTTGAGCAACAACATATGAATGCAAAGGACAACAATGAAACATGTTCAAATCCCAATATGATAGTGTAGCAATGAATAGTGGCCTTACCTGATGTCCGGGCATGCATGCAACTGTCTTTATTTGTAAAAGTTGTAAAATAGTGTCAAAGGTTTAAAACAATTGATTTACTGAATAAAAGCCATTTGCATGCGAGATCATAGCCTTTGTCTCAATCACAGTGTCCCAATATAAGTCATCATATCATTTGTGGGGTTATATTAATTTTTAGGGGGAGTTTATCCCAGCGGTCCTTGTCATTTGTCATATTAATTTGTCCCAATGGTTCTCATTAATTGTCCTGTTAGTTGTCCTGTTAGTAGTCCTGTTAGTTGTCCTGTTAGTAGTCCCAATAATTCTCATTAATTGTCATATTTTAGGGGATTTCTAGTAATCCCAGTGAGCTTGTCAAAAATGAGGTAAGCAACAACCGCCCACCTCGAACAGCTCAAACGACACCCCAGGTAGTCTCCTGGATGTCCGCAGTCCTCAATTCCTGCAAATCAATGCTCCCGGTATAAATACAAATCCCAAAAAGCACAATATTTGCTGTTTTTCAGACAGCACGGGAAAAGAAGAATTTTTCACCTCTAAAATGAGCTCCTAAAATCCCAGAAAAATCACGGTTGCGTTCCTCGCGAAGAGTAGATCAAAATCGACTCTTAAAACGCCTCGATCTGACGCTCCTACGTCAAGATAAAAATCGGAGAAGTCGGTGCTGTCCAAAAACCATCACAGTAAAAAGGGGGGTCAAAGAGGACTTGAAAACTGTGCCAAAAGTACGAAACGGAGCAAAATAATCAATACGGAAATCGAAGCCCTACCTCTTACGGTCGCGCTGCCGCAAAAATCGTCCAAAAATTCCACCCGGTTAGCCCGCAGTGAATTTTCGACGGAACTGCGACGGGAAATGGGCCGAAAAAGAAAACCGTCGCAGTGCGCCGCGTCGCAGATATCTCACTATCTGTAACTCCTAAATTCCTGAGATTCTAGAGAGAGAAAGAAGAGAGAGAGAGGAACAACTTTCGTATTGGCACTTTCTCAGATTCTCTCTCCTCGGCTCGGAAACCAAGGTGGGAAATGAGAGGGGGTGGAACCTCTTATATAATGGGCCAAAAGGGAATATTCCCTCACGGGATCCTGATCCAAACACGAAACACCGAAACGGACCAACCAGGAAGCGCCACGTGTCGCCCAAACAGGAAACAGCCGTGCAAGGGCCAATCAGATTTCGCCACGTGTCCCACGTGGTGCACGGCCGGTCCGCGCTCCGGGTCTTCCGGAAGATGTCGGCCAATCAGAAGGCGCCACGTGTCAGCTGCCCACGTGCCTTCTAGAAGCCGGCCAACCAATGGGAAGCTGCCACGTGGCAGCTTAAATTTTCGGTGCTCCCGGTGCACGCCGGGCCATGGACCGCGCACCGAGCCGCCTGCTGCCCGCGCCTGCCCGCGCTGCCCGCGCTGCCCGCGCCGCGCGCCTCCGCGCTCCGCCGCTGCCCTGCCGCTGCGCCGCTGCCCGCCGCCGTGCGCCGCCGCCCGCCGCCGCTCGCCGGCGGCCGCCGCCGGCCGGAACAGTAATTCCGGCCGGCCGGAACAGTAATTCCGGTGAACAGTAAAATGTGCCGAAAAATAAAGTGAATATACCATTTTGACCGTTTTCGCGCGCTGAGTCCGATTTCGCCGTCCGTTTCGCCAAATTCTCATCCGAAATTTTGCAAAAGCTCCCGGAAAATCCCATTTGCTCCGATTTTCGTGCAGAGTCTCTCAAAAATATCCAATTTCGTTTCTACAAGCTCCGAAGCACTGTACAAGCTCCCCGCAGTCACTGTTTAATGTTGCACAGTTCCTGCGGGAGTCCGGATCATCACATCCTCCCCCACTAAAAAGAGTTTCGTCCTCGAAACGAGACTCAACAACAATCCTCAGTCCGATGTCTCGAATAAGTAGGGGTGAGCATTCCTCATCTCCGACTCGAGCTCCCATGTAGCCTCGCGCTCGTCATGATTGCCCCATTGGATTTTTACATAGGGAATAGCCCGATTGCGCAATTCTTTCACCTCTCGATCCAGAATTCGCAGTGGGCGCTCCTCATACCTCAAATCCTCGCTGATCTCCAGCGGTGTGAAGTCGATGACGTGCGATGGGTCGAAGACATACTTCCTCAAAGTAGAGACATGAAATACATTATGGACACCAGCAAGCTTCGGAGGAAGTGCAAGTCGGTAGGCAACTGGCCCGATACGCTCCAATACCTCAAAGGGTCCAATATATCGGGGGCTAAGTTTTCCACGAATGCCGAATCTCCTGATTCCTTTGGACGGCGAGACTTTCAGGAACACATGATCACCAACCTGAAACTCTAAGTCTCGTCGCCGAACATCGGCATAACTCCTTTGTCGGCTCTGGGCGGTCTGAAGATGCTGTCGGATTACTCGGACCTTCTCTTCTGCCTCTATCAAGACATCTGGTCCCAAGGTCCGCCTCTCGCCCACGTCACTCCAATAAAGCGGTGATCGACACTTGCGTCCATACAATGCTTCAAACGGAGCCATCTGAATGCTCGCTTGAAAGCTATTGTTGTACGCGAACTCAGCCAAGGATAAGTGTCGAATCCACCCTCCGCCGAAATCCAGGACGCAAGCCCTCAACATGTCCTCCAGGATTTGTATCGTCCGCTCAGACTGCCCATCAGTCTGCGGATGAAAAGCTGTACTGAACCTGAGTTCAGTCCCCAAGGCTGTCTGCAAACTCCCCCAGAAACGCGAAACAAACCTCGGGTCTCTATCTGATACAATGGAGGCGGGTACTCCATGTAATCTCACTATCTCATCCAGATATAACTGGGCTAGCCGGTCAAGTGGCCACGTAGTCTGCATGGGCAGAAAGTGCGCCGACTTGGTAAGTCGATCCACGACTACCCAGATAGCGTCTGCTCCTCCCTGTGCCCTTGGCAGTCCGACCACAAAATCCATCGTAATGTGGTCCCATTTCCACTGGGGAATTGGGAGACTCTGTAACTTGCCAGCTGGCACTCGATGCTCAGCTTTCACCTGCTGACAAGTTAAACACTGAGCCACAAATCTCCCGACATCCCTTTTCATGCCATTCCACCAAAATGTGCCTTGAGGTCCTTATACATCTTAGTCCCACCAGGATGTAGGGTATAAGGTGTATAATGGGCCTCTCGCAATATCTGCTCTCGGATCTCCGCATCCGCTGGCACACATGCTCGGTTCCTGTACCTTAGTACTCCCGAGGCATCTACCGTAAAGTCCCCAGACTGATTACTCGGAATTTGATCTCTAATCCTGGTCAAGTGGGGGTCCTCACTCTGTTTTCCTTGATCCGGTCTAGCAGAGTGGGCTGCACGACTAAAGATGTCAGTCTAGCAGAGACCCCAGGGGACACAACCTCTATCTCGAGCCGTCTCATCTCCTCTAATAGCGGTGCCTGGTCTGTGATCAACATAGACAAACTTTGCACCGCTCTCCTACTCAAGGCGTCAGCGACCACATTAGCCTTGCCTGGGTGGTAGAGAATATCTACATCATAATCTTTAATAGCTCTAACCACCTACGCTGCCTTAAATTCAGCTCCTTTTGCGTGAACAGGTATTTTAGGCTCTTGTGGTCGGTGTAGATTTCACAGTGCTCTCCATATAGGTAATGACGCCAAAGCTTTAGTGCAAACACTACAGCAGCAAGCTCCAAGTCATGGGTAGGGTAATTCTTCTCGTAATCTTTGAGTTGCCTTGATGCATAAGCAATTACCCTCCCTTCTTGCATCAACACACAACCAAGTCCACTGTGTGATGCGTCGCTGTAGATCACATATCCTTTCCCCATAACAGGGAGGGAAAGGATAGGAGCGGTCATCAATCTATTCTTTAGCTCCTCAAAACTCCTCTGACAATCCTCACTCCAGGTAAACTTCACTCCTTTACGCGTCAAGCGAGTGAGGGGTGTGGAAAGCTTCGCAAAGCCTTCCACAAACCGACGATAATACCCAGCTAAACCCATAAAGCTACGCACCTCAGAAACCGTCGTCGGTCGGGGCCAATCACGGACTGCCTCAATTTTCGCCGGGTCTACCGCCACACCTGCGGCGGAAATCACATGGCCCAAGAAGACTACCTCCCGAAGCCAAAACTCGCACTTTGCCAGCTTGGCATACAACTTCTTCTCTCGCAGAAGTTGCAGCACTATCCTTAAGTGCTCCTCATGCTCAGCATCACTTCGGGAGTAGATCAAGATATCATCAATGAACACTACTACGAATCGATCCAAGTATGGTCGGAAGATTCGGTTCATTAAATCCATGAATGCGGCAGGGGCATTAGTTAGCCCAAAAGGCATAACTGTAAATTCATAATGCCCGTACCGTGATCTAAATGCCGTTTTAGGAATATCCTCGGCCTTCACCTTCAACTGGTGGTAACCGGATTGCAGATCTATCTTAGAGAAGACACAAGACCCTTGCAGCTGATCAAAAAGATCATCGATGCGCGGCAAAGGGTACTTGTTCTTGATGGTCACTTTATTTAATTCCCTATAGTCCACACAAAGTCGAAGTGACCCATCTTTCTTCTTCACGAATAGCACCGGCGCTCCCCAAGGCGATACACTCGGCCTAATAAAGCCCTTATCCATTAAATCTTGGAGTTGCGCCTTAAGCTCTCGTAACTCAGCCGGTGCCATCCGGTAAGGAGCCTTTGAGATTGGCGCAGTTCCTGGAACTACGTCAATCACAAACTCAATCTCCCTATCTGGCGGCATGCTAGTCAGCTCAGGTGGAAAAACATCCGGAAACTCGCGGGCAATAGGGATATCCCCGAGTTCCGGCGCCGCCGTAGGCCCCTCAACAACACTAGCCAAAAAGGCTACACACCCTCGATGGATCATCTGCCTCGCTCGGGAAGTCGAAATCATAGAGGCAAAGAAAGCACTCTGACATCCCCGGTATACCAACATCTCCTGGCCTGGCTCTCTAAAAGTGACGGTTCTTGCGGCACAATCAATAGTCGCAAAGTACCGAGCCAGCCAGTCCATTCCGAGGATCACATCGAAGTCCTTCAGCTGTCTCAAGACCAACAGGTCAGCTGGCATAATCCAGGACTCGATTTGCATCGGGCAGGACCAACAACACTCTTCCACGTGCAAGGTGTGATCGGGAATCTGAACTTCTAGTGCACGTGGCAAAAGTCCTACCTCTAACCCATGTAATGATGCAAATGATTTACTAATAAAAGAATGTGATGCTCCAGTATCAAATAAAGTACGAGTCCTAATGCCAGAAAGTAAGGTGATACCTGCCACCACATGATCTGCTGCCGAAGAGTCCTCTACTTGCGCAGCATACACTCGCCCACTCTGAGCTGGAGGGCGATAATCCGTGGGATGGGAAGAAGATGGTCTGCTTGCTGGAGCATAGGGGCGCTGAGCCGTCGACCGCTGCTGCGATGAAGATGGAGCAGATGCTGAAGCAGGGGTGGTGGGGGCCGAAAAGGGGCACGAAGCTTGAATGTGCCCGGGCTGTCCACATCTATAGCAGCGACCCCACCGTTGGTCGCAGGTGTTGGAAAAATGCTGACCTCCGCAGAAGATACAATTGCCGGGGGTTCGTGGTTGTCGGGGTTGCTGTTGAGACTGCCGCTGTCGCTGAGGCTGCCGCTGCGACCCACGTTGCGACGGCTGTGATCTTTGCTGCTGCTGTCGCTTCTGGGACTTCTGGGATCCACCAGGTCCTCGTTGCTCGGACCGTCCTTGGCCGGGGAACTGTGACTGCGGCGGTCGTGGCGGCCTCCACGAACTAGATTGTCCCCCAACCTCCGGTGCCGGTCGCTTCGCCCCCGGGATCACAACGGGAGCTGGAGCTACCTCCCCCATTACTACCTCCCCGCACTCAACGTAGAGTGCCTGCTCCATCGAGGCCTCCAAGGTCTGCAACCTACGCGAGCGAACCAATTGAAAAAGGTCCCGGCGCAATCCTCGCTCGAACATGTAGATCCGGTGCGCCTCGTCCCTGGCCACGTTCGGTACACATGCCAACAATTGATTGAAATTGGCAATGTACTCGTGTACGGGCCGATCTCCTTGTCGGAGGTTTCTCAACTGTTCCTCCAACCTCTGCCGGACGCTTTCCGGAAAGAAAGCCCCAGAAGGAGATTGCGGAATTCCGCCCAGGTCAGGAGCTGAGCCCCAGGCGGACCAGCCGGTCGAACACGCCGCCACCAAGCTTCGGCGTTGTGTTCCAAAAAGTTCGTTGCCAAAATTACCTGATATCGATCCTCGATAAACAACGTCTCAAAACGTCGCTCCATCGCCGTGATCCACGACTCTGCCTCCCACGGCTCAGTACTTTGCCCCGAAAAATGGGGTGGGTCAAACTGGCGGAACTTCATCAACAGGTCCACCACTCCCCGCTGCTCTGCCGGGGTCAGAGATCCTGTCAGCCCAGTCGGCTGTCCACCAGTACCCCGAGTAACAGGGGATGCCGGGGTCACCGGTACAACTGGAGGATTCACAGCAGGGGAAGAAGGTACGGGAGAATTCTCTGAAGGTGCTACAACAGGCTGAGCCCTCTGCTCTAACATTTGCGTCAGCCGTCCCATAGCCTCCTCCTGACGCCGAACAGCCTCTGACATCTGGGCCATCTGGGCCTGCAGCTCTTGCACCTCACTCTGCTGGCCCTGCCCGGACTCCTCCTGATCGGATTCAGGGGAATCAGGCTGAGAACGCGTCAACATCCTACGTCGCGGAGGCATCCTACCACAAGAAACCATACTCAGTATCGGGACCCCACACGACCCAATTAGCGAAAGTCAAAGACATTCCCCTATTCCTGTGACTTTATGTTGTCTGCAGCCAACATAACTGTCCACCAGAAATAGGCTATGTCGGTCCATCTTCTCTCACTGGAAGAGTCAAACAAAATAAATCGACGACTTTCGCAAAATGCCACGTCTCTCATGCCCTATTATCCTAGGGTCTGCCAAAAGCCTAGGGTTTCCTAAGTCCCAACTGAACTATCCCTAAGCTCTGATACCAACTTAATCTGTCACGCCCCGGGTGCAAATCAGGACCCGGGCCCGTCTACAGATCCGCCGTGCACACGGAATTTCCCGCGTACACGAAGCGCTGGTAACCTGCTCAATATCAGAGATACAATAAAAGAGCATAATACAGAGCTGAAATAGTATCTCAGACTGGAACTACAAATAAGCTGTAATATGTACAATAATCTCCCAGCTCACCAAAATAGTACATCCAGCTGGCGGAAGCCAGACCCAAAATAAAAGGAGAATATCACAGTCTGAGTGGGGTACAACGTCTATCTACAGCTCTCAGTCTCCCAGGAGATCTATCTATTCAGCGATCCCCTTACCTCGATCAGCTGCCGATGGCCTAGCAGCTCCCGCAGATGACTCTGCAAAATAAGGGAGAAGAAAGAAACAGAAAACAATAATGGGGGTGAGAACTACCAGATAAACCAGCAGCCTCCCCTAGTGGGTAAAAACCTCAACTCTGACGCACCCACTAGGACTACTAGAGGCAAAAGGGAAAAGGGAAGTGGTAGATACAAAAGATGCTGAAACAGGAAACTATGCTGTTAAAACTGTATGCATGCATCAGAAATAGTATCTGTCCAAATAAACCCAATCTAGTCACCAGTAACACTGGTACTGCCTGCTCAGCGGAATCTGCACACACGGCTCGAAACCGCGGGATCGGCTCACACGGCTCGCATCCCAACATAAGTATCAGACCGGCACACACGGCTGGGTCCGAGAAAGCACACCTCCGGAGTGGCACTCGAGGGGAGCGACCCACACGAGTAAAATATCTCTGTCATCAGTATCACAAGTATCTCTGTAGCACATGTCTCAATATAGCAGGACTGGATCATAACCATGATCAAAGTGGGAAACTCCATCCACTATAGAAACCCAATCCCCAACTGATGCAATAAATAAAACTCAACCCCAATCTGATGCAAGGATAAACATCTGGTCAACCGCCTACTGTCCGCGGTCACCGCAATACCCCACAAGTCCACAATCTAGCACAACCTTGGCTACACTATCCCAAACCCCTGCTCACACTTGAGCAACAACATATGAATGCAAAGGACAACAATGAAACATGTTCAAATCCCAATATGATAGTGTAGCAATAAATAGTGGCCTTACCTGATGTCCGGGCATGCATGCAACTGTCTTTATTTGTAAAAGTTGTAAAATAGTG
This sequence comes from Tillandsia fasciculata, assembly GCA_029168755.2. NCBI lineage: Eukaryota > Viridiplantae > Streptophyta > Magnoliopsida > Poales > Bromeliaceae > Tillandsia > Tillandsia fasciculata. The sequence continues at coordinate 5,113,434 of CM054943.1, read as the reverse complement.
TCAAAGGTTTAAAACAATTGATTTACTGAATAAAAGTCATTTGCATGCGAGATCATAGCCTTTGTCTCAATCACAGTGTCCCAATATAAGTCATCATATCATTTGTGGGGTTATATTAATTTTTAGGGGAGTTTGTCCCAGCGGTCCTTGTCATTTGTCATATTAATTTGTCCCAATGGTTCTCATTAATTGTCCTGTTAGTTGTCCTGTTAGTAGTCCTGTTAGTAGTCCTGTTAGTAGTCCCAATGGTTCTCATTAATTGTCATATTTTAGGGGATTTCTAGTAATCCCAGTGAGCTTGTCAAAAATGAGGTAAGCAACAACCGCCCACCTCGAACAGCTCAAACAACACCCCAGGTAGTCTCCTGGTTGTCCGCAGTCCTCAATTCCTGCAAATCAATGCTCCCGGTATAAATACAAATCCCAAAAAGCACAATATTTGCTGTTTTTCAGACAGCACGGGAAAAGAGGAATTTTTCACCTCTAAAATGAGCTCCTAAAATCCCAGAAAAATCACGGTTGCGTTCCTCGCGAAGAGTAGATCAAAATCGACTCTTAAAACGCCTCGATCTGACGCTCCTACGTCAAGATAAAAATCGGAGAAGTCGGTGCTGTCCAAAAACCATCACAGTAAAAAGGGGGGTCAAAGAGGACTTAAAAACTGTGCCAAAAGTACGAAACGGAGCAAAATGATCAATACGGAAATCGAAGCCCTACCTCTTACGGTCGCGCTGCCGCAAAAATCGTCCAAAAATTCCACCCGGTTAGCCCGCAGTGAATTTTCGACGGAACTGCGACGGGAAATGGGCCGAAAAAGAAAATCGTCGCAGTGCGCCGCGTCGCAGATATCTCACTATCTGTAACTCCTAAATTCCTGAGATTCTAGAGAGAGAAAGAAGAGAGAGAGAGGAACAACTTTTGTATTTGGCACTTTCTCTGATTCTCTCTCTCGGCTCGGAAACCAAGGTGGAAATGAGAGGGGGTGGAACCTCTTATATAATGGGCCAAAAGGGAATATTCCCTCACGGGATCCTGATCCAAACACGAAACACCGAAACGGACCAACCAGGAAGCGCCACGTGTCCCCAAACAGGAAACAGCCGTGCAAGGGCCAATCGGATTTCGCCACGTGTCCCACGTGGTGCACGTGCCGGTCCGCGCTCCGGGTCTTCCGGAAGATGTCGGCCAATCAGAAGGCGCCACGTGTCAGCTGCCCACGTGCCTTCTAGAAGCCGGCCAACCAATGGGAAGCTGCCACGTGGCAGCTTAAATTTTCGGTGCTCCCGGTGCACGCCGGGCCATGGACCGCGCACCGAGCCGCCTGCTGCCCGCGCCTGCCCGCGCTGCCCGCGCTGCCCGCGCCGCGCGCCTCCGCGCTCCGCCGCTGCCCTGCCGCTGCGCCGCTGCCCGCCGCCGTGCGCCGCCGCCCGCCGCCGCTCGCCGGCGGCCGCCGCCGGCCGGAACAGTAATTCCGGCCGGCCGGAACAGTAATTCCGGTGAACAGTAAAATGTGCCGAAAAATAAAGTGAATATACCATTTTGACCGTTTTCGCGCGCTGAGTCCGATTTCGCCGTCCGTTTCGCCAAATTCTCATCCGAAATTTTGCAAAAGCTCCCGGAAAATCCCATTTGCTCCGATTTTCGCGCAGAGTCTCTCAAAAATATCCAATTTCGTTTCTACAAGCTCCGAAGCACTGTACAAGCTCCCCGCAGTCACTGTTTAATGTTGCACAGTTCCTGCGGGAGTCCGGATCATCACATGTATAATGCAGAATTTTATTCCCTTAATCATCTAAGTTCATGCTGAAATTATGGACTTAATCCGCGCAGCGAGCATTGGTTTGGCGATTGCGCCCAATCCGGGTGGCGGATTTGGACGATTTATGCGGCATTGGTTTTCTGAGAGGCTAAGGATTCTGCACGTCAAATTTTAGCTTGATTAGAGATCGGATCAACTATTTCCAGGCGGGTTGTTTTGGTCTCCAAAATCGACGGACGATTCTCTAACACTATTTGTTAGTATGCATGCATGATTTAATATACAACCTTGATGAGTGAGATGTAAGCATGAGAAATGGTCTAATTTATGTTGATTGAAGCTTATATGATGAATTGTACATGGTATTATGGATTGAGAGTTTGCATGTTAAAGTCATCCATGTTGTTGATTGAGAGCTATATGTTGATATGATCCATGCTATATGATTGAGAGCTATATGTTGATATAATACATGCTATATGATTGAGAGCTATATGTTGATATGATCCATCCTATATGATTGAGAGCTATATCTTGATATGATCCATGCCATATGATTGAGAGCTATATGTTGAGATGATCCATGCTATGTGATTGAGAGCTTCATGATGGAAGTGTCCACCCTATGTGATTGAGAGATTGCATGATTATGTTCTACACACTAGTTTGTTGTGATTATGTTGGATGATAATGCTTCCCACATGTTAATTGAGTTGAAATCATGTATGATAGAGTTAATGATTAATCCTTACTTATGATAATAGAATTATGGAACCTTGACTAGCGCCCCGCCATATGTTGCATGTATTAACCAGACTAGTAGAAAAACCTCACTTGGGCTAGGTTCTTTTATACTTTAGATATCCTCACACTTTACATTCTTATTCTCTGGACATAGAGTTTTCCTCGCCCGGGTGTGGGCCGAGTGGTCGGAATTTTTTTTAGTGTAGGATGCGTGTTGCGCTCATGCCTGGGGGCAGAGTGGAGTATGGTAGCTGTGGCTAGTTTCGTGCTAGTGTTGGGAGCCATTTGGATAAACGGTAGTCCCGGGTCATCGAGTTTTCTTCGATCAGTTTCTCGCCACTGAGTTTGTGGCAGTAGTGTGCTTGTGCTGTCAGGACCTTGAACCGAGAATATTTTCTTGGACACAGATGATTTTAGTAACCAATGTTTTCCTACCAAATTTTGAAGGGTCGCCGGAATCTGTTGTTGTTTGATTGGGTGAAGGCATTAGCCCTTCGAGGTTTGGAAATAAAACTTATTTCTAACTGATTTTATTAAAGAACTAAAATTATTAAATGGGTTTGCTCAAATCAAGATGGTTTTATAAAAAGAAACTTTTTGGTCCTCACCCCGGGAGGGTTCAGGCGAAAACGGTTTTCAGTAAAAATATCATCTTTTCTTCTAAACCTCCTCGCCCGAGAGGGTTCAAGTGATCTGGGTTCTAAGGGTTGTTTTCTTTCTTGGGTCGAGAACAATGGGAGGCTATGCCTAGAGTCTGTTTTTATTTGATTAGGGTTGTAGGTACTAGTCTTTCGGGGTTTTCGGACCCTTCGTCGTTGTCGGCTGTTGAGTATCTCCAGCCAGCGAGTTTTAGCGTGGTGAGTTTGATGCCCTATTTTGGGCGTTGGGTTGACGGTGGTCCCGGCTGTTGAGTACCTCCGGCTAGTGGGTTAGTATTGTGAGTTGGACATTATCGATCTAATTGATCATGGATTTAGATTATAGCCTGCATGAGCCAAACGAGCTCCACAGAGATACGCGGATACTTTCCTCGGTGGAGTCGCTCCCCTCAAATGCCACTCCGAAGCTAGGCCTGTTACTTATCTTTCATAGCTTGTCGATGCAGTCTGAGTGGGACCGCCTACGTAATTCCCGACCCAATGGGGATGTGTGGCAGTAGGTAGGCACAGGTTTGACCGGACCCTATGTGGCAGCCAGTGTGATTGGATTGATTGAGTATACTAAGATAGAGTCAATGCATCATTTTTATCTGTATCACCCATTGAGCATTATAGATAGAGTCATAATAGCTGTAGATTCCTTTCCAACTTATTCTCTCTTTATCACAGTATTTCTATTATCTTATGCCTCTAGTAGACTTAGTGGGCAGACTGTTGGTCTTGGACACGATACCCACTGAGAACTACTGTATGATATATAGTTCTCACACCCTTTATTGGTGACAGTTTTGTAGAGGCTTTTCCTCCGTTCCTGCTCTAGCTGGCTTGACGGACCGAGGACAGGGAGTCACGAGATAGATCCCTATCAGTGTAGTTCATTTTGGTGAGATAGATGTACTATCCCGAATTGTGGGATTTTATTGTACACTAATGTATTATTATCTTAGTTTATCTCCCTTTTTGGATTCATAGATGTTGTATAGGAGGATTTTTTATTTGTACTATTCCTGTGGATCAGATTTTGTATTATTTATGTTCGGGAGATGGACCTTGTACTTTATTCTAATTGTACAGTGGTTTGGATTTTTATTTCAGCAGTTTACTTTTCAGCTCTGATATCTGTATTGTGGTTAGTACTATCTTTTGCAGATTAGTTCGTCTATGCGGGGCTTCCTGTATGGGCGGTGGATTTGTTGTCGAGCTCGGGTCGCAGTTTCGACCACGGGGCGTGACATTTTAGGTGTCACGCCCCTGGTGTAAACCGGAACCCGGGCCCGTCTACAGATCCGCCGTGCATGCGGTATTTCCCACATACACGAAGCGTCGGTAACCTGCTCAGATAAGAAAATAATAATAAAAGAGCATAATAATCAGAGCTAAACTAAAACTACTGTATCTCAGACAGAAGCTGGAAGTAAAAGGTACAACAGTAAAATAAAATACAGATGTCTCTCCCAGCTCACCACTATAATACAAACAGCTGGCAGAAGCCAGTCCCAAAAGAAATAAATAAAGACTGTCTGAGAAGTCCATGTACCCAAAAATCTCCAGCTACCACCCTCGGGAGGCTCTCTATCTAGTCCGCGATGCGCTTGCCCCGATCAGTTGCTGACGGCCCAGCAACTCCCACTGAGGACTCTGCAAAACAAGGGGAAAGAAAGAAACAAGAAAAACAATGGGGGTAAGTACTACTATAAACAGTAGCCTCCCCTAGTGGGTAAAGCCTCAGCTCAGATATGCCCACCAGGTGATCAGAGGCAAAAAGGGAAAGGAAAAGAAAGGGGGTGCAGATAAATGAGCAACTGATAAAATGCTATCCCTAATATGCCTCTATATGATAACTCAACACGGATGGAAAAAGGGAATGCATCAGTATAAAGAAGCCTGTCCAAAGGACCCAATCTGACCGCCAGTGAACACTGGCACTGCCTGCTCTGCCGCGACGGGTATGCCAGCCTACGCATAACACCGAAGCAAAAGGAGTCCCCAGGACTCAAAGTCTGTCTGCCGCGCACTCCGGAGTGGCACTCGTGGGGAGCGACCCACACGAGGAAAGTGAGTAACCAAAAGTAACCTGATATAGCAGGACTGGATCGAGACTCAATGAAGTGGGAAAAACCCTCCACTAAAGATAGCCCGATCCCCAAAACACCCAATCTGATGCAATAGTATAAGCCGGTCAACCACCCAAGATCCGTGGTCGCCGCAACACCCTGTCATGCACCCAACCTGTCCCAAATCCCCAATACCTGACTACACTGTCCAACACACGCTCGAACCTGAGCGACTAAGCCGCAAGTGTCAACAATAGGAGAAGAAAAGAGTAAATGCATGGTTTCTCCTAAGTCAAGTCCCAAAAATAATATCGCAGTAAAAGATGACATAATTATGTGACCAATTTAATCATGCATTGTTCCAATAATTTTGTCCAGTTTTCCAGAATAACAGTTTAGAGTGACATAAGCTAGGGTGACAGTCTCATATGAATAATCATCAGTTTTGCAGTCCTCAAATTTTTATTGCTTTGCCTCTAAGCATACAGTCCAGAATAATTAAGCGATTAAAACAAGTGATCAATCTAACAATAATTTTTCATGGATTAGATAACCAATAATTTGCTCCCTAAAGCATGCAAGTCTACCAATCAACACATTTAGCATCATCAAATCAGGGGTACTCTGATATTCCTAGTGGGCATAACAAGGGAGAGGAGTACAGCAACCACCCACCTGAAGTGCAACTGTCCAAGTCCGTACAGCTAGAAGAAAATACCAAAACTCCAAATCCTTGCTCCCACAAATTCAGCACACCCGTAATACTCCTGGTACAATATAAAGTCCACTAATTACACTAGGCTCCCAATTATAGCACTTATAACCACATACAACCTCGAATTCTAAACTGTTAAATTATCACCTGCAGAAAGTGCCCAGAAAATTCCAAGAAAAATATCACAGCGATCCTCGCGTCGATAGCTTCGAAACGGTACCTTGCACGCCCAAATCTGAGTTCGGTAAGTCAAGATAAAAATTCGGCAAGGGGGTACACTCATACAAAAATCTGTGCTAAAACTGTACACTGTTCACTGAGAAAACAGTAATTTTCACCTCGAAATAAATCTCACAAAAATCCAATAAAAATACGAGCGCGTTCCTTGCGATCCGTAGATGAAAAAGTTGTACAAGCTCGTTTCCGTCTGACGCTCGTGCGCAAAGATATGGCCAAAATACCCCGCTGCTGTCAAGGAAGTCCACACAGAAAATGGGGTCACAGTTTGCCTCGGGATCCGTGCCAAAACCTCGAAACGGGAAAGTGCGACCAAAACGAAAGATGAAGTCCTACCTCTTAGGAGTCTGCCGGTGCAAGAATCACAGCAAAATGATCTCGGGGTAGCCCAGGGGAGCAAAAACACTATCGCTGCGCCGAAGAAGAACACTAGAAAGCAACGTCGCGCCGCACCGTAAAATGGGGAACCTCGGGATTCGTGCCTCCTAAAATCCTAGAACTTGGCAGGAAGATCAAGCATTTAGAGGTGAAAAACTTTGCTTAAGGAAGCTCGGGGAGATCTTGCACAGGTTGGGAGAAAAAGCCCTGTGAAATGAGCTCGGGCTGCCTTTAAATAGGCTGAGGGAAACAATTGGGATAATTCCCATTGTGTCCGGGAATTCGGGCGCCCGAAATTTCCGGGCGCGCACAGTGCGGCCCGGCCCAGGATTTCCGGGCGCGCACAGTGCGGCCCGGTCCACCACGCGGCCCAGTTCACTACTCCCCCGGGCCCCGCTGCACCCGGTGCACCTGCGCCCGCAAATGGCGACGCGCCACGTGGCCCGGCAAACCGTGCACCGCGCACGTCGCGCCGTGGACCGTGCACGTCGCGGCTGACCCGGGCCGTACGGCCACCTGCCCCGCCGTACGGCCACCTGCCCCGGTCACCTGCTCCGCCGGTTGCGTGGACCGGGAGCACAACACCGGACCAATCACCTCACGCCACGTGTCCACCCGGTCTATCGTGCACCCGGGCCCAAATTCCGTAGACCGCGCCTCAAGAACCAACCAACCCCAAGCCGCCACGTGGCACCGCCCTGGTGCACGACCGCCGCCGTGGACCGCGCGCCTGCCCGCGCGCCCGGGCGCCTGCCCGCGCCCTGCCCGCGCCGCGTGCCGCCGCCTGCCGCCTGCCCGAGGCCGCGCCGCCGCCCGCCGGCGCTGCCCGCCGCCGGCGATCGCCGGAGACACTGTTCCGGCGTGAACAGTACCCACAAGCTCAAAAACAACAAGCAAATAGCCCATCTTGACCGTTTTCGCGCGCTGATTCCAAAAACGACGTCCGTTTCGCCAAAATCCGCCTCTAAAATTTGCCAGAGGCTCCCGCAAACACCAAAAACTGCGAAACTTCCGGGAGCCCGCTTTTGGGCATCCGGACTCAGAATTAAGCAAACAAAAAGCCATTTCCAAGCGTTTTTCCGCACTGAATCCAAATCCACCCTCTGTTTGGCCAAATTCCTTTTCTAAAATTCGACAAAAGCAGCCGAAGGCCAATACAGCCAACCAAAGCTCACAGGGTCCATCTGTGACATCCCTTTGATGCACCATGGGCCAGATACACCGTCAACAGGTGTTTGCACAGTGGATTCATGGGAAAAAGCTGCATGGGGGTTCAGGGGTCCTACATTAGGTCCCCACAACCCTCGAACAAGGATGTATATAGCGGGCACCCGTACCCGGTCGATTGGAAAAAGTCGATGTTTGGTAAATTCTCAATTGAAGTAACCGAGGGTACGATCGAGCAATGGTTCACCACCCGGGCACGGCCCGATGGCAAGGGCCGGCCACGCCGAAGACGCGGAGGTATCAGCTGCAGAAGATAGAAGGCGATCCACCCAATGATGGTTCCACGGCCGAGGGAAGGCCGCAATCAGATAGTAGAGAATCAATTAGCCACATAAATTAGGCCGACAGACCCGGACGAGATTTCATTTGTCCAGATGGCCGAAGAGAAGGAACAGGTGAAATTCCTCGGTGGAACCAGCCGAACAACGGCAGGTAACGAACCCCCATCCTGGATCACATGATACTTGAGAGGCCGATATACGAGGCCATACTGAGGCCTCCGGAAGAAGAGTTGGCACAAGAAGCCTGCGAAGGAGTAAAATCGGCTATTACACCATGGGCCGAGGAATCGGCCGAGAATGCTGAGGAAAAAATCATAGGAGACTATTTTGGGGATTCGCCGATTAAGAACGACGAAAAAACTCTAGAAGTGTAAGATTCCCTAGTCGAAGTCAACTTGGGGTCGGACGAACAAAAACGACCTACTTTTATCAGCTCGAAACTTTCAGCGGAGCAAAAAGAAGAGCTCGTCGGCTTACTCAAAAGTTACCAAAATTATTTTGCTTGGAGCTACAAGGAGATGCCGGGACTTGGCCGAGAAATTGTAGAACATAGGCTCCATATCAAAAAAGGGCTCATGCCTTTTTAAATAACCGGCGCGTAGGTTTGAGCCGACCATTGTGTTGAAAATAAAAGATGAAATAGAGAATTTGTTGAAGGTCGGTTTCATTAGACCGGCCCGTTACGTCGAATGGCTTGCAAATATAGATCTTGTGAAAAAGAAGAATGGGAAGCTGAGGATTTGCAAACTTTCGAAATCTAAATCTGGCTACACCAAAGGATGAATATCCCATGCCGATAGCCGATATGTTAATAGATGCCGCCGCCAGCCATGAAATCTTATCTTTCATGGATGGTCACGCAGGCTACAATCAGATAATGATAGTCGAAGACGACGTGTCTAAAACAGCTTTTAGATGCTCGGGTTCGATCGAAACTTTCGAATGGTTGGCGATGCCCTTTGGTTTGAAGAATGCTGGGGCAACGTACTAAAAAGCGATGAATCTTATATTTCATGATCTAATCGACAAGTCTATAGAAGTCTAAATCGACAACATTGTGGTAAAATCAAGATCTAAAGCCGATCATTGGGCCAATTTTAGACTGGCTTTCGAGCGGATGAGAAAATACAGTCTAAAGATGAACTCGTTGAAGTGCGCTTTGGGGGTCTCGGCTGAAAACTTCTTTGGTTTTCTGGTGCATCAGAGAGGTATTGAGGTTGACCAGAACAAGACGAAGGCGATTATCGAATTACCCGCACCAAAGACGAAGAAGGAATTACAGTCCCTCTTAGGGAAGGTAAACTATTTAAGGCGTTTCATCTCTAACTTAGCCAGAATGATAGAGACTTTCAGCCCATTACTACGGCTGCGAGACCAGGATAAGTTCGTCTGGGCCGCGGAACACCAGGCGACTTTCGACAATACTAAGAGGTATCTTACAAGGCCACCTGTACTAGTTCCACCTCGACAAGATCGACCGATGAAGTTGTATATTTCGACCGCCGAGGGAAACCTAGGGTGCCTTTTGGCTCAAGATAATGAGCAAAAAGATGAACAGGCCGTCTATTACTTAAGTAGACGACTAGTAGAGGCCGAGCGGAGGTATTTGGCAATGGAAAAGTTATGTCTGGTGCTATATTTTGCATACACGAAGCACAGATACTACATGCTGCCCGTCGAAGTATTGGTCGTCTGCAAGACCGATCTGATCAAGTATATGTTGTCAAAACCAGTGTTGAGGAGTAGGATCGGACGATGGATGCTCGCTTTGTCCGAATTCTCGCTGACTTACTTCCCAGCGAAGGTCGTCAAAGGACAAGCGATAGCGAATTTTCTAGCTGATCACCCGTGCGTCAAGGTCGACGAGCCGACGACCGATTTCGTCGGCTTACCAGATGGACCTTATATTTCGATGGCTCCAAAACATCCGATTCAGCGGAGATCGGGATAATGATCCGACCTCCCGAGGGGAGAGAGGTCCAACTCACCCTCGAACTCAACTTCGACTGCTCAAGCAATCAAGCCGAATATGAGGCCTTAAGTAATAGAAGATCAGGAATTAATGGAGAAACGGCGAAGGACGGTTGCGCCGAGAATTAAGGAAGATCAACACCGGTTCGCGAATACCTCGGACAGTGAGCAAATATCTTGCCAAGACACGGGGATAACCGCGGACACCGGTAGGTACGCTAGGAAATCGATTCAATTTCGACAATCGCCCGAACGACACATCAGGCGATTGCCGAGGGAGTATTGTTGAGACCAGAATTTTTGCCACTTAAGGAGGCGATATGTGGCGTATACCATCGGCTAAGAATATCAGTCGATATAAGAATGAGTCAGCAAAGGAAAACCCGCGTATGACCGACCCTATTCACGCGAGGATGTAGCACGTGTCGCACGCTATCGACTGAAGGCATCAGCCGACAGAAGAAGCAGCCGAGCAAAAAGATTGTCGTCTTATCTAGGATCGACCTCGGTCGAAGACAAAACATCAAACCGCCTCAGTCAAGCGACACAAGAGGCGAAGTCAGAATCAATCCTCGGCTGCTTAAACCACAGAAGGAAAGATTCTGAAAGAAAAGAGTACGAGATTTGGGCGCGAATCTCATAACTGATTCCAAAACGACAAGCAGCGCCCAACATCAGAAAGCGTCGAAGATCACGCCTCGACACATTGATAAGGGGATGAACTTGGACGGAAAAATAGCTACTATCCTATTTGAGAAAGTTCGATCCCAAATCACGCCGATTATTCAAATCGGCGATTATACACATGGTTCGTAAATGTATAAATAAGCGAACCATCGATAAAAAGGGGGTCCTGCAACCTCGTAAGCCAGTGACCATCCTTGCTATTTCATATATTTTCATACCTGCATTTACCTTCCTAGATAAATTTCATACCAGCATTTACCTCACTTCCTAAGAGTAGTCTAACTGTAGTCGGTTCCTATTACCTCCTTCCAAAGTAATACAATTCCTAATCGGCTATTCGGCCGTGTCTAAATCTTTTGTCCCTAATTCCCAATTCGGTTTCTCTAGGTCGAATGTGTTATCTCCAAACCCCGTTAATCTAAGTCGAAACTTGCGAGAGTTTGAGTGAGAAGAGCCCGGCCGAGCGGATCCCTTCTCCGCCCGATCGCTTGAACCTTTTCAAACACGCGGCGCATCACTCACAGAGGGTCACTCTCACGGGGCCGATCGCAGACCCAACTTTTCAGCCCCAACAGTTTCTAAAAGTTAAAAACCAGAAAACCATTCAAATCAAATAAACCAAAATTTTAGTAATTAAAATTTTAGTAATCAAATAATTAAAAATATTAATTATTATTATTATCATAAATTACTTATTTTTAATGTAAAATTAATTACAATTATATTTTTTAGTAATTAAAAAAAATTAAACTAAATAATAATATTTTACTAAAATAAAATAAAATAAAGCGCACACCTTTTTTTTTTTTTTTTTATTAAAGAGTTATTATTTCATAATAAAAGTTACCTTTGGACTAAAACGTTACTCCGAAAAGATAAAGAAGGAACGTAAGGGGGACTAAGTCACAATCGGAATAAGATAGGGACCTACCTGTAACTTTTACCAAAAGCATGTTCCGTAATAAACATCTACAAAGTACGCCGACCACCGTCCCCGCCGCACTCGTCGCTGCTTCTACTTCTGCTTCTGCTTCTGCTTCCTCCACAGCGCTTTCGCCGCGCTTCTCCCTCTCCCCCGCCGCATCGCGTTTGCCAAACGCGCTCCCATGGGCTACTCCTCCGCCGCCGCCTCGGGCGCCGGCGCCGGCGCCGGCACCAATCTCGGCCTCACGAAACCCGCTGCGATCGAGCCCCCTCAGGTGATCCCCCGATTAGGGTTCTTACGATCTTTTATCTTTCCCCCTTACAAATTGCAATATTTGTCGTAATCTACGAGGTACCAAGTGCTATGATGAGGTTTGTAGCATCTTACCTCTGGAATTTGTTTTGGTTTTGATCGTGGACTGTGTGGATGTGTATTCATATGATCTGATTTAGCTTGATCTTTTGATTGGTTGGATCTAGGTTATATGCGGTTGGAATTGTGGCTTACATGGAGCTATTGAGTGATCTTTAATTTTGGTGACATTTAATCATGGAATTGATCTCAAAAGGGCATCCTAATTTATGATTAGATTGAGAATTAGTTTCTTGTGCTTGTGTGTAGTATGTTGGAGTCAGATGTTTTTTCAGTGGCAAAACCCTTCATTCCTAGGAGTAATCATTTTTGTAGAGGCTAAATCCCAAAGCTTTTCTTCAATTTACTTGATTTTGTTATCAAACAGATCTATGGAATTAAATTAGATTGTGGTTTAACCTCTCGGAAGTGGGATTATTTAAAATGGTACCTTCCACTTTAGCGGCTTACGAGAAACCAAACTGAGCTTTAATGCGAGTTGTAGGAGGTTGGGTCCATCCTTGAGCCTATTCAAAACCCAATTCGGAGGCAAAAATAATTTTTTAGTTTTATAGCTTTATTTATATGTTTTTGAATGCTGTTTTTATTTATTTTGCAATTAAGCTGTAAGATATTTTCTATTACATTGGTTGTTCTTGTTTCGATCATTTTTGCTTGTCTCACTCTTCTTTTCAGTTGTATACAACAGAAAGTGTAACATTTATAGAGATAAAAGTCTGTGAAAACAGCGGAATTTAACTCTGCACATGCTTTATTCTTGAGGCAGAACTTTTGTATCTAGATAGTAATGTTCTTGATATTTCTCTGCTGAGATTTCTCAATTTTCATCTCTTCTTGTAGATCACATTTTCTGCTAAGGACATTGATTTTGCCCAATGGAAAGGAGACGTGCTTGCGGTGGCCGTCTCAGAGAAAGACATGTTGAAGGACTCAGATTCGAATTTTGAGAACCCGATCTTGAAAAAATTGAATGAGCAGCTTAATGGCCTGTTGGCCGAAGCTTCTAGTGAGGAAGATTTTACTGGGAAAGCCGGGCAGACTAGTGTTCTCCGGCTACCTGGCTTGGGTTTCAAGAGATTAGGTCTAGTTGGTCTCGGGCAAAACTCTCCCTCCAGTACAAGTGCTTATCGAGGCATTGGTGAGGCTGTTGCAGCAGTAGCAAAGACTGCCCAAGCAAGCAGTGCTGCTATTCTTCTTGCTTCTTCCAATGCAATCTCGGGGGAGTCCAAGCCAAACGCCCTTTCAGCAATAGCTTTAGGTATTTTGTGTTATATCGGTTGTGATCTACTCATGTGTGGGGCCTGTTTGGCCCGGCTAGGGCTTCTGGAAAAGTGCTGATCAATAGAGCTGTAGAGAAGAAGCATTGATAGTTTTATTCATTAAAATCCTCCTATTGATTCCCACTAAAGCAGAAGCTTTAAATTGAAGTTTGTTTTGGGGCCTAGAAGCTAATTTTCACTCATGCTATAATAAAATTTGTTAACCTTTGCTTCTCTAATGCTTGGCTACTGCTTTTTGGAGTAGAGAAGTTGTTCAGTAAACTAGTCTAGATACGCCCTTAAATTCAAATATGATGCAAGATCTCTTCTATAGGCTATGCCGTAGCAAGATAATTCAGCTGATCAAAAGGTGTCTGTGTAATTATTAGATTGAGCAGAGGACCCACTCTATATATCTAATTTCAAATTATTTCTAGGAACTGTGCTTGGACTGTATGAAGACAACAGGTTTAAGTCTGAGTCGAAAAAGACACAACTCAAAGCAGTGGATATTATTGGCTTGGGCTCTGGGCCAGAGTTGGACAAGAAACTCAAGTATGCAAGTGATGTTTGTACTGGAGTAATTTTCGCAAAAGAGCTTGTAAATGCACCAGCAAATGTGCTTACCCCTGGTTAGTAGACTTTGGATCCTTCTAATTTTTCCATATTTTGCTTCATTCCTAGAACTTGGAAATTGACGTTTCTTATAGTAAACCTTTCTTGCCTTCAGGTGTACTTGCGGAAGAGGCTTCAAAAGTTGCTTCCTTGTATAGCGACGTTTTTACTGCAAATATACTAAACGTGGAGCAATGCAAGGAGCTAAAGATGGGTTCATACTTGGGTGTCGCTGCTGCATCTGCGAACCCCCCTCATTTTATCCATTTGTGTTACAAGCCTCCAGGTGGTGATGTGAAAAGAAAGCTGGCTATTGTTGGGAAAGGTTTAACATTTGATAGGTAAATGTCCTTACACAAGAATATAACGTCTTTGAGTATATTTCTTGATTCCAAGAAGTTAAACCAAGAAGAGTTGTTTTTTCTCTTTCATTCTGCGCATTTGTAAGCTTTTGCCACCAATGCACAAAGGTTATCTTTCTGATTATATCTTTCCAGATGTTGTATTTTGTGCTTATAATAAGAAGTTGCATGATATCATGCTTCTAGTGTTGCTAAAGCAAATAACTAACTGAACAACACTGATTAATGCTCTTTGTTGTTGTAGTGGTGGTTACAACATAAAGACTGGGCCAGGCTGTTCCATAGAATTAATGAAATCTGATATGGGCGGTGCCGCTGCTGCTTTTGGTGCAGCAAAAGTTATTGGTCAAATCAAACCTCCTGGAGTAGAGGTAACTGGGTTTTCCTTTTTCTCTCAAACATTATGTTTCTAAGGCATCTAAAATTAGTTTTTCTCAACATGCCTAACGAGCTTTCTTCTTCCAGGTTCATTTTGTTGTTGCTTCCTGTGAAAATATGATTAGTGGCACAGGCATGAGACCTGGAGATATAGTTACAGCTTCTAATGGAAAAACAATTGAGGTATACCTATTTAAAAGATCAGCCTGTTTTTGATATATTCTGTATGATGTTACTTTATCCTTTTCTTAGTTGCCATAGTTTGGGAGTGAAGCAAGAAATTCACCTGCTATCTAGTTGTAGTTTGATCATCTCACCATAATTGCTGGTTGTCGTTTTCTTTTCTGTAAAAATTCAACAGACACCTTCAAAATGGTTTTAGTTTCATTTTGACCACTTATTTTTAAGTATGATAAAATTACAATATTAAACTACTTTTTTTCTCCCCTCAAATTGCTCCCTGCTGTCAGTCTTTCATCAAATATCTGCTTTCGAGCACAAAATAAAATATATTTTCAATTCAATGCTCTTTATTCATATTTTGGAAGGAAAAATGTCTATAAGTTTGCAGTACATATATTACTTTTTCCTCTTTGGTTACAACGAAATCCTGGGAAATTTGAACATGAAATTTGTTATGTTTCTCAAATATAGTGGCTGGAGTTTCTTGAGAAGTGCTATTTGAGTTGCTCTAAATCTCTTGAATTGCAGCTAGAAATAGAAGCTTTAAATTGAAGCCTCTGCTTTTGGCACCAAGAATTTCTGTTTGGCTTCATGGTTCAGTGATTTGACAGATGCGACACTTATTCTTAGTGCTGCTATACTGGTGTACTTACGATCTACACCTGTAAAATATTTACTTGACATGCTTTCCAGTAGTATTTTTACCTGTAAAAGTGTTTCTATATTTAAAGACCCATTACTATCCTTTCCGGTACTATTTCATGTTTACCTACTACATGCTTGGACATTTGATCTTATGTCCTAATGCTGTTCAGCGCAAATAAGGTGGTCTTTCATCATTTATATAGCCTTCCTTCCCTCTTCTCTATATGAATCAATCGGTTTTTTTTGTATTGACCCTCCACTAAAAAGCCTCATTAGTGACCTTCTTTTGTTGTTTCAGGTCAATAATACTGATGCAGAGGGAAGGCTTACACTCGCTGATGCTTTGGTTTACACATGTAAGCAAGGTGTTGAAAAGGTATTGACATGCTAGATTCTCGCTAAGTATCTTTTGCATTGATCTTTTGGAACATTCTATTTTTTTGGTTGGCTTGTTTTTCTGTTTGATTATTCTTTTTGGAAATGAATATATGCACTTTAGGCAAATTACCATTTGCACTTAAGCCAATTATTTTTATAGGCACCTGAAGGTTACAAACTCCGTACATTAGTCATCTGTCATAGTTACTGTATAATCTTTTCTGATCCAGGTTTCCATCATTCAAATTTAAAATCTGTGCAAAAAACAAAAAATTAGCCATTTGTACTTCTATGTTCATGCCACCTAGCAAGTCCGAATCTTTCCAACGTCTACTGTTGTAAAAGTTCTTCAACATCACATACTGTCGTGGAAATCATTGCAAGACTATAACTAGGATTTTCATTCTGTTGAGTTGGCTTTAAAAATACCTGGAAAGAAGAGTCATTACTAACAGGAAAATGTGGAAAAGTTAAAAAGCTTTATGGTAAACGTGGAGTGTAGAGACAAGTCATAAAATTAAGTTGCTGAGTATGTACATTTAAGCCGCTGAGAGATCTTTTTTTTTTTTTTTGCAACCCTTTTTTGTGTTAGATTGGATTACTATGGTTCCATCTGGATCTTAATACAACCCTTCGAAGTGACTTTTGAATTATATATTGACCTCCAAGAAGCCATATTTTAGTGCTTGGCTGTTACCACTCATCTTCAGGAGTATTTATATCCTTTGGAGCTCATTGAGGGTGATAGTTTTAAATATAGATTTTGTTGGAGTTACTGGCAAAAGAACCATAGTTCTCAGATTTATGCCTGTAGCAAGAATATGCAGATATTTAAGAAAGGTTTAACGTATTAAATGTACAGTCTCTTTATTATTGTTGCGAGTTTTATTAGCACTTCAAAAATTGTTGCATGCAGGTAGTTGATCTGGCTACCTTGACCGGTGCTTGTGTAGTTGCTCTTGGGCCCAGTATTGCAGGTAATGACCTTAATCATATTTCACCATTTTTTTTATTTTAATTTTTGCTTTTTTGACTACCGTGTAAAAGGCAGGAAATAGTTTTATTCATAAATTTTTTGAGTTTTGTGTCAATTTCAGTGGCCACTAACTTGTATGTATTTACTTCTATACTTAGTATTGTTATTGATATAATTAGTGTTTTATAATTTTTAAGTGTTTTTCTTTGTCTTGCTGCACGACACACGACACATTATCTTTGTTCACAAATCTTCTTTTGTCTTGGATTTGAAATTGTCCACTGATGGTTTGATTTCCTTTGAAAATTTCTGTTCTTCAGACTCCACTTATATTGAGTTGATTCAGTGCGCACTTTTTCTTTTGTTTCTTTAATGTAAAGTCATTTCATAATTTGCAGGGTTTTTCACCCCTAGCGATGACTTAGCGAAGGAGATTGGATCAGCATCAGAGATCACGGGAGAGAAGTTCTGGAGGATGCCGCTGGAGGAAAGCTATTGGGAGTCGATGAAATCGGGTGTGGCTGATATGGTGAACACTGGAAGCCGCCAAGGTGGTGCTATCACCGCTGCTCTTTTCTTGAAACAGGTCTCAAATCCACCCTCTTCTTTACCTTCCCCCTTATAATTTTATCGTCGACCATTTGACTTGATGAACAACGAAGTTATACAACCTATTATCAGTATTGACACTGGTTTGACACAAATTCTAGTAATTCTAGTTCATAATACTGTAACTACGGAAAATTGTTCGTTGCTTTATAGTCTTAACAGAGTAGGCTTTGTTATTGAAAGAGTAGATGCATTGAATTTGGTTAAGTCTACCACGTGAATAAACCAGATTTAATGCAGCTACTATATAAATAACAAAAAAACACCTACTCTTGAGACTATGCCAGTGACCTTTTAAGAAATAGGTAACTGTGCATCTTTATGAAATCTAATTATCCCTTAATATTCGGTTATTTTTTAGTCAAAATCGTAATCATTATTCCATATTCCACCGCCATGCTCCGAAATGACTTTTTCTTATTAAGAAAGATAAAGAGTGGAAGACACTCTTTCGCACATCTCCAAACTATATTCTCTTCATATATCCATCTGTTATACACTAAAGATAGTGTCGATACCTGTGAATTTGTTAATCTTGAAATATGAAGTAATACAGATTAAATTGAGCTATAAAAAAAAAAAGGACAACAAGATCAAGCATGTTATTTCATAGAAAGCACTTTTTTTCTATGTATATACCAGCATATTTACCAGATTACTACCTTAAATTGCTATTATTTCAAATGAGTGATATGATCATTGATCATCTGCAGTTTGTCGACGAGAAGGTCCAGTGGATGCACATTGATATTGCAGGGCCCGTGTGGAGCGATAAGAAGCGCGCTGCAACCGGGTTTGGAGTGTCAACCTTGGTAGAATGGGTGCTGAAAAATTCTTCTTAACCGAGGGGACACCTTTGAGAAAGGCTAAAAGTCGGCATGGTAATAAAGGATTTGCATGTTCATTTAATCAAGTCAGAGCAGTCACAGGAGAGTAAGCATGATGTTGTTCAGCTGTTTTTCTTAAAATAATGGCATAATAATCTATTCAACTTGAACTTTTTAGCATTATTTCGTGCTTTTTAATGCAAACTTGTCGTGCTAAATTATGACCGAAGCTTTCCTGTTCTGTTAGTTATCCATCTGGTAATAATATCAGTTATTATGATGCCTAGAACATTTCCATCTAATTCATTGGAAAGCATGTTGAATGCACATCTCATTCAGAGTGACAGCAACCAAAAAGTAATCTTGGACATTTTGAGCTGGCTACTCTGTATTTCAAAATTTTGATTTTTACTATCCAAGTCTTCAATTTGCTTGATTTGAGTCGGTCAAAGGTACTTTAATTTTAATATTTAAATGCGTTGTTGATCTTGCAATATGCGTAGCTATAAATTTATTGAAGTAAATAATTAGCTTGAATTTTAAAATCAAAGAACCGATGACCAACTTAGATCAAACAATAAAATCGAAAGTTTGGAAGATTGGATAGCGTAGTCAAAATGGTCCATAGTTCAAATTAGTTCTCTACATTTTTACCTACTTTATTTTTCATTTCCTCTTCTTTGGTCATTATTATTGTATATGATGACTAGGATTGCCTTAGTTGCTTCTCCAATTTGAGGAATTATGTATGAATACTTTTGTTCATTCGGTATTCAGAATTGGATTGTATAAGATAAAATGATTTAAAGTAAGAGGAAGAGCGTAAGAAGGGAGTGGAGTGAGGGAGATTACAAGTAATTTTAAATCTAATCCCATTCAATCCCAACCTCTTTGGTGAAATTCAATGATTTCATTGGATTCTTAGCAATTTTAAGATTTTACACATTCCTTCTTTAGCATTACTCTTTCTTCTTATTCTATTCGATTCAAACTTTAGCGGTAAAATAAACCATATTTAGGAGCTATTTGGATTTATCATATGAAACTTACAAAGTGATTAAATCTCAATGGCAAAGTGGAGACATGGAAAAGTGAAAAAGAGGAGCACCTTCAGATTGGTAAATCCAGACTGGTTATAATTAAAAATCCTGATCATTTTTAGTGACAGTACAAAATTTATCTCTGCAAAGGCAGGATTTACCAGATCAGGTTAAAGCAGTCAGGATTTCTTCCTCCACAGATTTCAATATCCATTGCAGAATGCAAATTAACTATACAATTGAGCAGAAGAGCAAGAAGAATCAGCTCAAGGAACTCAAAGATCTTTAATAAGAGTTAAAATCAAGCAAAAATTCAGGTCCATGAAGTGCAAAACGGATGGTAACAATCAACAAGTGGAGGAGTATTTCAGAACAACCAGCACTTAAAAATCAGTCCCAAACAATGAAATCAGGAGAGCGGCTTCGCGCGAGTTGCGGGATCTTCGTCGGATTCGACCCACATCATGAAGAGATAGCCAAGAATCCACAGGAACACACACCAGAAGGGGACCCAACATAGAAGGGCCAAAAGACTCAATATACTCCCCACATACTGCGGGTCCTTGATGTAGCCGAAGGGGAATTCCGTGACCCATGGAATGTTCTTTCCGAATCGGACGCCGTAGTACGTCCCCGCCTCCCCAAGCAACTGGTACACCCTGATTTGTACAAAAGATAGATATCAGCATTGCAGGAAAGAGGGCTTGGTGGTTGATATCCGAGACCCGAGTTCGAAGCCTAGTTGCTTTACATTTCCAGCTAAGTTTATTTCAAAAATAAACGAAGCGGGTAGCATGCTACCTTTCTCTAAAAAAAAAAACATTGCAGGAAAGAGGGAATGAGAATTTAGTTCAGATGATCAGTAGAACAAAGTGGTCGAGCTTTCGCATGAATTTATCGGTATTATTCAATCTATTATACAAAAGGGATTCCAATGTTGTAAAAGAATAAAATGTGAGCAGTGAATTCAGTGACAACATGATTAACTGATATAAGAGTTATAAGAGTCAGGAACAACATTTACTTATTTGGCATTGACAAATGATCCACTTCACTAATCTTGCTTTTCTAAGAAATTTGAAATCACCATGAAGATTCGGAACGTTGGCGCTAGTCATTAATCCCAAAAAAATACATAATTAATTCACTTAAAACGTACAGACACAGTGTTTACGGATTTCGACCGAATACAACTCATGTAG
Source organism: Tillandsia fasciculata (assembly GCA_029168755.2). Lineage (NCBI taxonomy): Eukaryota > Viridiplantae > Streptophyta > Magnoliopsida > Poales > Bromeliaceae > Tillandsia > Tillandsia fasciculata. The sequence goes on along the minus strand of CM054943.1, from coordinate 5,092,951 downwards.
ACGTAAAATTTATTGTTAATTTTTTTATCGTTAGGTCTATTATGGACAGCAGCCCCTCTCAACTTATTAGGCTAACTAATAAATAAATAGGCAATAATTCTCCTCCCAACTCTTGTATCGTGTGGAAATCGAATCCATACTACTGACTCTGATATCATTTATCGGATCGTTGACGCTAACCATTAATCTCAAAAGCTCGAGCTATTAGAAATATATAATCAATTCACTTAAAACGTACAGATACAGCGCCCACAGATCTCGACCGGACTCAACCCAGCTGTATATTAGATCTATTGTGGGACCTCTAATTGTTAGGTCTATTATAGACCGCAGTCCCACTCAAATTATTGGGTTGATAGTTCTATTATGGACCGCAGTCCCACTCAAATTATTGGGTTGATCCAACTCAACGTATTAGTCTTCTGAGTCTATTATCACATAAATTTATTTTTAATCCATAAATAAATAACCAACAATCTTCCTCCCAATACCTGCATAGTATGAAAACTATCTTTTTGACTTGAGATTTTTTAATAAAAAATTTAGGCACGCAGTCAGTCAGTCGGTGACTGACCTGAGGTTAAGGAACTGGCCGAGGAGGAAGAGGACAACGCAGAAGGAGGGGGGAGGAGCGGAGATTCGTGCGAGGGAGAGGAGGGAGAGGATCTGGAGAGCCTTCAGGGCGTGCGAGATCTGGGCCATCCGATGCGAAGGGTCCACTCCCTTCCCGCATAGACCCACCCATTTATGCGGGTACTTCCATAGAGCGTAGTAGAACGGGAACGGTAGTACCACCCCCGCGCTCACCATCACCATCGCCACCGCCGCCGCCATTTCCCCCGCGCAAATCTCGACCGCTTTACCCAAATGACCCAGTTAGTTATAGCCACGGACCGGGTTTTTTTTTTTTGCTTGGGTCGGGAGCCAAAAAAAAAAACCCGAACCGGAGTTGGATGAACGTAGATAGAAATAGGGTGCACAATTTATTTGAATTCATTCACCATTTACTAACGCAAGTGACAAAAAAATTTTAACTAAATTTATTTTTTTAAAAAAATAATAATAATAAAGCAGATGACATGTTACCTTTCTTTCACAGAAAAAAAAAAAAAAACTTTCAAATTCAATAATATATGCGTCAAAATTTAACATCCAACACAATTTAAAAAATATATTTGAATTCAATAATACATGCGTCAAAATTTAACATCGGACACAACATATATTTGAAAATAATGGTTGATATCAGATATCATAAATTCGAAATCTAGTTGCTTCATATTTTCAACTAAATTTATTTTTTTAAACAAAATAAATAAAACTAATAGCATGTTATTTTTTTCTCACAAAAAAAAAAAATTTATTTAAATTTAATAATATAGATGTCAAAATTTAATATCCGACGCATATTATATTTGAATATATATATATATATATATATATTAACATCCAACACATTATATTTAAAAAAAATATATTTATACTTCGTATTTGATGGTTTTCATTTCTACGAGATAAAGAGAAATATTAATGTATATTGTAGACAGATAACGTGATTTTTATTATGTACTTCGTTTATGTTTTAAATTTATATTTATTAAATATTTGATCTTATTGAATAAAATATGAGTATATAAAATTATAATATGCATATTAGTATATATTATTATCTGTATAAAATCTGTATACAAATTTGATTCATATTTAAATTTGCATTCGTTTTTACCGAATGTGATAACGAGAATTTAGAATCTGATACACATCAGTGTTAGAATAATATTCAAAATTTCTAAAACCCTCAATAATCATTTTTATTATTTTATTATTAATTTTAATTTATTTAATTATATTGATTCTCATTTATTATCATTTAATTCTTATTAATAATCTAATTAATTTTGAACGTTTTTTTACACTCAATGTGGGCTTTAATTGTTCTCATCGTGGTGATGTGAATGTTGGGAATTCCAACTTTCACCTACACCTTACACCTATATATATAGTGTTGTATACATGTTTACAAATATATACACACACTCATACACATACACAAGTAATTGATTTTTATTTCGATTTTATTTTCTTATATTGTTTTATTATCGGGTGTTGAAAGAAACTTCGTCAACCTCTTCTGTGGTCGTGCTCGTAGGAAGGGGAGTTCCGGTCGTACCTTGGGGTGGTATCTCCGATTAATCCGCACGAAGGACGGAAATACGCCTTAGGGCAGTGCCTCGCACGCTTCCGGATCAATTTTATTTCGGTTTATTTTTATCTATAATTTCTGAAATTTTCATAGCGATTAAAGGTAAGTTCTGTTATTCAAATTTAAACATAAACTAGTTAGATAATTTAATCACAAACAGATTTAGTGCGATTATTTTTCTAATAATCCGCACCCAAATTTGCATATGGTTTTGTCATAAATGCAACAGTATTTGGCCGTGCCACCCCTAATTAGGAGAGTTCATTTTCGATTGAATGTAGGTTTTGATTAAATATTAAAGTTTAACTGGAATATATTTTTAAAAATCAGGTCCCGAGTTTAAAAATCAGGTCTGAAATTTTTTTTTTTTTTTTGAAATCAGAGTTTGCGAAACAGGCGTAACAGACCGCCACACATATAGGAAATCCCCTATCCAAAAGAATAGGGTCCCTCCTATACATGCACGGCTAGGCTAATCCAATCATCAATCAGAGATCAATCAACATCTAAACTAACCAATGACTAATCAGTAGGAATAATCCAAATAAACATGCTATCATCAATCTGAAATATCGAAATAAACGGAAAGCTGAAATAACATAAAGGAAAGTCAGCTACAGATCATCGGGGATCACAATCATCAATCTATATCATCAAGGGGACAGCTCTATCGTGACAGCCTCACTGGATCGTCCCGACACCCCTCTACCCGAATGACCTGAAAAATGGTCACCCAGGGGGTGTGAGATACACTGTACATGTATCCCAGTGGGCACGACGAGCCGAGGATCATCTAATCGTACCTACTGGGTACTAAAATCTGCGGATAGTAAGAGTCAATAGGAAAAGCTGGAAAGCATAGAGGCCTACAACTAATCAGAATAAGAACTACAAGTAAGTATTGTGATGACCCGGATCTCCGCAGAGCTGCTACAGTGCGTTGGGGTGGCTATTGGGGGCCTACATGGTGTGTTGGAGGTGTTTGGGGCATAATTGGACACAAGTGTTGGACTTCGGGCTCAAATGGATCATGTGAGTGATCGGAGGACCCCGTGGAGGGTTTAGAAGTGGTTTCGCGCGAATCGAATATTTAATTGGGCTCCGCACGAAGTTTGGGCTAAGAATACACTTCCGGGTGCCTTCGGCAATTTTTAGAGTTGGAATTTGGCGAAACGGACGTCAAATTCGGATTCAGCGCGCGAAAACGGTCAAAATGGACTACCCACTTGTCTTTTCGGAGCTCGGGTTACTGTTCACGCCGGAACAGTACTTCCGGCGATCGCCGGCGGCAATCGGCGGCGGCGGGCAGCGGCGGAGAGCGGCGGCGCGGCCTCGGGCAGGCGGCAGCACGGCGGCGGGCAGGCGCGGGCAGCGCGCAGCGCGCGGGCAGGGCGCGCGGTCCACGCGGCAGGCGTGCACCGGAGCGGGGGGCCACGTGGCAGTTCCCCATTGGATGGTCCACAGGTCGCGGTCTACGGAGGAGTGTGGTGACGGTGGACTGGGCGGGAAGACACGTGGCAGGATGTCATTGGTTCGGTTCATGAAGTCGGGTGCACCGGGTGCAGCGAGTGAGAGGGTTGACACGTGGCGCGCGGGGATTGGGCGCGCCACTGTGCGTGGCAGGCGCGGGCGGTTCGCGGTGCATGGTGGACCGGGGCGCGCCACGTGGCGGCCTCGGACTGGTTCGGTGTTTGAGATTGTTGTGCACCTGGTTCAGATAAATCATGGCTTGGACACGTGGCGCGCGGGATTGGGCGCGTCACTGTGCGCGTGCAGGCGTGGCAGGCGCGCCGGCGTGCAGGCGTGGCAGGCGGCGGGTGGCAGGTGTGGCAGGCGCGGCCGGCTGGCGTGGCGGCCACGGCGCCGACGTGGCGCACGCGTGCGCCACGTGGCGCCCAGCCATTGGCTGGTGCCAGCGCTGCGTTGACCGGGGGAGTGCCGCGTGGCGCGAGGAGGTTGGCCGGATCCGCTGTATCGTGTTGGTGGACACGTGTCGGTGCGGGGAGCGGGTTGGACGACCGTTCGGTCCGACCGGATCGCGTGCGCGGAGTGGGCCGGGCCGGGCCGCACTGTTTGCGCCCGAAAAGATTCGGGCGCCCGGAAAAAGGGACACAGGGGTCATTTTGGGATTTGTTTGGAATGGCCTATAAATAGCCAACCCGAGCCTCCTCATTTGGTTTTTTTCTCCCAAACCGTGCATCCTCTGCCCGAGCCACCTTAAGGAGATTTGTTCACCTCTTGATGCTTGATCTTCCTGCCAAGTTCTAGGATTTTAGGAGGCTCGAATCCCGAGGTTCCCCATTTTACGGCGCGGCGCGACGATGCATTCCCTGTTTCCTTCTTCGGCGCAGCAGTGATGTTTTGGCTCCCCTGGGCTACCCCGAGGTCCTTTTTCAGTGATTCTTGCGCCGATAGACTCCTTACAGATAAGGCTTCAACTTTTATTTTGATTGCGCTTTTCGGTTTTGAGGTTTTGGCACGGATCCCGAGGCAAACAGTGACCCCTTTTTGCTGTGTGGATTTCCTTGACAGCAGCGGAGTATTTCAGCCATATCTTCGCGCACGAGCGTCAGACGGAGACGAGCTTATACAACTTTTTGATCTACTCGTCGCGAGGAACGCAGTGGTGATTTTTCTGGGATTTTAGAAAATTGTTTCGAGGTGATAATCACTGTTTTCTCAGTGTACTGTGTACAGTTTTTCTTCACAGTTTGTTGATTGGATTACCGCCTTGCCGAATTTATAACTTGGCTTACCGAACTCTGATTTGGGCGTGCAAGGTACCGTTGCGAAGCTATCGACGCGAGGATCGCCGTGATATTTTTCTGGGATTTTTCTGGGCAGTTTCTGCAGGTGATAATTTAACAGTTTTGGGACTGTTGTTGTATGTATTATAAGAGCATTATTTGGGAGCCTAAGTGTATTTAGTGGACTTTGTGTTGTGCCAGGAGTGTTTCGGGTGTACTGTATTTGTTGGAGCGCAGGATTGGAGTTTTTGGTATTTTCAGCTGTACGGACCCGGACAGTTAGCGCTTCAGGTGGGTGGTTGTTGCTGCCTCTATATCTGACTTACTCACTAAGTTTATTAGAAAATCCCCCTTTGAGCATATTGATTGATTAATATGCATGATTGACTGATATACATGTGAGCCTATCATCTGAGGTTAATTTAGTGGATATAGCATGTTGGGGATATTATTGGGATAATATTGCTGTTGGAACATGATCTTTGGAATAATTTAATAAGTGATGATTAACATGCCACATTAGCACCTAGAATTTATGAAAGTGGATTAAATAGATTAATTGTGGGACATAATGATATATCAATGTGCGGTTTCACTCTGGGAATTTATTATGGATCAGGGATCTTATACATGTGTAGTCGACTGATGATTTTAGCCTGATGGTGATATTTATGTGGATATTATTATTGTTACACATGTAAAACTGTTATTTGATATATTCTCTCTTTCACATTGCATGAGGACTTTTGCATGCTTATTTGGACATCTAGATAGGCCACTATTTTATTGCTACACTATCATATTGGGATTTGACTTAGGAGAAACCATGATTGCTTTCTTTCTCCTTTTATTTAGACTTTTGAGTCATGTTGCTCGAGTTCGAGCAGAGGTTTGGGATAGTGTAGCCGGGACCTGAGGGTCAGTGACAGGGTGTACTTGATGTTGGATTGTGGGTTATTGCGGCAACCGCGGACAGTAGGCGGTTGACCGGATCTTGATTATTTTACCCAATTGTGGGTTGTGGGTTATTGCGGTGACCGCGGACTTTGGGCGGTTGACCGGATGTTTACTATTGCATCAGATTGGGTATCAGATTTCTCTAGTGGATGGTGTTTCCCACTTTTGAGTACTATTGCATCAGATCGGGGTTTGTTTAGTGGACGGAGTTTCCCACTTTGATCATGATCAGATCCAGTTTCATTAGTGAGATACTTTGATTACATGAGATCCTGCTATATCAGGTACAGTGATACTTTACTCGTGTGGGTCGCTCCCCTCGAGTGCCACTCCGGAGTAGGCTTTAGACCGTGTTTGGTCCTTGAGACTCCTTTGCTTCGGTGTTATGCATAGGCTGGCATACCCGTTGCGGCAGCAGAGCAGGCAGTACCAGTTTTACTGGTGGCACTAGATTGGGTCTATTTGGCAGATTCTGTTTCTGATGCATTCATACCGTCATTTCCTTCGGTATTGCATTTAGAGGCATACTTGTTGTGGTTTCCCCTTTTATTCAGTAGTTCTGTTTACAGCTTTACTACTTGTTCCTTTTCTTGCCTCTAGTAGACTTAGTGGGTACGCCGGAGCTTGAGGCTTTACCCACAGGGGGAGGCTACTGGTTTACTAGTGGTTCTCACCCCCACTGTGTTTCCTCTTCTTTTCTTCCCCCCTGTTTTGCAGAGTCCCCATTGGAGTTGCTGATCTTCGGTCGTTGTTCGGGGCGAGGGAGTCACGAGCTAGATCGTTACCACCCGAGGAGTGTAGCTGTATCCCCTGGTTGGAGATTCCTCGTAGCTGTTGGCTGGCTTTTATTGTTTATCTGGAGGAGAGAGATCTTTTGTATTTGGAGAGACTGATGTACTATAGTTTTAGTTTATCTCCTTTTATAGTCGAGAGATGCTGTACTGAGGACATTGTATGATGATTATCTGTATTTGAGGAATGGATATTGTACTCTATTTCATGATGTATAGTAATTGGATTTTATTTTACAGCATTTTATTTCAGCTCTGATATTGTGTAGCTTTAGTACTATCTTTTGCAGGTTAGACGCTTCGCCTATGCGAGTTTTGGCATAGGTGGCGGATCTGTTGGCGAGCCCGGGTCGCAGTTTCGACCCCGGGGCGTGACAGATTAGGTTGGTATCAGAGCTTAGGGATAGGTCAATTGGGACTGTAGAAACCCTAGGCTTATGGTTGGACCCTAGGATGACTTCGAGAGAGTCGTGATCTTTTAGCGAGAGCCTTGATTGAGCTTTATACCTCTCCCGAGTGATGGGATGGGTGATTGGCATGTTTATTCTCCTAAGCAATTATGTTGGCTGCAGACAACATAATGCGGCGGAACGGTTGACATGCTCTAGACTCTCGCCGGATTGGGTCGAGTTTTGTTTTGTGCTGTGGTGCAGTTGGTCGTGGTGAGCGGTGTCTCCCCGACGCGTTGTGTGGATTGGTTTGCACTCGTCGCAGCGGTGGAACTTGAGCGGATTGTTTTGGGGCCGGATACCCGGATTGAGGTTAGAGAGCTTCGGGCTCCGATGGCAGGATTGTCTGAGGTTTATCAGCGGCAGAGTGAGCCGCTGGTCTAGGTGACCCAGTTGTCGGAGCAGTGGGCAGGCCGACAGTGTTTTTTTCTCCTGAGACCACCTGATTACAGTATCCTCAGCGGCAGTGATTTCTGAGGCGCCGATGGAGCGAGTGGCCCCCTCCATGCCAATGTTTAGTGCCGAGGCACCGAGGTGGGGGCGGATAGCTGACAGTTGATGAGTGGTGGGACATCATTGATGGATGGAGCCACTTTTGGCAGATGAACCACCCCGATTCATGGATTTGAGTTGGAGCCCTTGGAGGCAGAATCATGGTTGGTGGTGATGGAGTGATCAATTGAGAGTCTCCCTGTGCTAGAGAGTTGATGCAGTTGTTGAACTGTGCGCTCCAGGTTTCGAGGGACGAAGCGCGTAGGATGCGTGCGACTGGGAGTGGATTGCGCCAGAATACCCTTTTAGTTTATCTGATCCCTCTGTTTTGGATTTTGGATTCTGGATGCCTCGATGGAGTAGGCATTGTGTATGGAGCGTACTGTTGCAGTTCCTTTGGATAGGAATCTGCCGCCAGAGGCGAGTTCTGGATAGAGGCGCCTGGCGTTAAGTGTTGGGGGACAGATCGGCTGGCTGAGGCACCTTCGTTTTCTTTCCTAGATGGTGGATGTCCTTGTGGATGGATTATGTAAAGCTTACCCAAAAGAAGGTTACCCTTTGTGATCATGAACCTGCATGTTTGGGGTACAATAGATGTGCTTGAGGGTGAGCTGAGTAAGGATAATTGAATGAGGAATTGCAGGAATTAATTGTGTTTTGTATATGACGATTGCGATAATGGATTTTCTGAGATGTCAGAGGTCAGGTGGACCCCGGTGGCAGCATCAGCATCGTCATCAGAGTGGCGCAGCGGTAGCGTGGATTTGTTGTCTGCGAAGGCTGTATTCTTGCCTCAGTGTGAGCAAAGGCGGAGAATTGTGCTCCTTTTTATGGATAGCCTTGGTTTTAGGCAGATTAAGTGACGACCACCTACATTGAGCAATTGAGACTGTGCTGCCTGGGTGGAGGGCACCAAGGCAGTAGATTGGGTCGTCGCAGGTGTGATTTCATCACAGCAGCCGAGTTAGAGCATGTTGCATTCCTGCATGGACTAGAGGCAGATTTGTTACCACATGCACTAGAGGTACAGATTCCTGTTGGGGTGGTGCATGTGGGGGAGGCTTGTGGATCATGTCCAGTGCAGTTGAGACCTCGAGTGGTATCGGCGGACTTATTGGTAGTTGTACCTGGTCAGTGTTTGACCCAGTGCGTGGGATTGGTTGGCACAGTGCCACATGGTGTATGACTGCGGAGAGAGAAGTTATGATCTTCTGCAAGCAGACATTAGAGACTTGTTCTTTGAGACAGTCAGAGCGCACAGGTTGCAGCGACTATGCGCGAGGTGCCTACGGCGGCACCGGGACGCGAGGATATCCCTGTTATCGTGAGATCCCGGGTGTGATTCCACCGGAGCTGATAATGATGCCGCCGATTAGGGAGATTGAGATTGCGCTTGACGTGGTTCAGGGAACCACGCCAACCCCAGTAGCACCTCATTGGATATCACCTGTAGAGCTGAGAGAGCTGATGGCGCAGTCGCAGGATCTGATGGATCGAGGGTCTGTTCGACCTAGTGCCACCCCGTTGATGTACGGTGGTGATGCCACACCGTTGATACACGGTGGTGATGTCACGTCGTGGACACACGACAGTGAGGGTCCTTGTATGGTGTGACCGCAGGCAAGTTTGAATATTGTTTAGGACCTTTTTATGGAATTATACTCCGGCAGTTGTTGCTGATGATACATGTATCTTTTTGGAATCATACAGCTGAGTGTTTAGCCAAGATGGTATTCAGGACATGGTAGGGGCATTATGAGTACAGTGAGGATAAATGGAACGACTAATGCCCTGTCATCTTAGGATTTGAGGAATTGTGTATTCTTGCTGCACTTGGAAGAATTATTTGAGATATTCTTCTGGGATATTTTGATTTTACCCCATCTCTGTATGGTTTAGGGCTGGTGGAGTACTTGAAGATGGTGTAACAAGATCTGTGAGGAAGAAGCCGTATGCCAAGTTGTTGTGGTACAAGTTTTAGCTTCGGGAGCATATCCTCTTGGGTTACTTAGTCTAATCATAAGAGGCGGTGGTGGAAATCCAGCCAAAATGGATGCTATGCGAGAATGGCTGAGACCGGCAGTTATTTGTTGAGGTGAGGAGCTTGTGAGCCGGATAGTGCCAGCAGGGCTTGACGAATTGGCGATGAGATTGATACCAGCCCTAATTTCAGCATCGCCAGTGTTGGGAGATGGATTTGTGTTATACTGTGATGCCTCCCATAGTAGCTATGAAGCTACAGTTGGATTTGTGGCAAGCATCCATTATCACCCTGATAGGGCCACTGTGGTGGCGGATACCCGGAGCAGGAGAGCTGTTTGGGGTTGAGTTTGTTGACTCCGCAGCTGGCGCTGTGTGGACTGTCGAGGCAGATGTGGCGTATGATGGTGTACACTGAGGACTCTTTTCCTTTCGTAGTTGCCTTCCATGTC
>CM054943.1:4952566-5082780 GCA_029168755.2 Tillandsia fasciculata | reverse complement strand
TCGTCAAAGTCCTCCATAGATAGGTTCTCGTCATCGTCTGAGGAGGATGAATCCGCGTCTTCTTCTTTGTTGTTTTCAATGCATAACCTGAAGACTTAGAAGAGGATGCCTTTCCAGAAGAATAGTTAGTAGGAAATGTCATTTCATAAGTTTGTAAAGCACCTACTAATTCTTCTACACGCATTTCGTCCGGGTGTTTAATTGTTTCAATGGCTGCGACCTTCGGGCGAAATCGTTCAGGAAGAGTTCTTAGAATTTTTCTTACAACTTTAAATTCTGGAATCTTCTCTCCCAAGTTAGCACATGAGTTTACGATGTCTTGCAATCGTGTGTAATAGTCAGTGAAAGATTCATTTTCTGCCATAGAAATAGAGTCAAACTTGCTCGTAAGCATTTGCAGTTTCTGAATCTTCACTAGGTTAGTTCCCTCATGCGTAACTTGAAGAACATCCCAGATTTCTTTCGCAGTCTCACATGCCGAGACGCGAGAGAACTCAGTTTGTGACAAAGCATTAAATAGAGCATTAATTCCTTTGCCATTGTAAGAAGATGAATCTATCTCTTCCTTGGTCCATTTCGACCTAGGTTTTAAGGTGCGAACATCATCTAATAATTTCAGTTGGATTAGACCATCCTAATTCAATTGATTGCCACACCCTTTCGTCGATGGAAATTAAAAAGGCTTTCATCCGTACTTTCCAGTACGCATAATTTGTTCCATCAAAGAAAGGGGGTCGATTGATGTTTCCACCTTCAACCATTGTTTACAACCCTATTCCCGCTCTGATACCACTTGTTGGGTTTAGATAATAAGGATCTAAATAGGGGAAAAAACACCTAGAGGGGGGTGAATAGGTGTAAACAATAAACACTCAAAAAATCATTGCGCAATAAAACCCAATGCGGAAATAAAAAAACACGCAAGATTTTTACGTGGAAAAACTCCAAACCGGAGTAAAAAACCACGGGACCGATAACACGGCGAAATCCACTAGAATTAAACACGTACAAGGTGATATAACGTACTCACAGACGACTCAACCTTTTACCATACGCTCCTAGTAGATCTTCTCCGCTCGCTCCACGACGCTTCTCGAATCCACGATCTGCGCCCAACGCCGAATCCACAGCGTCCAACGTCGAGTCCACGACGTCCGACCGAATCCACGGTCTTCACCCAGTAGCACGCTTCGAATCCACGAACGTACCTCGCTCCGAATCCACGAGAGCGGTTGCACCTTGAATCCACAAGGCCACGCGAGTCCACGCGCCGATTTTGGGTAAATCGTTTTTTTGGGTGGTGATGATCCGCCGAATACTTAGATTAGAAATAGATCGGAAATACCATCTAAGTATTCATTGATTTGATTCTACTCAAAATCTGAGTTTGGAAAACCTAGAATCAAATCAATCAATATAGATGAAGAAACATAGAATTAATCTATTGATTTCCTTTCTTCTCTATATGTGGATTTTTCTTTTTCGGTCGTATTCAATCTTGCCCTAGAAAATGAATATAGGGTCTATTTATAGGTTAGAAACCATTGGAAGAAGATAAGGATCAAAAACTAACCTTTTCTGGAAATTTTACAGGACGGCGATCCGGATCGGAATATTTTGCGATCCGGATTTCCGTAACGAGGACGGACAATTCCAGAAAGAAACCAAACAAGGGTTCGGGATCCGGATTGAAATTCCCGATCCGGATCGTTCAATTTCAGCAAAAACCAATGTTCGGGATCCGGATCAGAAATGCTGCGATCCGGATTGAATTGTGTATGAACAAACACCCTTCGGGATCCGGATTGGAGTCTGATCCGGATCCTGAACATGTCCCATGTCCAGTTTTTGATTTTAAGCAATAAAAATTCTTCCAAGTGTTTCTACACTATAAGAAGTATTCGGATCACCAAAAATCTTTAGTTAAACATACCTGATCCTTTTGAATTCTTCTTTCTTGAGATTGAGGTATATGATCCAAACTTCTTTCATCTTCAATCTTCAAGACTTAACACTTTCACGAAATACGCCAACTCAAATTCCGTAACAATCTCCCCCTTTGCTTTTGAGAGTTTCATTTTGAGAGACTATGTATTTTGAGGTTCAGACTTGTACTATTTGAAGATGTATTATGCTATTCCAGTAGTATACTTTTCAGCTCTGATATCTGTGTAGTTGTAGTATTATCTTTTGCAGGTTAGACGCTTCGTCTATACGGGACTTTCTGTATGGGCGGCGGATCTGTTGGCGGGCCCAGGTCGTAGTTTTGATCCTGGGGCGTGACAGATTAGAGTGGTATCGAGCCTAGGTTGTAGGTCATTATAGACTTAGAAATCCTAGGCATGTGGATGGATCTTAGGATGACTACGTGAGAGTCGTGACTTATAGCGAGAGTCCTGATTGAATTTTATGCCTCTCCCAAGGGATGGGATGAGTGATTGACATGTTTATTCTCCTAAGCGATTATGTTGACTGCAGACAATATAATGCTATGGAATGGATGACATGTCCTAGACTTTCGCTGGATTGGGTCGAATGGTTGTTGTGTTCTGATGTTTGTTATTGTGCAGTGGACTACGATGCCCCTAAGACGTCGTGCAGTGAGGAGGGCACATCCCGCATCTGATGAGTAACCCGAGCAGCGGGAGGCAGAGCTATCAGAGCAGAGCGAGACCCAGGAGTTATGGGCCCAGATGGCACGGATGTCGGAGGCTGTCCGACACCAGAAGGAGGCCATGGAATGTTTGATGCGCCTGTCGGAGCAGAGAGCACAGCTAGTTGCAGCACCTCCTGAGTGTCCTCCAGCACTTTCTTCCCATGCAGTGGCATCTCCAGCTGTACCAGTGGCACCGATTGAGTGAGCAGCCCCCTCCGTGCCGACGAGTAGTGCCGAGGCTTGGTGGCACCGAGTGCAATTTGTCGGTCCGCCTGGGACCCAGCTGCTTACTTGGGCGGAGTTTCGCAGCCTTCTTTTTGGAGCTTTCTTCCCCGAGAGTGTTAGACAGAAGCTGGATGAGGATATGAAGAACCTCCAACAGGGAGACCGTTCTGTACAGGAGTACATCGTGGATTTCAACTGGCTATTTGACAGTGTACCATACGCGGCCAGGGACGAGGCGCATCGGATTTACATATTCGAGCGGGAATTGCGCAGAGATATCTATCAGTTTGTTCGATCACGCAGACTGCAGACTTTGGACGCCTCGATGGAGCAAGTCCTTTATGTGGAACGAGGGAATGTGATTTTGACTGAGTGGAATACAGCCCCCGGTAGGAGTTCGGGCGTGAAGCGCCCAGCGCCTGATGACGGAGGACAGACCAGTAGGCAGGAGCCTCCGAGACCTCCACAACTTCGCCTTGAGGATCGTGGGATTCAGAGGCGCCAGAGATCTGGTGGACCCCAACAGCAGCCGCGGTACCAGCAGTCGCAGCAGCAGTATCCTCGACAGCAGCAATATCAGCATCAGCGACAAGATCGATGTGTTATCTGTAGGGGGGGCACATTCACCGTCATAGTGTGACCAGAGATAGGGACGGTGCTTTCTATGCGGAGAGTTAGGGCATCTCAAATGGAGCGAGTCAATCACGGGCGAGGGATCAAGAAGCATAACACTCCTGAGCTGAGACGTGAAAAAAGAAACCTCAGGGACTTCAACAAAAGGCTGGGGGAAAAGGAAAGAACAACCAGTGCCACACGCACCAACACCACACCCTTGTGCCAACTCAACCAGGGCGACCCGAAACACACCCACATGATCATCCGAGAAGAAAAGGAGCCCTAACAAGCTGGGGTCCTCACTCGGTCACTCTCGAATTCTGACCATCCGAGTGGACTGCTCCACCGCAGGCTACCATCGAAAGGGAACCCCAGGGATAACCTCAAGCCCTGTTCACCTCAACAACACCACACAGTGCCAGCTGTGAAATCATCAACTCAACCCCAGACAGCTCTCCCACTCAAGGTATCCGCCACAGCAGTGGCTTTGTCGGGGTGATACAGAACACAATAATCCAACAGCAACTCCACAACCACTATAGGAGGCCTCACTAAAACCCGAAAATCCATCACCCATAACTGGCCCTACAAAATCTGCGCTGGTATCAGTCTCATCATCCGTTCGTCCAGCTCTACTGGCACTGCCGAGTCCAAGAAGCTCTTCACTTTAACAATAAATGTCGATCTCAGCCAATCTCGAATAGCATCCACCTTGGCCGGGTTTCTGCAGCCGCTTCTACGGCTAGAATAAGGTGGCCTGAGAAGGTATGCTTCCGAAGCTAAAACTCGTACCTCAACAATACGGCATACAGCTTCTTCCTCACAGACATGGTAGCACCATCCACAAGTGCTCCTCATACTCCAAGCCACTCAGGGAGTAAATCCAAATATCTATACAGAACACTTTTACCAATCCGTCCGAGTACAGCTGGAACACACAATTCCACAAATCATAAAGGAAGCAGGGCATTAGTCAATCCACTTGGCCTCACTAAGAGCGCATAATGCCCATACTGTGTCCAGAAAGCTGTCTTTGGAATGTCCTCGGCCCTCACCCTCAGTTGGTGGTAACCGGACTGCGAATCCACATAAAACCTCTGTAATTTATCAGTTGCTACACAGTAATGATGGCGCTCCCTTAGGTGAGGCACTAGGTCAAACAGACCCCTCGATCCGCTAGATCCTGCAACCGCACTATCAGCTCTCTCAGCTTTACTGGTGCATCCAATGAGGTGCCGTCGAGGTTGGCATGGTTTTCGGAACCACGTCAATCACAACTCAATCTCCCTGACCGGCGGCATCATCATCAGCTCAGGTGGACTCACACCCGTAATCTCATGGGCAACAGGGATATCCTTGAGTCCCGGTGCCGCCGTAGGCACCTCTCACACTGTCGCTGTAACCTGTGAGCTCTAATTGTTTCTACAAACAAGCCTCCTCTTGTCTGCCTCACAGAAGGTCATAGTCATTTCTCTCCACAGTCAAACATCATGTGGTACTGTGCCAATCAATCTCAAGCACTGGGTCAAAACACCAACTGCCACAAATACCAATAAGTCTGCCGGTATAACTCGTGGTCTCAACTGCACTGGACATGATCCACAAGCCTCCTCCTCATGCACAACACCGTCAGTAATCTGTACCTCTAGTGCACATGGTAACGTCTCTGCCTCTAGTCCATGCAGGAGTGCACAATGCTCTAACTCGGACTGCTATAATGAAACCATACTTGTGACAACCCAAACCACTGTCGTGGCGCCCTCCAACTAGGCGGCACAGACTCAACCGCTCGATGCAAGTGGTCGTCGCCCAGTCTACTTGAAAATATTTTAACTAACCACATAGGGAGCACGACCTCTGCCTCTGCTTACACTGGGGTGAAGAATGCGGTCCTCCGCAGATAACACATCCACGCTACCGCCGCTGCTGATACTAATGCTGATACTGCTATCGGGGTCCACCCGACCTCTGACGTCTCAAAAATCCACAATCCTAGGGAAGGAAATCGGGAATGCCTCTGCCGGCCGATCTATCCTCCATCACCTAGCGCCAAGCGCCTCTATCCAGAACTCGCCTTTGGCGGCAGATCCCTATCCAAAGGAACTGCAGCGCCACACTCCATACTCAACGCCTACTCCATCGAGGCGTCCCAATTTTGTAACGGAGGAACCGAATGAGCTGAAAGATATCCTGGCGCAATCCACTCCAGACATACATATCCTATGCACCTCGTCTCTCTAAACATAGAGCGCGCAGTTCAGCAACTGCGTAAACTCTTTGACACAATGAGGCTCTCAAGTAGTCTCTCCATCACCACCAGTCACGATTCTGCCTCCAAAGGCTCCAAACTCAATCCTAAGAATCGGGGTGGTTCATTTGCCAAAATCGGTTCAATCGATCAATGATGTCCCATAGCTCATCTGTTGTCAACTATCCACCCTGCCTCGGTGCCTCGGCACTAATCGTCGGCACGGAGGGGCTGCTCGCTCTATCGGCACCACTGAAACCGCTACCACTGAGGATACTACAATGGGGTGGTCTCAGGAAGAAAGTACTGTCGGGCTGCCCACTGCTCCGACAACTGTGTCACCTATCCAGCTGCTCACTCTGCCGCTGATATGCCTCTGACAATCCTGCCAGGGTCCGAAGCTCTCTGACCTCAATTCGGGTATCCAGCCCAAATCTAACCGCTCGAGCTCCACAGCTACGACAGGGTGTACACGGGTCAAAACCCAGCGTCGGGGAGACACCGCTCACCACGACAAAAACTTCAAACAGCACACAACAAACAATCGACCCAATCTAGCGAAAGTCTAAAGCATGTCACCCATTCCACAGCATTATGTTGTTGCAGCCAACATAATCACTTAGGAGAATAAACATGCCGATCACTCATCCTATCCCTTGGGAGAGGTATAAAACTCAATCAGGACTCTCGCTAAGATCATGACTCTCACGAAGTCATCCTAGGGTCCAACCATAAGCCTAGGGTTTCTAAAGTCCACAATGACCTACATCCTAGGCTCTGATACCACTCTAATCTGTCACGCTCCGGAGTCGAAACTGCGACCCGGGCTCGCCAACAGATCCGCCGCCTATACGAAAATCTCGCATAGGCGAAGCGTCCAACCTGCAAAGAAAAACTACTACAGCTAAACATATATCAGAGCTGTAAAATAAAAAGCTGTAAAACTCAAATCCAACACTGTACAACTGAAAATAATGATACAATATCCATCTCCCGAAATGATCATATACAAAATCCTCAGATACAATAACCCAGAACTCAATAGGAAGGGTAACCTAAAATAATACATCAGTGTACAGGCTCTCAGTATAAGTCATATCCTCACTACAATAATCTCTCAGAAGCAGAAATAAAACTAATCTACTGACTGTACTACAAATCTCCAATGTGGGGGTACAGCTACTCTCTAAAGACAGGTAGGGATCTAGCTCGCGACTCCCTCGCCTCGAACAGCAACAGTAGAATCAGCATCTCCCACAGATGATTATGCAAAGCAAAGAAGAGAAAAGAAAAAGGATAGGGAGAACCCCCAACGGGTGTGAGAACTACATCAACACGTAGTTCTCAGTGGGTACCGCCACCAATCCCGACGGTCTGCCCACCAAATCTACTAGAGGCATAAGATAGCAATGCAGTAAAAACTGAACAAGAAAAGTTGGAGATACTCTACAGCTACCATGCCTCTATCTAAATGCTCAATGGGTGATACAGAAGAAAAGATATGCAACTACTCGCACCCAAGGTGCTCAATCGACCCAATCGAACTGACTGCCTCATAGGGTCCAGTCAAGCCTGCGCCTACCTACTGTCAGTACATCCACGGAGGACTGGACTTACGTAGGGCGTCCGTGACTGGCAAAACTGGCCCAGCCAGAAGGACTGTGTCCGTGACTGCCTAAAAAGGCCTAGCCAGAGGGACAGCATCGACAAGTTGCGATACGAAAGTAATAGGCCCACTCCGGATAGGGCACTCGAGGGGCGCGACCCCACCGAGAAAATAGGTATCCGTGCATCTCTATCGAGCTCAAAGTGGCTCATGCAGGCTATAGTCAAAATCCACGCTCACTCTCAGAACGGAAGGACTCAAGATCCTTAAACATCTCGCACGACGGTCGGAGTACTCTCGACGACTCAGCTAACCTGCTCTCACGAATCTCGAGACACTAACAAACTCAACCAACTCGTGGCGCTAAACACACAGGCTGGAGATACTCCACAGCCGGGATCGACCCACAACTCAGGGTTCCCAACAACACTGACTAGAAGATACTCAATGGCCCGGGACCACCGTCTACCCAAACGGCTCCCAACAACACTAGCACAGGTCTAATCTCAGCTACCAGACTCCACTCAGCCCCCAGGCACGAGTGCAACAATATCCTACAGTAACCTGACCACTCGGCCCACTACCCAGGCGAGGAAAATCTATGTCCAGGAAAAGATGCAAAGTGTGGGATGTCTAAAGTTTAAAAGAACCTAGCCCAAGTGAAGGTTCTCTACTAGTCTGGTTTCAACATGCATCATATGACGGGGAGCTAGGTCAAGTTCCAGTAATCAATAAATAATCCTCTAATCATGTTAAGCATAAAATTGAACCAACAACAGGGACAATTCATAATATCGTTACTTCCAATCAAAGGTAGTATACTCTAGTCATACATGTTCACAAGCTTAAACAATATAGAGCAGACATGCATCAATCATATTCTCCAGCAAGTAAGTGAACATCATCATCTAGCAAGCTTTTCCACTAGTATAGGATAACCATCTTTATCTTGTAACTCTCCCTCATGCATAAGGGTAAATAAATCAGGTACAATTTATCAATTAAGCCTCAATCCCATCATTCAAACCATTTCTCATGCTTAGATCACAATCATCAAAATTATACATTAAACTATGCATGCATACTAACAAATAGAGTTAGAGAACCGTCCACCGGTTCTGGAGACGAAGCAACCCACCTGAATCGCTTTCCGCAGGCAAAGCTGAAGTCGGTGAAATGCGTAGCCACTCACTATCAAAAATCCACCGAAACCGCATCTTCGGTACTCGGTTGCGCAAGCCTCTGCTCCAACTAACATCACAACCACAATCAATCAACACCACTAAACACCCCAAACAGCACTTGTTGTTTTGCCAAAACAGCACAGAGAAGGGGCTTTTTCACCTACGTGCAGCCCTTCGAAAAATCTAGAAAAATCACGATTGCGATCCTCGCGACGAGTAGATGCAAATCGAGTATTTATACTCCTTGTTCCGACACCTCTAGGCCAAGATATAAGAACACCGCGGAAAGTCAAACAATCCACAACTCGCAAATCTGCAGAAACCAGTCCGAAAGAAGCTTAAATATCACCTTCGAAGAATCCTCCAAAAATTCTGACAAAAATACGGGTGCGTTCCTCTCGAAGCGTAGATATCAATCAAGTCCTTAAACGCCTCATTCCGATGCTCGTAGACTGAGAAAATCCAACAATACTCCACCGCTGTCCCAAAACTCACAACAGTACAAGGGGTCAAAAGGTACCTCGGGAACACTGCTAAAAACTTGAAACAGAGCGAAGTGATCAGCACGAAAATCGAAGGCGTACCTCTCGTGAACGTGCTGCCACAAAAATAGGCCCAAAACTCCATCGGGGTGATCTAGGGGGCCTCGCGCACTAAAATGCGACGGTAGAAGCCAAAATCGAAGAAGCGTCGAAGTGCGCCGCGTCGCAGAAAATGCCGATGCCGCGGCCTCCAAAAATTTCTAGAATCCATCAAGAAGTAGAGGACAAGGTGAGGAACAACCTTCCTTAAGGCCTCAACCCAAGAGGAGCTCGGGAAAGCCCTCAAAAAGAAGCCCAAAGGGTTATTTATAGCCCAAGGTGTCACGCCCCGGGGTCGAAACTGCGACCCGGGCTTGCTAACAGATCCGCCATCCGTACGGAAACTGCCGTACAGACGAAGCGTCTAACCTGCAGAAAGAAACATCTACAGTATACAGATATCAGAGAGCTGAAAGTAAACTACTAAAAACTGAAATCCAAACACTGTACAACTGAAAATAATACAATATCCATCTCCCAAATACGATCGTATAAAGTCCTCTGATACAAAACTCAAAAGAGAGATATCTCCAACAAATACATCAGTGTACAAACTCTCGATACAAGATAATATCCTCACTACAACAGTCTCTCAAACTGTAAAATAAAGTACAACTCTATACCTCACAACAAAGGTCTCTCAACAGAGGAAAAGAAGTAAACTAATCAACTGAAGCTCTCCTCTGAAGGGGTACCGCTACACTCCAACGACGGGTAGGGAACTAGCTCGCGACTCCCTCGCCTCGGTCAGAAGGATCAGCAACAGGAGCACAGGAACAGAAGAAGAAGTCCCTGGGGAAAAGACACCACGACGGGTGTGAGAACTACTTCCCACAGTAGTTCTCAGTGGGTGCCGTCAACAAGTCCAACGGTCTGCCCACCAAGTCTACCAGAGGTAAAAGATAACAGGCAAAGAAATCTGAACAAGAAAAGCTGGAACTACTCTACAGCTACCATGCCTCTATCTAGATACTCAAAAGTGGAACAGATGAAAGTAAATGAGACCACTCGCACCCAAGGTGCTCAATCGACCCAATCGAACTGACTGCCTCAAAGGGTCCAGTCAAGCCTGCGCCTGTCGACTAGGAACGCACCTGCCCACTACCACACATCCACATGAGGACGGGATTTACGTGGGGCGTCCTGTCCGACTAACTCATCCCTCGCGCAAAACTGCCTCAACAGGCCAACCATCGCATCCACAGCGGCATCTCAGGGGGCGCGGCCCCAACTGAGGAAAACGGCGCGGCATAGAGTAATCAACATTGGCATATGCAGGCTAGTCAAAATCCACGCTCACTCACAGAACGGTAGGACTCAAGATCCCCAAATATCTCGCACAACAGTCGGAGCACTCTCGACGACTCAGCTGATCGGCTAACTCGAAACACGAGACACTAGCCTCTCCAACAGCTCGCAGCACAAAGCACACTGGCTGGAGATACTCCACAGCCAGGAACGACCCACAACTCAGGGTAACAAAACAGGTCGGACAACACTCAACGACCTGGGACCACCGTCAACCCCAACGGTTCCCAACAACACGGACCGGAAGATACTCGACGGCCCGGGACTACCGTCTACTCAACGGCTCCCTCCCACGACAGCGTAAAAGGAAACAAGACCTCTCGGGACTACCGTTTACCCAAACGGCTCCCCGCACAGATAAGCAACCCGCTACAACTACCAGACTCCACTCTGCTCCCAAGCAAGAGTGCAAAAGCATCCCACACTAAAAGCAAGTCCCGACCTCTCGGCCCACTACCCGGGCGAGAAAACACTATGTCCAGGAATGAAAGAACAGTGTGGATGTCTAAGCATAAATAACCCTAGCCCAAGTGAGGGTTTTCTACTGGTCTGGTTACACATGCAACATATGACGGGGGTGCTAGGTCAAGTTCCAAGATAACTATATTAACAGATGATAAAAGGAATAACAATTCCTACAATCTAGCATGCTACACAATGAAATAAGCTATCATGCATAGTCCTACAACAGTAGAAATACTGTACAGTCCATAAAACTTGGAGATAAGGCCACCCACCTCGATTTGCCACCAATTGCTCGTAGACACTTGCAATTGGCCTCCACGCGATCCGCACGCAAACGGGGCACGCCGCCGGAGTCCGCACGCAAAACGGAGCACGCCGCCGGAGTCCGCACGCAAAACGGAGCACGCCGCCGGAGTCCGCACCAGAAACGGAGTCTGCACATAAAACGGTGCACGGTGTCAGGATCCGCACGCAAAACGGGGTCCGCACGCAAAACGGTGCACAGTGCCGGAGTCCGCACGCAAAACGGTGCACGGTGCCAGGATCCGCACGCAAAACGGGGTCCGCACGCAAAACGGTGCACAGTGCCGGAGTCCGCACGCAAAACGGTGCACGGTGCCAGGATCCGCACGCAAAACGGGGTCCGCACGCAAAACGGTGCACAGTGCCGGAGTCCGCACGCAAAACGGTGCACGGTGCCAGGATCCGCACGCAAAACGGGGTCCGCACGCAAAACGGTGCACAGTGCCGGAGTCCGCACGCAAAACGGTGTACGGTGCCAGGATCCACACGCAAAACGGGGTCCGCACGCAAAACGGTGCACAGTGCCGGAGTCCGCACGCAAAACGATGCACGGTGCCAGGATCCACACGCAAAACGGGGTCCGCACGCAAAACGGTGCACAGTGCCGGAGTCCGCACGCAAAACGGTGCACGGTGCCAGGATCCGCACGCAAAACGGGGTCCGCACGCAACGGTGCACAGTGTGGAGTCCGCACGCAAAACGGTGCACAGAGGTCAATAACAGTCTAAAAGAACGCTCCAAAAACTGTACAAAAATACAGTAAAATCAACACACGGGACTTACACGACTGCGCCGCCGCTGCCGAAGCGCTCCGCCGGGACCCTCGCACGTCCACGAGGTCCACGACGCGCCGCCGCACCACCCAAAATCTCCTCCTCACTCCCTCTCTCGCTCGGGTGAAGAAGGAAGAAAAGAAAAAGGAGGAGAAAGGCGGTGCGGGGAGAAGAAGAAGAAGAAGAAGAAAAAGAGGAAGGGGTGGTCCACGGGCCGGTCCACGGCGCTGGCCAATGGGGAGGCCCCAACCGCGGTCCACGCCCATGGGCGCGTGCGCCGGGTCCACGCACGCGCCCGGGCGCCACGCGGCGCGCGGTAACGCGCCCGCCACACGGGCGCGTTACACCGCGCCCGCGCAGGCGCGGGACACGCGCGCGCCACACGGGCGCGCGTGCCCCGCGCCCGCGCGGGCCAACGGGGGCCCGCCACGTGGCGGCCCCGCGTGACCCGCGCCGAGGGCGCGTCAGCCCTGCCAGTACGCCCTCCTCGATCCGCGCGCTGCCAAAGCCTCGGGATCCGCACGCCGCCTCGAAAAACGTGCCGCGATGCCTCGAAAAACGCGCACGTCATCCGGGCTCCAAATCCAACAAATAAATAGTCCATTCTTAGCGATTTCGCGCGCTGAATCCAAAAACGATGTCCGTTTCTCCAAATTCTCATCCGAAAATTTGCCGAAAGCCCACTCGATCCGATTTTCGCGCCGGGTCCATTTTTAAAGTCCGATTTGCCAAATTCCAACTCTAAAAATTCCCGAAGGCGACCGGAGAGGTAAACTTTTATCCGGACTTCACCCGGAGTCCAATTTTGACATCTGAATCGCGCGAAATCACTTCTAAACACCCGACGGGTCCTCCAATTCCCACGGGGTCTCAAATTAAGCCCGAAGTCCACCACGTGTGTCCAAATTGCGCGCAAACACCAACGACACATCCGCAGGCCTCCAGTGATGCAACTAAATCCCAAATTGCATCACAAATCCATTTCTTGGGCCCGACACGCGCACAAACACTCCCAACGGCCACTAAAAGCTGCCCAACAACCAGCAACTCCTACGCCGGGGATTCCGGGACCTCACATCCTCCCCCACTAAAAGAAAGTTTCGTCCTCGAAACTAGATCAAGCCCATCAGGAGTCAAGAATACCACGGCTAGGTATCTAACAATACGTCTCCAGCTCCCTAAACCCCACTCGCTCCTCGTGATTACTCCGCAACAACAACAAGTACGGTATGACCCGTTGTGCAATTCTCTCATCTCTCGAGCCAGAATTTGCAACGGGCGTCCCTCGTACTCCACTAATCACGGATCTCAAAGGGGCAAGTAAATCACGGGCGAGGAAAAACACATCACTACTGAGCTGAGACGTGAAAAACCAAAGGGCTCCACTAAAAGGCTGGGGGAAACGGGAAAACCACAAGTGTAACACGCACCAAACCACAACATGGTGCCAACCTCAACAAGACGACCCGTAGCATACCCGCACACTCATCCAATAAGGAAGGGAATCCAAAAAGCTGGGGTCTTCACTCGGTTACTTCCCGATCCGAAACCACTCGAGTGGACTACACAACTGCAGGCTACCCTCAAAAGGGATCCTCAAAAGGCACAATCTCGTGCCACAGTTGGTCGCTCAACATGCTATCATAACCCCAACGGACCCACGGGTCGAAGTAGATCCCTCAACTAATAAGAACACCCTGACGGAAACCAAACCGTCGGTGAACGGGACTGAAAACTGGCTCACAAGGCGATCATAAAGCTGATGCCCAAACTCGCGGTCAAAAGTCCGAAACATCCAAAAGACTCTCACCGTTGTGTACCTACAACGTGGCATCACTGCCGTGCACCCACGGCGTGGCATCACTGCCGTGCGCCAACGGCGTGGCATCACCACCGTGTATCAACGGTGTGGCATCACCACCGTGTATCAACGGTGTGGCATCACTGCCGTGCACCAACGGCGTGGCATCACCGCCGTGCACCAACGGCGTGGCATCACCACCGTGTATCAACGGTGTGGCATCACCACCGTGTATCAACGGTGTGGCATCAATGTCGTGTACCAACGGCGTGGCATCACCGCCGTGCACCAACGGCGTGGCATCACCACCGTGTATCAACGGTGTGGCATCACTGCCGTGCACCAACGGCGTGGCATCACCGCCGTGCACCAACGGCGTGGCATCACCACCGTGTATCAACGGTGTGGCATCAATGCCGTGTACCAACGGCGTGGCATCACCGCCGTGCACCAACGGCGTGGCATCACCACCGTGTATCAACGGTGTGGCATCACCACCGTGTATCAACGGTGTGGCATCACCACCGTGTATCAACGGTGTGGCATCACCACCGTGTATCAACGGTGTGGCATCACTGCCGTGCACCAACGGCGTGGCATCACCGCCGTGCACCAACGGCGTGGCATCACCACCGTGTATCAACGGTGTGGCATCACTCAAGCATCAAGGCCTCAGGTCTTCACAGTCCTATACCCTCGAAAATTCCGGAGCTGAGGAAGGGCCAAAAGATCAATAGGCAAAAACCAGGGCCCCAACTGCACAGGGCAGGACCAACAACACTCATCTATGTGCAACACGTGATCAGGTATCTGAACCTCACGAGCACAAGCTAAGGGTCCTATTTCTAGCCCATCCAACAAAGCAAATGCTCTACAGAAGAAAAGAGTGCGATGCTCCGGTAACAAATAACGCTCAAGTGCGTGAAGGGGAGATAAGATTAATATCTGCCACCACGTGGCTAGCTGCCCCCGAATCCTCATCCTGTGCGACATAGGCGCTCTCGCTCGGGGGTGGTCGTCCGTCGGACTGCCGCGAAGAAGTGGCCCTAACTATCTGGCCACAACCTGCCGAAGCTCCGCCTGTCTGGAAGAGCGGAGGAGGAGGAGCCGAAGCTGCCAATGCGACTGATGACCCCGCTTTAGGACAAGACCATGATCTGTGCCCTGCCTGTGGTCACACTACGGCGCAGAATGCAGCCCACCACAAAAGACACAGTCATCCCGCTGCTGCTGCTGATGCATCGGCACCGGAGAACCTCCTGGTCTGTCTCCTCAAAGACTCACGACCCTCAGACTGGGATCGTGGCAGCCCCGGGGGTCTCGATTTATTCGACTGTCCAAACACAGGCGGCACTGGATGCCTCTCTCCGGAGCTGGTCCCTAGCGCTCCGTCTATCAATACATGATCACAGCTCCTCGGTCAACCCACCGAGCATGCTCAATCGCTGCATCTAACGTTGGCACCCGCCGAGAATACACCAAGTGATGGATATCCCGAGGCAGTCTTTTCTCGACTAGCTCAACCTCCTGGGCCTCATCCAGGGGATATGGGGTACACCGCTCAACAAATCGCAAAACTCGGGAACGTACTCCCAAAAGAGGTCGACTCCCCTGCTGCAGGAGTCTAAGATCCCCTGTCCAGTTTCTACTTACACTGGCGGGAAAGAAGGCCCTGAGCCGCAAAGCACGAAACTGGTTCCAAGTCAACAACTGCGCTCCAGGTAGTCCAACAGGATGAACTCGACGCCACCAAATCTCGGCGTCCAGTCAGACCATCTCAATCTCAGTAAAGCAACCACCTGGTAACTCGACCAGGGCATGTACCCACCTGGTAACTCGGCCAGGGGTATGTACCAATCTGGTAGCTCGGCCAGTGGAAAGTGTCCTCCTGGTAACTCGGCCAGGACATGTGTCCACCTGGTAACTCAGCCAGGGGCAACGTATCCATCTGGTAGCTCGGCCAGTGGAAAGTGTCCTCCTGGTATCTCGGCCAGGACAAGTGTCCTCCTGGTAACTCAGCCAGAGAAAAATGCCCTCCTGGCAACTCAGCCAGGGAAAATACCCTCCTGGCAACTCGGCCAGGGAAAATGTCCTCCTGGTAACTCAGCCAGGAAAAATATCCTCCTGGTAACTCAGCCAGGAAAAATACCCTCCTGGTAACTCAGCCAGGGAAAATATCCTCCTGGTAACTCAGCCAGGGAAAATACCCTCCTGGTAACTCGGCCAGGGAAAATGCCCTCCTGGTAACTCGGCCAGGGAAAATATCCTCCTGGTCACTCAGCCAGGGAAAATGTCCTCCTGGTAACTCAGCCAGGGAAATTACCCTCCTGGTAACTCAGCCAGGGAAAATATCCTCCTGGTAACTCAGCCAGGGAAAATATCCTCCTGGTAACTCAGCCAGGGAAAATACCCTCCTGGTAACTCAGCCAGGGAAAATGCCCTCCTGGTAACTCAGCCAGGGAAAATGCCACACAGCTGGGATCGCCGTCACTTCAAACGGCTCCCACAACAACGCCCCACTCAATAGGCGAGAAGAACCGACTGACACGGCAAAGATCCGAAAATCCCGATAGACCGGTGCCTAGAACCCCAATCAAACAAGAACAGACTCTAGGCTCAGCCTATCGAAGTTTTCGATCCTTTACCGTTCAGGGATTCGGCCCCTCTCGGTTAAAGTGGGGAACAATCTCAACACACAAACTCCTGGGTCTCGCTCTGCTCTGATAGCTCTGTCTCCCGCTGCTCGGTACTCATCAGGTGCGGGGTGTGTCCTCTTCACAACACGACGTCTCAGGGGTATCGCAATCCGCTGCACAATAACAAACGTCAGGACACAACAACCATACGACCCAATCCAGCGAAAGTCTAAGACATGTCATCCATTCCATAGCATTATGTTGTCGGCAGCCAACATAATCGCTTAGGAAAAAACATGCCAATCTCTCATCCCGTCTCTTGGGAGAGGTAAAAACTCAATCAGGACTCTCGCTAAAAGTCACGACTCTCACGTAGTCATCCTAATATCCAACCACAAGCCTAGGGTTTCTAAGTCCACCACGACCTACAACCTAGGCTCTGATACCACTCTAATCTGTCACGCCCCGGGGTCGAAACTGCGACCCGGGCTCGCTAACAGATCCGCCATCTGTACGGAAACTGCCGTACAGACGAAGCGTCTAACCTGCAGAAAGAAACATCTACAGTATACAGATATCAGAGAGCTGAAAGTAAACTACTAAAAACTGAAATCCAAACACTGTACAACTGAAAATAATACAATATCCATCTCCCAAATACGATCGTATAAAAGTCCTCTGATACAAAACTCAAAAGGGAGATATCTCCAATAAATACATCAGTGTACAAACTCTCGATACAAGAATATCCTCACTACAACAGTCTCTCAAACTGTAAAATAAAGTACAACTCTATACCTCACAACAAAGGTCTCTCAACAGAGGAAAAGAAGTAAACTAATCAACTGAAGCTCTCCTCTGAAGGGGTACCGCTACACTCCAACGACGGGTAGGGAACTAGCTCGCGACTCCCTCGCCTCGGTCAGAAGGATCAGCAACAGGAGCACAGGAACAGAAGAAGAAGTCCCTGGGGAAAAGACACCACGACGGGTGTGAGAACTACTTCCCACAGTAGTTCTCAGTGGGTGCCGTCAACAAGTCCAACGGTCTGCCCACCAAGTCTACCAGAGGTAAAAGATAACAGGCAAAGAAATCTGAACAAGAAAAGCTGGAACTACTCTACAGCTACCATGCCTCTATCTAGATACTCAAAAGTGGAACAGATGAAAGTAAATGAGACCACTCGCACCCAAGGTGCTCAATCGACCCAATCGAACTGACTGCCTCAAAGGTCCAGTCAAGCCTGCGCCTGTCGACTAGGAACGCACCTGCCCACTACCACACATCCACATGAGGACGGGATTTACGTGGGGCGTCCTGTCCGACTAACTCATCCCTCGCGCAAAACTGCCTCAACAGGCCAACCATCGCATCCACAGCGGCATCTCAGGGGGCGCGGCCCCAACTGAGGAAAACGGCGCGGCATAGAGTAATCAAACATTGGCATATGCAGGCTAGTCAAAATCCACGCTCACTCACAGAACGGTAGGACTCAAGATCCCCAAATATCTCGCACAACAGTCGGAGCACTCTCGACGACTCAGCTGATCGGCTAACTCGAAACACGAGACACTAGCCTCTCCAACAGCTCGCAGCACAAAGCACACTGGCTGGAGATACTCCACAGCCAGGAACGACCCACAACTCAGGGTAACAAAACAGGTCGGACAACACTCAACGACCTGGGACCACCGTCAACCCCAACGGTTCCCAACAAGACGGACCGGAAGATACTCGACGGCCCGGGACTACCGTCTACTCAACGGCTCCCTCCCACGACAGCGCAAAAGGAAACAAGACCTCTCGGGACTACCGTTTACCCAAACGGCTCCCCGCACAGATAAGCAACCCGCTACAACTACCAGACTCCACTCTGCTCCCAAGCAAGAGTGCAAAAGCATCCCACACTAAAAGCAAGTCCCGACCTCTCGGCCCACTACCCGGGCGAGAAAACACTATGTCCAGGAATGAAAGAACAGTGTGGATGTCTAAGCATAAATAACCCTAGCCCAAGTGAGGGTTTTCTACTGGTCTGGTTACACATGCAACATATGACGGGGGTGCTAGGTCAAGTTCCAAGATAACTATATTAACAGATAATAAAAGGAATAACAATTCCTACAATCTAGCATGCTACACAATGAAATAAACTATCATGCATAGTCCTACATCAGTAGAAATACTGTACAGTCCATAAAACTTGGAGATAAGGCCACCCACCTCGATTTGCCACCAATTGCTCGTAGACACTTGCAATTGGCCTCCACGCGATCCGCACGCAAACGGGGCACGCCGCCGGAGTCCGCACGCAAAACGGAGCACGCCGCCGGAGTCCGCACGCAAAACGGAGCACGCCGCCGGAGTCCGCACCAGAAACGGAGTCTGCACATAAAACGGTGCACGGTGTCAGGATCCGCACGCAAAACGGGGTCCGCACGCAAAACGGTGCACAGTGCCGGAGTCCGCACGCAAAACGGTGCACGGTGCCAGGATCCGCACGCAAAACGGGGTCCGCACGCAAAACGGTGCACAGTGCCGGAGTCCGCACGCAAAACGGTGCACGGTGCCAGGATCCGCACGCAAAACGGGGTCCGCACGCAAAACGGTGCACAGTGCCGGAGTCCGCACGCAAAACGGTGCACGGTGCCAGGATCCGCACGCAAAACGGGGTCCGCACGCAAAACGGTGCACAGTGCCGGAGTCCGCACGCAAAACGGTGCACGGTGCCAGGATCCGCACGCAAAACGGGGTCCGCACGCAAAACGGTGCACAGTGCCGGAGTCCGCACGCAAAACGGTGCACAGGGTCAATAACAGTCTAAAAGAACGCTCCAAAAACTGTACAAAAATACAGTAAAACCAACACACGGGACCTACCCGTTTGCGCCGCCGTCGCCGAAACGCTCCGCCGGGCGACCTCGCACGCAAAACGAGGTCCACGACGCGCCGCCGCACCTCCCGCCACCTCCTCCTCACTCCCTCTCGCTCTCGGTTGAAGAAGAAAGAAAAGAAAAGGAGGAAAATGGCGGTGCGGGGAGAAGAAGAAGAAGAAGAAGAAAAGAGGAAGGGGTGGTCCACGGGCCGGTCCACGGGCCGGTCCACGGCGGGCCAATGGGGAGCAACCGCGGTCCACGGCGGGCGCGTGCGCCGGGTCCACGCACGCGCCCCGGCGCCACGCGGCGCGCGGCAACGCGCCCGCCACACGGGCGCGTTACACCGCGCCCGCGCAGGCGCGGGACACGCGCCCGCCACACGGGCGCGCGCCCCCGCGCCCGCGCGGGCGCCAACGGGGGCCCGCCACGTGGCGGCCCCCGCGCGACCCGCGCCGAGGGCGCGTGCCCGCGCCGCGCCCTCCTCGATCCGCGCGCGCCGCCTCGGGATCCGCCGCCGCCTCGAAATTCGTGCCGCGTGCCTCGAAAAACGCGCACGTCATCCGGGCTCCAAAACCAACAAATAAATAGTCCATTCTTAGCGATTTCGCGCGCTGAATCCAAAAACGATGTCCGTTTCTCCAAATTCTCACCCGAAAATTTGCCGAATGCCCACTCGATCCGATTTTCGCGCCGGGTCCATTTTTAAAGTCCGATTTGCCAAATTCCAACTCTAAAAATTCCCGAAGGCGACCGGAGAGGTAAACTTTTATCCGGACTTCACCCGGAGTCCAATTTTGACATCTGAATCGCGCGAAATCACTTCTAAACACCCGACGGGTCCTCCAATTCCCACGGGGTCTCCTTTTAAGCCCGAAGTCCACCACTTGTGTCCAAATTGCGCGCAAACACCACGACACATCCCGCAGGCCTCCAGTGATGCAACTAAATCCCAAATTGCATCACAAATCCATTTCTTGGGCCCGACACGCGCACAAACACTCCCAACGGCCACTAAAAGCTGCCCAACAACCAGCAACTCCTACGCCGGGGATTCCGGGACCTCACATCCTCCCCCACTAAAAGAAAGTTTCGTCCTCGAAACTAGATCAAGCCCATCAGGAGTCAAGAATACCACGGCTAGGTATCTAACAATACGCCTCCAGCTCCCTAAACCCCACTCGCTCCTCGTGATTACTCCGCAACAACAACAAGTACGGTATGACCCGATGTGCAATTCTCTCATCTCTCGAGCCAGAATTTGCAACGGGCGTCCCTCGTACTCCACAATCACGGATCTCAAAGGGGCAAGTAAATCACGGGCGAGGAAAAACACATCACTACTGAGCTGAGACGTGAAAAACCAAAGGGCTCCACTAAAAGGCTGGGGGAAACGGGAAAACCACAAGTGTAACACGCACCAAACCACAACATGGTGCCAACCTCAACAAGACGACCCGAAGCATACCCGCACATTATCCAATAAGGAAGGGAATCCAATAAGCTGGGGTCTTCACTCGGTTACTTCCCGATCCGAAACCACTCGAGTGGACTACACAACTGCAGGCTACCCTCAAAAGGGATCCTCAAAAGGCACAATCTCGTGCCACAGTTGGTCGCTCAACATGCTATCATAACCCCAACGGACCCACGGGTCGAAGTCGATCCCTCAACTAAAAGAACACCCTGACGGGACCAAACCGTCGGTGAACGGGACTGAAAACTGGCTCACAAGGCGATCATAAAGCTGATGCCCAAACTCGCGGTCAAAAGTCCGAAACATCCAAAAACTCTCACCGTTGTGTACCTACAACGTGGCATCACTGCCGTGCACCCACGGCGTGGCATCACTGCCGTGCACCAACGGCGTGGCATCACCACCGTGTACCAATTGCGTGGCATCACCACCGTGCATCAACGGTGTGGCATCACTGCCGTGCACCAACGGCGTGGCATCACCGCCGTGCACCAACGGCGTGGCATCACCACCGTGTATCAACGGTGTGGCATCACCATCGTGTATCAACGGTGTGGCATCACCACCGTGCACCAACGGCGTGGCATCACTGCCGTGCACCAACGGCGTGGCATCACCACCGTGCATCAACGGCGTGGCATCACTGCCGTGCACCAACGGCGTGGCATCACCACCGTGCACCAACGGCGTGGCATCACCACCGTGTATCAACGGTGTGGCATCACCACCGTGTATCAACGGTGTGGCATCACTGCCGTGCACCAACGGCGTGGCATCACCGCCGTGCACCAACGGCGTGGCATCACCACCGTGTATCAACGGTGTGGCATCACCACCGTGTATCAACGGTGTGGCATCACCACCGTGTATCAACGGTGTGGCATCACTGCCGTGCACCAACGGCGTGGCATCACGCCGTGCACCAACGGCGTGGCATCACCACCGTGTATCAACGGTGTGGCATCACTCAAGCATCAAGGCCTCAGATCCTCACAGTCCTATACCCTCGAAAATTCCGGAGCTGAGGAAGGGCCAAAAGATCAATAGGCAAAAACCAGGGCCCCAACTGCACAGGGCAGGACCAACAACACTCATCTATGTGCAACACGTGATCAGGTATCTGAACCTCACGAGCACAAGCTAAGGGTCCTATCTCTAGCCCATCCAACAATGCAAATGCCCTACAGAAGAAAAGAGTGCGATGCTCCGGTAACAAATAACGCTCAAGTGCGTGAAGGGGAGATAAGATTAATACCTGCCACCACGTGGCTAGCTGCCCCCGAATCCTCATCCTGTGCGACATAGGCGCTCTCGCTCGGGGGTGGTCGTCCGTCGGACTGCCGCGAAGAAGTGGCCCTAACTATCTGGCCACAACCTGTCGAAGCTCCGCCTGTCTGGAAGAGCGGAGGAGGAGGAGCCGAAGCTGCCAATGCGACTGATGACCCGCTTTAGGACAAGACCATGATCTGTGCCCTGCCTGTGGTCACACTACGGCGCAGAATGCAGCCCACCACAAAAGACACAGTCATCCCGCTGCTGCTGCTGATGCATCGGCTGCGGAGAACCTCCTGGTCTGTCTCCTCAAAGACTCACGACCCTCAGACTGGGATCGTGGCGGCCCCGGGGGTCTCGATCTATTCGACTGTCCAAACACAGGCGGCACTGGATGCCTCTCTCCGGAGCTGGTCCCTAGCGCTCCGTCTATCAATACATGATCACAGCTCCTCGGTCAACCCACCGAGCATGCTCAATCGCTGCATCTAACGTTGGCACCCGCCGAGAATACACCAAGTGATAGATATCCCGAGGCAGTCCTTTCTCAACTAGCTCAACCTCCTGGGCCTCATCCAGGCGACATGGGGTACACCGCTCAACAAATCGCAAAACTCGCGAACATACTCCAGAAGAGGTCGACTCCCCTGCTGCAGGAGTCTAAGATCCCCTGTCCAGTTTCTGCTTACACTGTCGGAAAGAAGGCCCTGAGCCGCAAAGCACGAAACTGGTTCCAAGTCAACAACTGCGCTCCAGGTAGTCCAACAGGACGAACTCGACGCCACCAAATCTCGGCGTCCTGTCAGACCATCTCAATCTCAGTAAAGCAACCACCTGGTAACTCGACCAGGGCATGTACCCACCTGGTAACTCGGCCAGGGTATGTACCAATCTGGTAGCTCGGCCAGTGGAAAGTGTCCTCCTGGTAACTCGGCCAGGACATGTGTCCACCTGGTAACTCAGCCAGGGGCAACGTATCCATCTGGTAGCTCAGCCAGTGGAAAGTGCCCTCCTGGTAACTCAGCCAGGACAAGTGTCCTCCTGGTAACTCAGCCAGGGAAAAATGCCCTCCTGGTAACTCAGCCAGGGAAAAACCCTCCTGGTAACTCGGCCAGGGAAAATGTCCTCCTGGTAACTCAGCCAGGAAAATATCCTCCTGGTAACTCAGCCAGGAAAAATGCCCTCCTGGTAACTCAGCCAGGGAAAATATCCTCCTGGTAACTCAGCCAGGGAAAATACCCTCCTGGTAACTCGCCAGGGAAAATGCCCTCCTGGTAACTCAGCCAGGGAAAATATCCTCCTGGTAACTCAGCCAGGGAAAATGTCCTCCTGGTAACTCAGCCAGGGAAAATACCCTCCTGGTAACTCAGCCAGGGAAAATATCCTCCTGGTAACTCAGCCAGGGAAAATATCCTCCTGGTAACTCAGCCAGGGAAAATACCCTCCTGGCAACTCGGCCAGGGAAAATGCCCTCCTGGTAACTCGGCCAGGGAAAATGCCTTCACAGCTGGGATCGCCGTCACTTCAAACGGCTCCCACAACAACGCCCCACTCAATAGGCGAGAAGAACCGACTGACACGGCAAGGATCCGAAAATTCCCGATAGACCGGTGCCTAGAACCCCGATCAAACAAGAACAGACTCTAGGCTCAGCCTATCGAAGTTTTCGATCCTTTCACCGTTCAGGGATTCGGCCCCTCTCGGTTAAAGTGGGGAAACAATCTCAACACACAAACTCTTGGGTCTCGCTCAGCTCTGATAGCTCTGTCTCCCGCTGCCCGGTACTCCACAGGTGCGGGGTGTGTCCTCTTCACAACACGACGTCTCAGGGGCATCGCAATCCGCTGCACAATAACAAACGTCAGGACACAACAACCATACGACCCAATCCAGCGAAAGTCTAAGACATGTCATCCATTCCATAGCATTATGTTGTCGGCAGCCAACATAATCGCTTAGGAAAAACCATGTCAATCTCTCATCCCATCTCATGGGAGAGGTAAAAACACAATCGGGACTCTCGCTAAAAGTCACGACTCTCACGTAGTCGTCCTAATATCCAACCACAAGCCTAGGGTTTCTAAGTCCACCACGACCTACAACCTAGGCTCTGATACCACTCTAATCTGCACGCCCCGGGGTCGAAACTGCGACCCGGGCTTGCTAACAGATCCGCCATCCGTACGGAAACTGCCGTACAGACGAAGCGTCTAACCTGCAGAAAGAAACATCTACAGTATACAGATATCAGAGAGCTGAAAGAAAACTACTAAAAGCTGAAGATCAAACACTGCACAACTGAAAATAATACAATATCCATCTCCCAAATACAATCGTATGAAAATGTCCTCTGATACAAAACTCAAAAGGGAGATATCTCCAACAAATACATCAGTGTACAAACTCTCGATACAAGATAATATCCTCACTACATCAGTCTCTCAAACTGTAAAGTAAAGTACAACTCTATACCTCTCTACAAAGGTCTCTCAACAGAGGAAGAAGGAGTAAACTATCCACCGAAGCTCTCCTCTGAAGGGGTACCGCTACACTCCAACGACGGGTAGGGAACTACCTCGCGACTCCCTCGCCTCGGTCCGAAGGATCAGCAACAGGAGCACAGGAACAGAAGAAGAAGTCCCTGGGGAAAAGACACCACGACGGGTGTGAGAACTACTTCCCACAGTAGTTCTCAGTGGGTGCCGTCAACAAGTCCAACGGTCTGCCCACCAAGTCTACCAGAGATAAAAGATAATAGGCAAAGAATCTGAACAAGAAAAGCTGGAACTACTCTACAGCTATCGTGCCTCTATCTAGGTACTCAAAAGGTGGAACAGATGAAAGTAAATGAAACCGCTCGCACACAAGGTGCTCAAACGACCCAATCGAACTGACTGCCTCATAGGGTCCAGTCAAACCTGCGCCTGACGACTAGGAGCGCACCTGCCCACTACCACACATCCGCATGAGGACGGGATTTACGTGGGGCGTCCTGTCCGCCTAACTCACCCCTCGCGCAAAACTGCCTCCACAGGCCAACCATCGCATCCACAGCGGCATCTCAGGGGGCGCGGCCCCAACTGAGGAAAACGGCGCGGCATAGAGTAATCAACATTGGCATATGCAGGCTAGTCCAAATCCACGCTCACTCACAGAACGGTAGGACTCAAGATCCCCAAAATCTCGCACAACAGTCGGAGCACTCTCGACGACTCAGCTGATCGGCTAACTCGAAACACGAGACACTAGCCTCTCCAACAGCTCGCAGCACAAAGCACACTGGCTGGAGATACTCCACAGCCAGGAACGACCCACAACTCAGGGTAACAAAACAGGTCGGACAACACTCAACGACCTGGGACCACCGTCAACCCCAACGGTTCCCAACATGACGGACCGGAAGATACTCGACGGCCCGGGACTACCGTCTACTCAACGGCTCCCTCCTACGACAACGTAAAAGGAAACAAGACCTCTCGGGACTACCGTTTACCCAAACGGCTCCCCGCACAGATAAGCAACCCGCTACAACTACCAGACTCCACTCTGCTCCCAAGCAAGAGTGCAAAAGCATCCCACACTAAAAGCAAGTCCCGACCTCTCGGCCCACTACCCGGGCGAGAAACACTATGTCCAGGGATGAAAGAACAGTGTGGATGTCTAAGCATAAATAACCCTAGCCCAAGTGAGGGTTTTCTACTGGTCTGGTTACACATGCAACATATGACGGGGATGTAGGTCAAATTCCAAGATAACTATATTAACAGATGATAACAGGAATAACAATTCCTACAATCTAGCATGCTACACAATGAAATAAGCTATCATGCATAGTCCTACAACAGTAGAAATACTGTGCATTCCATAAAACTTGGAGATAAGGCCACCCACCTCGATTTGCCACCAATTGCTCGTAGACACTTGCAATTGGCCTCCACGCGATCCGCACGCAAACGGGGCACGCCGTCGGAGTCCGCACGCAAAACGGAGCACGCCGCCGGAGTCCGCACGCAAAACGGAGCACGCCGCCAGAGTCCGCACCAGAAACGGAGTCTGCACATAAAACGGTGCACGGTGTCAGGATCCGCACGCAAAACGGGGTCCGCACGCAAAACGGTGCACAGTGCCAGAGTCCGCACGCAAAATGGTGCACGGTGCCAGGATCCACACGCAAAACGGGGTCCGCACGCAAAACGGTGCACAGTGCCAGAGTCCGCACGCAAAACGGTGCACGGTGCCAGGATCCACACGCAAAACGGGGTCCGCACGCAAAACGGTGCACAGTGCCGGAGTCCGCACGCAAAACGGTGCACGGTGCCAGGATCCACACGCAAAACGGGGTCCGCACGCAAAACGGTGCACAGTGCCGGATTCCGCACGCAAAACGGTGCACGGTGCCAGGATCCACACGCAAAACGGGGCCGCACGCAAAACGGTGCACAGTGCCGGAGTCCGCACGCAAAATGGTGCACAGAGGTCAATAACAGTCTAAAAGAATGCTCCAAAAACTGTACAAAAATACAGTAAAATCAACACACGGGACTTACACGACTGCGCCGCCGCTGCCGAAGCGCTCCCAACGGGACCCGCGCACGCTCCACGAGGTTCACGACTCGCCACCGCACCACCCAAAATCTCCTCCTCACTCCCTCTCTCGCTCGGGTGAAGAAGGAAGAAAAGAAAAATGGAGGAGAAAGGCTTGCGGGGGAAGAAAGAAGAAGAAGAAGAAAAAAAGAGGAAGGGGTGGTCCACGGGCCCGGTCCACGGGCCCGGTCCACGGCGCTGGCCAATGGGGAGGGAGCAACCGCGGTCCACGGCCCATGGGCGCGTGCACCGAGTCCAAGCACGCGCCCCGGGTGCCACGCGGCGCGCGGTAACGCGCCCGCCACACGGGCGCGTTACACCGCGCCCGCGGCAGGCGCGTGACACGCGCGCGCCACACGGGCGCGCGCACCCGCGCCCGCACGGCCGCCAACGGGGGCCCGCCACGTGGCGGCCCCCGCGTGACCCGCGCCGAGGGCGCGTCAGCCCTGTCGCATCCGTACGCCCTCCTCGATCCGCGCGCTGCCAAAGCCTCGGGATCCGCACGCCGCCTCGAAAAACGTGCCGCGATGCCTCGAAAAACGCGCACGTCAACTGGGCTCCAAATCCAACAAATAAATAGTCCATTCTTAGCGATTTCACGCACTGAATCCAAAAACGATGTCCGTTTCTCCAAATTCTCATCCGAAAATTTGCCGAATGCCCACTCGATCCGATTTTCGCGCCGGGTCTATTTTTAAAGTCCGATTTGCCAAATTCCAACTCTAACAATTCCCGAAGGCGACCGGAGAGGTAAACCCTTATCCGGACTTCATCCGGAGTCCAATTCTGATATCTGAATCGCACGAAATTACTTCTAAACACCCGACGGGTCCTCCAATTCCCCTCGGGGTCTCAAATTAAGTCCGAAGTCCACCACGTGTGTCCCAATTGCGCGCAAACACCAACGACACATCCCGCAGGCCTCCAGTGATGCAACTAAATCCCAAATTGCATCACTAATCCATAACTTGGGCCCGACACGCGCACAAACTCTCCCAACGGCCACTAAAAGCTGCCCAATAACCAGCAACTCCTACGCCGGGGATTCCGGGACCTCACACAAGGTCCAAACAAGAGGATCCGAATTCGGGCGCCGGATTTGGGCGCCCGAATCCGGCCCCCGGCCCACCACTATGCGCGCCCGGAATTCCCTGGGCGCGCCACGTAGCCTTTCCGCGCCCAGCGTACGCGCCCCCGCGAATCACGGCGCGACGCGTGGCTACGGGGTTCATGGCGGGGTGCACGGGTCGCGGTCCACGCCGGGACTGCCGGGTCGCTGCGCCCGCCAATGGGCGCGCGCCACGCGTCCTGGCACGATCCACCGTGCGCCACTCCCGGCGCGATTGGCGCCTCAACTCCCGCGCCACCGCCCAGCCAATGGCAGCTCGCCACGTGGCAGTCTCCGCGTTGGCTGCGCCTGGTGCACGCCCAAGCCCCGTGGACCCGCCAACCCGCGCCGCTGCCCGCGCCCGCACCGCCGCTGCCCGTCGCCGGCGCTGCCCCGGTTGCCGAAACAATAACAAAGTGCCTCAAAATTCGTGTTTTGGCATCCGGACTCCGAAAAATACAAGTAAATAGTCGACAAATTTTAGAAGTGGAATTTGGCAAAACGGACATCGGATTTGGACTCAGCGCGTGAAAATAATGAAAATGGACTACTTACTTATATTTTTCGGAGCTCGGATGCCAAAACACGGATTTCGAAGCAAGATTTTACTATTCCGGCAGGCCAGGGCAGCGCCAGCGGCGACGGGCAGCGGCTGAGGATGGCGGCGCGGGCGCGGGCAGGCGCGTGCGCGGCGGTGGGCTGGGCGGTCCACAGGTTTTGGCGTGCACCGGGACCAGCCAACTGCGGGCATGCGCGGTCAACCCATGAGCGACAGCGCGCCGGGCGCGGCGCACCGTGGACCCCGTTCGGCCATGTGTCGCCCGCTCATTGGCGGGCGCAGCGACCCGGCTGGGCCGCCGTGAATTGCGGCCGATGGTTCCCGCCGTGGACCGCGTCGCCACGCGGCGCGCCGCGATTCACGGGGGCGCATGCACCGGGCGCGCGGGCCTCGGATGGGCGACGTGGCGGGCCGTGGTGGATCCGGGCGCGCGCAGTAACGGGCCGGCCCAATTTCGGGCGCCCGAATCTGGTTTTTTTTCCTCCTTTGGTGGGCTGGGCTATAAATAGCCCCTTTGGGCTTCTTTTTGAGGGCTTTCCCGAGCTCCTCTGCCCTTGTGCCCCTAATCAAAGTTGTACCTCTTCTTGTGCTGCATCTTGTGAAGGAGGCTCATATTTTTTGGAGGCTACGGCATCGACGGCTTCGGCGATTTGGCGCAGTGTCTTCTTCGGTGGCCCATTTTCGTCGTGTTTCGGTCCATGAGGCCTACAGAGCTACCCCGAAGGAATTTTTGGACGATTTTTGTGGCCTCGATTTCACGAGAGGTAGATCTTCATTTTTCGTGTTTTTCTCTCCTCTCAGTTTTGGATTTTTATTGGGTTTTCTGGAACATCTTTGAACCCCATTCCTGCTGGTGGTTTTCGTGGACAATGGAGGCTTGTCGAATTTTTATCTCTGCGCTCGGGTATCGTGATTCAACATGTGAGGACTCGATCGACATCTACTCTTCGCGAGGATCGCCATCGTATTTTTATTGGAATTTTTAGAGATTATCTCGCAGGTGGTATTTAAGCATTTTCTGGACTATTTT
Source organism: Tillandsia fasciculata (assembly GCA_029168755.2). Lineage (NCBI taxonomy): Eukaryota > Viridiplantae > Streptophyta > Magnoliopsida > Poales > Bromeliaceae > Tillandsia > Tillandsia fasciculata. The sequence goes on along the minus strand of CM054943.1, from coordinate 5,053,480 downwards.
TACAGCAGCATGTGTTTGTGGGAAATATTGCTTATCGCGATATTTGGACTATATCTTTGTACCCAGGATGAGTTTTCTGGTGTTCTTGGACTCGTTGGAATCGTGGGAATTCGAGAATTGTCCCCGTTCAGTTTCAGCCTATTTTGGATCTTGGTTGACGCGCGCTTCAGGTGGGTTGCTTCGTTTCCAAAATCGGTGGACTATTCATTAATTCTATCGTGTAGTAAATCATACATGATTGTTAGATGTGTTAGGAAGCATGTTAGATATAGAGAGGATGTTCTCGCATTGTTATCATGATCATGTTGATGTATGCTTCCTATCTGTGTTAACTTAAGTACCACTATTGGAACTTGACCTAGCACCCTGTCATATGTTGCATGTGTAACCAGAATAGTAGAAAACCCTCACTTGGGCTAGTTTCATTTATGCTCTAGACATCCACACTCCGTATTCTATTCCTGGACATAGTGATTTTCCTCGCCCGGGTAGTGGGCCGAGTGGTCAGGATTTATTTTAGTGTGGGATGCATGTTACACTCGTGCTTGGGGGAAGAGTGGAGTCTGGTAGATATAGCTGGTATTATATCTGTGGCGAGAGCCGTTTGGGTAAACGGTGGTCCCGAGATGTCTGTTTCTCTGTTTTATGTGTCGCCACTGTGTTCGCAGCAGTGGTGTGTTAGTGATAGCAGGACATTGAACCCAGAACCTTTTTGGATCGATACACATGATTTTAGTCAACTAATATTTTTCTTCCAAACATCGAAGGGTCGCCGGAGTCTATTCTTGTCTGATTGGACGAAGGCATTAGCCCTTCGGGGTTTGAAAATAAACTTGTTTTCTAACTGTTTTTCCTAAAATAACTAAAAATCATTAAAAATGGGTTTTCCTCAAATTAAAATGGTTTTCAGTAATAAATGTCATCTTTTTCCTGTAAACTTCCTCACTCTAGAGGATTCGAGTGGTCTGGGTTCTAAGGGCTGCCTTTTCTTTGGGTCGAGAACAACGAGAGGCTATGCCTAGAGTCTGTTCTTATTTGATTTGGATTGTAGGTTCTAGTTTTTCGGGGTTCCCGGACCCTTTATTGTTGTCAGCTGTGAAGTATATCCTTTTAGTGAGTTTGCATGTTGGGTTGATGTCCTGTTGTGGGAGCCGTCGGGTTGACGGTGGTCCCGGCTGTCGAGTTTTTCCAGCCAGTGAGTTAGAGATGTGATTTGGATACTGTCGATCTTGTTGATCGTGGATTTGGACTATAGCCTGCATGAGCCATATTGAGCTCGACAGAGATATGCGGATACTTTCCTCGGTGGGGTCGCGCCCCTCGAGTGCCGCTCCGGAACTGGGCCTGTTACTTTGCTATCGCGACTTGTCGACGCAGTCCGTCTGGCTGGGCCAGTTTTGGCAGTCACGGATGCCCTATGTAAGTCCAGTCCTCCGTGGATGTAATGGCAGTAGGTAGGCGCAGGTTTGACTGGACCCTATGTGGCAGTCACTGTGATTGGGTTGATTGAGTACTTGGGTTAGAGTCGATGCATCATTTTCATCTGTATCACCCTTTGAGCATTGTAGATAGAGGCATGATAGCTGTAGACTCTTTCCAGCTTATCTTTTCATTATTACAGTTTTTCTGTTATCTTATGCCTCTAGTAGACTTAGTGGGCAGACCGTCGGGCTTGGTAGCGGTACCCACTGAGAACTACTGTGGGATGTAGTTCTCACACCCGCTGTGGTGTCTTTCCTCGGGGACCATTTCTCCAGTTCTTGCTGCTCCAGTTGCTGATCCTTTTGTTGCTGATCGAGGTGAGGGAGTCGCGAGCTAGTTCCCTACCCGTCCTTGGAGTATAGCGGTACCCCTTTTTGGAGCTTAGTAGTACAGTCTGCTGGATTTTAGTAGTTAGTTACTTTTGAGAGTTTTATTTTGAGAGACTTTTGTAGTGAGGTTCAGACTTGTACTATTTGACAGTTGTATTATTTCTTATTTCAGTAGTTTACTTTTCAGCTCTGATATCTGTATATCTATAGTATCATTCTTTTTGCAGGTTAGACGCTTCGTCTATACGGGGCTTCCCGTATGGGCGGCGGATCTGTTGGCGGGCCCGGGTTGCAGTTTCGACCCCGGGGCGTGACACCTAGAATATAAAATGGTCTCTTTAATGCCCTTAGTAACTTATGTTTATATTTTGATGTAATAGATCAATGTTCGCTACTTTAGCATATTTCCAGCGGCGATAAAATAATTAGCCTTATGGGGCATGTCTAGAAAAGCGGTTGGTCTAAAACTGATAAGTATGAGAGCAAAAGGAAGACAGTTCAGATTATGTCTGTCATATGTATTCACCGGTGGACCAGTTATGTTGTTTTTGTAGAAAATTTTTGAACATAATTGTGAATACATAGTGAGAAAAGAAGAATTAAGTGTAACCATTTGAGGGATTAGGTACACTTAATCTGACATAACTAAATTTGTCTAGGACATAGCGAGTCATAATATGAGTAAGAGTAATACATATCGTCTTTTGTTTTCACATCTATTATGTATCTCTAACAGGTGCATGAATACGCTTATGAGTAGGCTCGCGGGTCGCACGACCCATTTGCCAGTATGAAAATCACCAAGATATAGAAAATGGTTTGCCCATCACGTGCTAGTGGGAGATGTTGGTTTTCTAACGGGTTTCGGGTCGCCCATGATGGGCAAATCCGACTCGACCCATTAAGTGGTGGTTTCTACAATTCAGTTGAGAAACCACCACTACGAGTAGTTGTAAAAACCACCGCTACGTAAAGTTAATTGACGTAGAAGAAAAGAGGATTAGCTCTTTTTTCTGATTTTCTCTCTGATCCACAAGAAAGAAATTACTCTCTTGATTTGGAGGATTTTGACATTTGGGTTGTGGAAGTTAGTGCAATTTTCATCTTGTAATTTTGCATTTGATCCGTTGGAGCAAGTGATTTGGTTTGATCCTACTTCATCACGTTTTAGAAATTGCGATTAAGGCATGTTTAAATTTTGTTCAAACCTTTCAAGTACGAATGGTTCACCGTTTTATAATACTTAGCAAATCGTTTACCGTTCTTATTAAACTTATTGAAGACGATAAATCGTTCGCTGTCTTCAAGAATGCGGCAAATGATTCACCGTTATTCGACGATAAATTATTCACCGTATTTTTGAAGGTCATGAACAATTCACTGCGTTTTTTTTAAAAAAAAAATCATTTTACGCTAACTTAGTAAAAAAAGAGTTATTTTATCAAATAAAATTTTTGTCGGATTATTTTGCTAATTACAAAATTTTTAAGAATAATTTTGAAAATAATTCCGTTGAGAATAATGTAATTTCTTGATAGAGCAATGTCACTAGTACACCCAACAAAATTGAAATATCGATAAAATTCACTCCACTCTTATATGAATAGAATATAAAATATGTACAAAAATTATTAAGGAAACAAAGCAATATAATCCAATTTATGTCTCAATAACTAGCCGGGATATATAATCGTTACACGGAAAATGGAACCCCCATCCTGGCTCAAGCTCGGCACGCGCCCCAAGTAAAAAAAAAAAAAAAAATCGGTGGCGGATCCAACGGTTTTGATGGTCACTATCAATAAATAATAAAAAAATAGAGGGTAAAATGTATGGATGCTCCTTATACTATCCATATTCACAGTTTACTTTTTTTTTTTTTTTTTTTTTTTTTTTTTTTTTTTTACTCATTTTTAGCTCAAAAAAGGTATTTGCTTGGAAAATCTACAAGGGTGTACATTTCAAATTCTATTAATCTAATAAATAGGATGGAATGAGGGATCACTTTAAGCAATTTCTAAAAAATATTTTATTTTTAAATAGGTGGAATGTAAGATGTATATATTTTTGGAGTGTACATAGCATTGCTTATTTACTTTATCGGAAAAATATGATTTTTTTGGGAAACAAAAGATTTTTATAAAAAAAATTTATTTCAGTTTTTTGTATTTCAAGAAAAACTAACTTTTTAAAATTTTTATTTTATAATTTTTATGGTAAATTAATAATTTTACTTTTGATTTTTTTTTTTTTTTTTTAAACAAAAACACTAGCTTTCTTATTAAGCCAAATGAACAAAAAACTGAAAAAAAAAAAAAAAAAAAAAAAAAAATTCACGATTTTATTTTTTATTGAAAAATCAAACAGCCGAAGCGATGAGCCCTATATTTGCCAAAGTATAAGCAAAGGATTAGACTCACTCACTCGAATGATAATTTTTGAGGTAAGTAGAAAAATTGTCTATCCTCTTTCGCAAGCATAGGAGCTTTAAATTTTAAATTTTAAATTTTAAATTTTAAAATATAAAATTTGATAATTTAAAATTTTAAATTAAAATTTTAAAAATAACGTATTGAAAGGATTCAGGGATTGGAGAGTAAAGTTGTAATTTTACATGATATGTAATATTATCCGTCATCAGTAATATGAAATACTCGTATTCCCTCGGTAATATTTTTGGTGTAATCTTATACCATTTGTAATGTTACTATTGAGACCAAAATTTTCGTCACCTGAGAAAGTGACACGTGACATTTACCATCGGCAAAAAATATCAGCCGACGAGAGAATGAGTAAACAAAGAGAGACTCGTGTCTGAATTAAGACCGAACCCAGTCATGCATGCCATCGGCTGAAGGCGTCAGCCGACAGAAGAAGCAACTGAGTAAAAAGATTGTCGCCTCACCTAGGATCAACATCGGCCGAAGGCAAAACATCAAACCACCTCAGTCGAGCGATGCAAGAGGCGAAGTCAGGGTCAACCCTCGGCTACTCAAGCCGTAGAAGGAAAAAGTTTGAAATGAAGGAGCACAAGATTTGGACGCGAATCTCATAACAAACTCCATAACGGCAAGAGGCACCCAGCACTGGAAAGCATAAAAAATCACGCATTGGCGCGATAATCAGGGGATGAACCTGGACGGGAAAGCGACTACTATCCTGTTGAGGAGATTCGACTCAAAAGGAAGTAGTTGAGGGATTTACGATGATTCACCCAATTCACGCCGACCATTCAAATCGATGACTATAAGTATGGTTCGGGAGTGTATAAATACTCGAACCATTGAAAAAAAAAAGAAGTCCTGCAACCTCGTAAGCCAGTGACCACTCCTGCTATTTCATATCTTTTCATACATGTATTTATTTCTTTCCTAGATAATATTTACCACATTTCTTAGGAGCATATTAACTTGTAATCGATTCCCAGTTACCTTTGTAACCCTTCTTCAAGCAATACAATTCCAAATCGGCTATTCGACCGTGTCTTATCTTTTGTCCCCAATTCCCAATTCAGCTCCTCTAGGCCGAATCTTGTGTCTCTAAACACCAGTTTGGCTAACTTAAGCCAAACCTCGCGAGAGTTTGAGTGAGAAGAATCCGACCGAGCAAATCCCTCCTCGGTTCGATCGCTTGATCCTTTCCTGACACGCGGTGCATCACACTCAGAGGATCATTCCCACGGGGCTGATCGCAGACCGAATTTTTCGACCCCAACAACTTTCTTGGCACGCCCGATAGAACTCTCAGGTAAACTCTTACCATTCTTTTTACCGAAAAATGTCAGAAGATAATATTATCAGTGGGCGGTCGGCTCAGTAAGAGCCGACCTTAGCAGAGGCGTTCTGGCAAATGATCCGAGCGCTAGATTCTCTCGAGAGAACACAAATGCGTATCGAGAAAAGCAGCCAGGCACACAACACGCGCCTAGATGCAGCGATTGCCGCCGTCACAGCCTCAAATGACAAGATTCGGCGACGCGAGCCGTTTTCAGCCCTTAATGGACTGTACCACGGAGGTCTGCAAGGATTTCCATCCACCCTACCATAGTCATGGCCGATACAATCAATCCTGATGGCGTCGGCAACAACGGCAGCGCAACCGCAGAGAGCTATGCAGCCAACGGCACCTTCCTAGATGGCTCACCCGCTGAGGGCAGGTCAGCCACATACAGCTCCGTACCATGCGGGGTATAGGCCGATGGGTCCAAACATCGGTCACCAGCGGGAAGCCCTTTCGGGTGCACCTGCTCCATCTGCCCAGTCGGTCTTTCAGCCCCATGTCGGGGGTGGCAAGAACGACAAACAAGTCTCGACTCAGAGATTTGCCCAGAATCAGTATAGCCTACCTAGGCAGTTACCGGCGAACTTGATGCCGCCGGTGCAATCAATTCAAAAGGCGGCAAAGTGGTCGCGCCTCTCTAGACGACACAATCGCTGGGGGCCTTACAGCCGTAAGCGGTCCCTGTCCAATCTAGGCCGATAAGCATGAATATCGGCCACCAGTAGGAAGCCGTTCGATAATCTCAAACTAGGGACACGAGAGATACGGGCCACACCCCAAATTCGGGTACCTAAAATCGGGCGGGGCAAGTTATGCCGTCTCCGGTAGACGTAAACCCAATGCAGCTGGCGGCCCTAACACCTCCGGCGGAAAATACTAGGCTACATGCTCAGGAATAAGAAGTAAAAAATACGTCCGGCACAAAGGCCAGGCCGAGGATACGGCCAGTTTTCATGTGGTGTCCCGGTTTTCCATGTGACTTGACTATGTGGTCGGTGGCAAGAAAATACCTATTTTTGGTGTATCGAGTGTGTTGCGTGTCAAACGGACACAAAAAACGAACTCAACACACGAAAACATTCGAAATTGGCTATTTTTCGGACTTTTGGGCTTAACGGACTGATTTTCCAAGCGGGCCGGTCCACAGCCCATCTGCGGTGCATGGAGCACCGAGCCACCACGACGCCATGCGTCGACAGCTGGAAAGTGCGGCCCCGCCACATGGCGCGCCCGTATTGGGTAGCGCACGCACGCGGGGCACAGTGACGCGCGCTTCCCTGCGGAGGGCCACGTGGCGGCACGCCACTGGAGGGCGCCCACCAACCGTGCACCCTGGCGCCGTCCGCTCGAAATGTGGGGCGCGATCCGGGCGCCACATGTTCGGCCCATTTTTGGGGCCGGCCCGGGCTATTAGTGTAGCTAGCAGGTTTTTTCTTTATTTTTTTTTATTTTTCTTCTTCTTCTTCTTCCTCTTCTCCTTAGTATGTAAGGTGTTCCCTCTCATTCTTCTCACTCTTTTGGAGACCCAGCTTTTGGAGAGGCTTATCACAGAGCTCCACCTTTGTTTCATCTTCATTTTCTTCAGCAAAGGAGGGATCAAAGAAGCTCCATCAGCATCATCATCTTCAAGAGTAGAGCAACACCATTGTTGTAGATTTTCGAGCTTCCCCGTAGCATTTCAATGAAAAAATCCTACAGATCTCAATTCTTGGAGATTTTAGCTGATTTTTGGAGAGAATCTCCACAAGAGGTAGGCCTACAATTTTGGTATTCAACATTCTTTTTGGATCATGAGTTTTCTTACAGTTTTTAAAGCATCTCTAGAGCCTTCGCGCACAGATTTTGTTCTTGGACAGCCATGAGTATTTATGAGTTTTCTCTTTATTTGTGTACGGATTTTGGAGTTCTTTGACTCGATTCACATCTACACTCAAAGAGGAATCCATTTCTACCTTTCTTGCTGGATTTGGAGCTCATTTGCTCAGATAATTTTAACGATCTTCCAGGCTCTATTACAAGGTTTACTGCAATTCAGTTTTTGGCTTTTAAGTTGAGCATTGAGCCTTTGTATGAGGATAACTATGAGAATATTTAATCTTTTTCAGGATTTCAAAGTTTGGATGCCTTTTTAAGATTTAGATGAGCAAATTCCCTTTTGTAACCTGTGAAAAATTTCTATTGGATTGGCCTCTATGATGATTTGAACTCCATGCTGAAATTTGATTCCTTATTTTTGATAGCCAGTGTAAGTTTATGGTTTTGCTTAATTAAAAGGGATTTATGTTGAGTTTTTGATGCTTGGGAGATGTTTATTTGATTAAGGACACATTAAAATTACTGTCTGGAGCTTCCCTTGGACATGTATAATGCAGAATTTTATTCCCTTAATCATCTAAGTTCATGCTGAAATTCTGGACTTAATCCGCGCAGCGAGCATTGGTTTGGCGATTGCGCCCAATCCGGGTAGCGGATTTGGACGATTTATGCGGCATTGGTTTCCTGAGAGGCTAAGGATTCTGCACGTCAAATTTTAGCTTGATTGGGGATCGGATCAACTATTTCCAGGTGGGTTGTTTTGGTCTCCAAAATCGACGGACGATTCTCTAACACTATTATGCATGCATGATTTAATATACAACCTTGATGAGTGAGATGTAAGCATGAGAAATGGTCTAATTTATGTTGATTGAATCTTATATGATGAATTGTACATGGTATTGTGGATTGAGAGTTTGCATGTTAAAGTCATCCATGTTGTTGATTGAGAGCTATATGTTGATATGATCTATGCTATATGATTGAGAGATATATGTTGATATAATCCATGCTATATGTTGAGAGCTATATGTTGATATGATCCATGCTATATGATTGAGAGCTATATCTTGATATGATCCATGCTATATGATTGAGAGCTATATGTTGAGATGATCCATGCTATGTGATTGAGAGCTTCATGATGGAAGTGTCCACCCTATGTGATTGAGAGATTGCATGATTATGTTCTACACACTAGTTTGTTGTGATTATGTCGGATGATAATGCTTCCCACATGTTAATTGAGTTGAAATCATATATGATAGAGTTAATGATTAATCCTTACTTATGATAATGGAATTATGGAACCTTGACTAGCGCCCCGCCATATGTTGCATGTATTAACCAGATTAGTAGAAAAACCTCACTTGAGCTAGGTTCTTTTATACTTTAGACATCCTTACACTTTACATTCTTATTCTCTAGACATAGAGTTTTCCTCGCCCGGGTGTGGGCCGAGTGGTCGGAATTTCTTTTAGTGTAGGATGCGTGTTGCGCTCGTGCCTAGGGGCCGAGTAGAGTATGGTAGCTATGGCTAGTTTCATGCTAGTGTTAGGAGCCATTTGGATAAACGGTAGTCCCGAGTCGTCGAGTTTTCTTCGATCAGTTTCTCGCCACTGAGTTTGTGGCAGTAGTGTGCTTGTGCTATCAGGACCTTGAACCGAGAACATCTTCTTGGACACACATGATTTTAGTAACCAATATTTTCCTTCCAAATTTCGAAGGGTCGTCGGAATCTGTTCTTGTTTGATTGGGTGAAGACATTAGCCCTTCGAGGTTTGGGAATAAAACTTGTTTCTAACTGATTTTATTAAAGAACTAAAATTCATTAAATGGGTTTGCTCAGATCAAGATGGTTTTATAAAACGAAACTTTTTGGTCCTCACCCCGCGAGGGTTCAGGTGAAAACGGTTTTCAGTAAAAATATCATCTTTTCTTCTAAACCTCCTCACCTGAGAGGGTTCGAGTGATCTGGGTTCTAAGGGTTGCTTTCTTTTTTGGGTCGGGAACAATGGGAGGCTATGCCTAGAGTCTGTTTTTGTTTGATTGTGGTTGTAGGTAGGTTTTCGGACCCTTTGTCGTTGTCGGCTGTTGAGTATCTCCAGCCAGCGAGTTTTAGCGTGGTGAGTTTGATGCCCTATTTTGGGCGTCGTTTGGGTTGACGGTGGTCCCGACTGTTGAGTACCTCCGGCTAGTGGGTTAGTGTTGTGAGTTGGACATTATCGATCTAATTGATCATGGATTTAGATTATAGCCTGCATGAGCCAAACGAGCTCCACAGAGATGCGCGGATACTTTCCTCGGTGGAGTCGCTTTCCTCAAATGCCACTCCGAAGCTAGGCCTGTTACTTATCTTTCATAGCTTGTCGATGCAGTCCGAGTGGGACCGCCTACGTAATTCCCGACCCAATGGGGATGTGTGGTAGTAGGTAGGCACAGGTTTGACCGGACCCTATGTGGCAGTCAGTGTGATTGGATTGATTGAGTATACTGAGATAGAGTCAATGCATCATTTTTATCTGTATCACCCATTGAGCATTATAGATAGAGTCATAATAGCTGTAGATTCCTTTCCAACTTATTCTCTCTTTATCACAGTATTTCTGTTATCTTATGCCTCTAGTAGACTTAGTGGGCAGACCGTTGGTCTTGAAGATGGTACCCACTGAGAACTACTGTAGGATATATAGTTCCACACCCTTTATTGGTGACAGTTTTGTAGAGGCTTTTCCTCCGTTTCTGCTCTAGCTGGCTTGACGGACCGAGGACAGGGAGTCACGAGATAGATCCCTATCAGTGTAATTCATTTTGGTGAGATAGATGTACCATCCCGAATTGTGAAATTTTATTGTACAGTGATGTATTATTATTTTAGTTTATCTCCCTTTTTGGATTCATAGATGTTATATAGGAGGATTTTTTATTTGTACTATTTCTGTGGATCAGATTTTGTGTTATTTATATTTGGAAGATGAACCTTGTACTTTATTCCAATTGTACAGTGGTTTGGATTTTTATTTCAGCAGTTTACTTTCCAGCTCTGATATCTGTATTGTGGTTAGTACTATCTTTTGCAGATTAGTTCGTCTATGTGGGGCTTCCTGTATGGGCGGTGGATTTGTTGGCGAGCTCGGGTCGCAATTTCGACCACGGGGCGTGACGTTTTAGGTCCCCACAACCCTCGAACAGGGATGTGTATAGCGGACACCCGTACCCAGTCGATTGGAAAAAGCCGATGTTTGGTAAATTCTCAATTGAAGTAACCGAGGGTACGATCGAGCAATGGTTCACCACCAGGGCACGGCCCGATGACAAGGGCCGGCCACGTCGGAGACGCGGAGGTATCAGCTGCAGAAGATAGAAGGCGATCCACCCAATGATGGTTCCACGGCCGAGGGAAGGCCGCAATCAGAGAGTAGAGAATCAATTAGCCACATGAATTGGGCCGACAGACCCGAATGAGATTTCATTTGTCCAGATGACCGAAGAGAAGGAACAGGTGAAATTCATCGGTGGAACCAGCCGAACAACGGCAGGTGGCGAACCCCCATCCTGGATCACATGATACTTGAGAGGCCGATAGACGAGGCCATACTGAGGCCTCCGGAAGAAGAGTTGGCACAAGAAGCCTGCGAAGGAGTAAAATCGGCTATTACACCATGTGCCGAGGAATCGGCCGAGAAGGCTGAGGAAAAAATCATGGGAGACTATTTTGGGGATTCGCCGATTAAGAACGGCGAAAAAACTCTAGAAGTGTAAGATCCCCTAGTCGAAGTCAACTTGGGGTCGGACGAACAAAAACGACCGACTTTTATCAGCTCGAAACTTTCGACGGAGCAAAAAGAAGAGCTCGTCGGCTTACTCAAAAGTTACCAAAATTATTTTGCTTGGAGCTACAAGGAGATGCCGGGACTCGGCCGAGAAATTGTAGAACATAGGCTCCATATCAAAAAAGGGCTCATGCCTTTTAAACAACCGACGCGTAGGTTTGAGCCGAGCCTTGTGCTGAAAATAAAAGATGAAATAGAGAATTTGTTGAACGTCGGTTTCATTAGACCAGCCCGTTATGTCGAATGGCTTGCAAATATAGTTCTTGTGAAAAAGAAGAATGGGAAGCTGAGGATTTGCAAACTTTCGAAATCTAAATCTGGCTACACCAAAGGATGAATATCCCATGCCAATAGCCGATATGTTAATAGATGCCGCCGCCAGCCATGAAATCTTATCTTTCATGAATGGTCACGCAGGCTACAATCAGATAATGATAGCTGAAGACGACGTGTCTAAAACAGCTTTTAGATGCTCGGGTTCGATCGAAACTTTCGAATGGTTGGTGATGCCCTTTGGTTTGAAGAATGCTGGGGCAACGTACTAAAAAACGATGAATATTATATTTCATGATCCAATCGACAAGTCTATAGAAGTCTATATTGACGACATTGTGGTAAAATCAAGATCTAAAGCCGATCATTGGGCCAATTTTAGACTGGCTTTCGAGCGGATGAGAAAATACAGTCTAAAGATGAACTCGTTGAAGTGCGCTTTGGGGGTCTCGGCTGAAAATTTCTTTGGTTTTCTGGTGCATCAGAGAGGTATTGAGGTTGACCAGAACAAGACGAAGGCGATTATCGAATTACCCGCACCAAAGACGAAGAAGGAATTACAGTCCCTCTTAGGGAAGGTAAACTATTTAAGGCGTTTCATCTCTAACTTAGTCAGAAGGATAGAGACTTTCAGCCCATTACTACGGCTGCGAGACCAGGATGAGTTCGTCTGGGCCGCGGAACACCAGGCGACTTTCGACAATACTAAGAGGTATCTTACAAGGCCACCTGTACTAGTTCCACCTCGATAAGATCGACCGATGAAGTTGTATATTTCGACCGCCGAGGGAAACCTAGGGTGCCTTTTGGCTCAAGATAATGAGCAAAAAGATGAACAGGCCGTCTATTACTTAAGTAGTCGACTAGTAGAGGCCGAGCGGAGGTATTCGGCAATGGAAAAGTTATGTCTGGTGCTATATTTTGCATACACGAAGCACAGATACTACATGCTGCCCGTCGAAGTATTGGTCGTCTGCAAGACTGATCTGATTAAGTATATGTTGTCAAAACCAGTGTTGAGGAGTAGGATCGGGCGATGGATGCTCGCTTTGTCCGAATTCTCGCTGACTTACTTCCCAGCGAAGGTCGTCAAAGGACAAGCGATTATGAATTTTCTAGCTGATCACCCGTGCGTCAAGGTCGACGAGCCGACGACCGATTTCGTCGGCTTACCAGATGGACCTTATATTTCGATGGCTCCAAAACATCCGATTCAGCGGAGATCGGGATAATGATCCGACCCCCCGAGGGGAGAGAGAGGTCTAACTCACCCTCGAACTCAACTTCGGCTTCTCAAGCAATCAAGCCGAATATGAGGCCTTAAGTAGTAGAAGATCAGTAATTAATGGAGAAACGGCGAAGGACGGTTGCGCCGAGAATTAAGGAAGATCAACACCGGTTCGCGAATCCCTCGGACAGTTAGCAAATATCTTGCCAAGACACGGGGATAACCGCGGACACCGGTAGGTACGCCAGGAAATCGACTCAATTTCGACAATCGCCCGAACGACACATCAGGCGATTGCCGAGGGAGTATTGTTGAGACCAGAATTTTTGCCACTTAAGGAGGTGATATGTGGCGTATACCATCGGCTAAGAATATCAGTTGATATGAGAATGAGTCAGCAAAGGAAAACCCACGTATGACCGACCCTATTCACGCGAGGATGCAGCACGTGTCGCACGCCATCGACTGAAGTCATCAGCCGACAGAAGAAGCAGCCGAGCAAAAGGATTGTCGTCTCATCCAGGATCGACCTCGGTCGAAGACAAAACATCAAACCGCCTCAATCGAGCGACACAAGAGGCGAAGTCAGAATCAATCCTCGGCTGCTTAAGCCATAGAAGGAAAGATTCTGAAAGGAAAGAGTATGAGATTTGGGCGCGAATCTCGTAACTGATTCCAAAACGACAAGCAGCGCCCAACATCAGAAAGCGTCGAAGATCACGCCTCGACACATTGATAAGGGGATGAACTTGGACGGAAAATAGCTACTATCCTATTTGAGAAAGTTCGACTCAAAAGGAAGTCGTTGAGGATTTTACGATAATTCTCCCAAATCACGCCGATTATTCAAATCGGCGATTATACATATGGTTCGTAAATGTATAAATAAGCGAACCATCGATAAAAATGGGGTCCTTCAACCTCGTAAGCCAGTGACCATCCCTGCTATTTCATATATTTTCATACCTGCATTTACCTTCCTAGATAAATTTCATACCAGCATTTACCGCACTTCCTAAGAGTAGTCTAATTGTAATTGATTCCTATTACCCCCTTCCAAAGCAATACAATTCCTAATCGGCTATTCGGCCGTGTCTAAATCTTTTGTCCCTAATTCCCAATTCGGTTCCTCTAGGTCGAATGTGGTATCTCCAAACCTCGTTAATCTAAGCCGAAAGTTGTGAAAGTTTGAGTGAGAAGAGCCCGGCCGAGTGGATTCCTTCTCCGCCCGATCGCTCGGCGCATCACACATAGAGGGTCACTCCCACGGGGCCCATCGCAGACCCAACTTTTCAGCCCCAACAGTTTCTAAAAGTTAAAAACCAGAAAACCATACAAATCAAATAAACCAAAATTTTAGTAATTAAAATTTTAGTAATCAAATAATTAAAAATATTAATTATTATTATTATCATAAATTACTTATTTTTAATGTAAAATTAATTACAATTATATTTTTTAGTAATTAAAAAAAATTAAACCAAATAATAATATTTGACTAAAATAAAATAAAATAAAGCGCACACCTTTTTTTTTTTTTTTTTTTTTTATTAAAGAGTTATTATTTCATAATAAAAGTAACCTTTGGACTAAAACGTTACTCTGAAAATAAAGAAGGAACGTAAGGGGGACTAAATCACAATCGGAATAAGATAGGGACCTACCTGTAACTTTTACCAAAAGCATGTTCCGTAATAAACATCTACAAAGTACGCCCACCACCGTCCCCGCCGCACTCGTCGCTGCTTCTACTTCTGCTTCTGCTTCTGCTTCCTCCACAGCGCTTTCGCCGCGCTTCTCCCTCTCCCCCGCCGCATCGCGTTTGCCAAACGCGCTCCCATGGGCTACTCCTCCGCCGCCGCCTCGGGCGCCGGCGCCGGCGCCGGCACCAATCTCGGCCTCACGAAACCCGCTGCGATCGAGCCCCCTCAGGTGATCCCCCGATTAGGGTTCTTACGATCTTTTATCTTTCCCCCTTACAAATTGCAATATTTGTCGTAATCTACGAGGTACCAAGTGCTATGATGAGGTTTGTAGCATCTTACCTCTGGAATTTGTTATGGTTTTGATCGTGGACTGTGTGGATGTGTATTCATATGATCTGATTTAGCTTGATCTTTTGATTGGTTGGATCTAGGTTATATGTGGTTGGAATTGTGGCTTACATGGAGCTATTGAGTGATCTTTAATTTTGGTGACATTTAATCATGGAATTGATCTCAAAAGGGCATCCTAATTTATGATTAGATTGAGAATTAGTTTCTTGTGCTTGTGTGTAGTATGTTGGAGTCAGATGTTTTTTCAGTGGCAAAACCCTTCATTCCTAAGGAGTAATCATTTTTGTAGAGGCTAAATCCCAAAGCTTTTCTTCAATTTACTTGATTTTGTTATCAAACAGATCTATGGAATTAAATTAGATTGTGGTTTAACCTCTCGGAAGTGGGATTATTTAAAATGGTACCTTCCACTTTAGCGGCTTACGAGAAACCAAACTGAGCTTTAATGCGAGTTGTAGGAGGTTGGGTCCATCCTTGAGCCTATTCAAAACCCAATTCGGAGGCAAAAATAATTTTTTAGTTTTATAGCTTTATTTATATGTTTTTGAATGCTGTTTTTATTTATTTTGCAATTAAGCTGTAAGATATTTTCTATTACATTGGTTGTTCTTGTTTCGATCATTTTTGCTTTTCTCACTCTTGTTCGCAGTTGTATACAACAGAAAGTGTAACATTTATAGAGATAAAAGTCTGTGAAAACAGCGGAATTTAACTCTGCACATGCTTTATTCTTGAGGCAGAACTTTTGTATCTAGATAGTAATGTTCTTGATATTTCTCTGCTGAGATTTCTCAATTTTCATCTCTTCTTGTAGATCACATTTTCTGCTAAGGACATTGATTTTGCCCAATGGAAAGGAGACGTGCTTGCGGTGGCCGTCTCAGAGAAAGACACGTTGAAGGACTCAGATTCGAATTTTGAGAACCCGATCTTGAAAAAATTGAATGAGCAGCTTAATGGCCTGTTGGCCGAAGCTTCTAGTGAGGAAGATTTTACTGGGAAAGCCGGGCAGACTAGTGTTCTCCGGCTACCTGGCTTGGGTTTCAAGAGATTAGGTCTAGTTGGTCTCGGGCAAAACTATCCCTCCAGTACAAGTGCTTATCGAGGCATTGGTGAGGCTGTTGCAGCAGTAGCAAAGACTGCCCAAGCAAGCAGTGCTGCTATTCTTCTTGCTTCTTCCAATGCAATCTCGGGGGAGTCCAAGCCAAACGCCCTTTCAGCAATAGCTTTAGGTATTTTGTGTTATATCGGTTGTGATCTACTCATGTGTGGGGCCTGTTTGGCCCGGCTAGGGCTTCTGGAAAAGTGCTGATCAATAGAGCTGTAGAGAAGAAGCATTGATAGTTTTATTCATTAAAATCCTCCTATTGATTCCCACTAAAGCAGAAGCTTTAAATTGAAGTTTGTTTTGGGGCCTAGAAGCTAATTTTCACTCATGCTATAATAAAATTTGTTAACCTTTGCTTCTCTAATGCTTGGCTACTGCTTTTTGGAGTAGAGAAGTTGTTCAGTAAACTAGTCTAGATACGCCCTTAAATTCAAATATGATGCAAGATCTCTTCTATAGGCTATGCCGTAGCAAGATAATTCAGCTGATCAAAAGGTGTCTGTGTAATTATTAGATTGAGCAGAGGACCCACTCTATATATCTAATTTCAAATTATTTCTAGGAACTGTGCTTGGACTGTATGAAGACAACAGGTTTAAGTCTGAGTCGAAAAAGACACAACTCAAAGCAGTGGATATTATTGGCTTGGGCTCTGGGCCAGAGTTGGACAAGAAACTCAAGTATGCAAGTGATGTTTGTACTGGAGTAATTTTCGCAAAAGAGCTTGTAAATGCACCAGCAAATGTGCTTACCCCTGGTTAGTAGACTTTGGATCCTTCTAATTTTTCCATATTTTGCTTCATTCCTAGAACTTGGAAATTGACGTTTCTTATAGTAAACCTTTCTTGCCTTCAGGTGTACTTGCGGAAGAGGCTTCAAAAGTTGCTTCCTTGTATAGCGACGTTTTTACTGCAAATATACTAAACGTGGAGCAATGCAAGGAGCTAAAGATGGGTTCATACTTGGGTGTCGCTGCTGCATCTGCGAACCCCCCTCATTTTATCCATTTGTGTTACAAGCCTCCAGGTGGTGATGTGAAAAGAAAGCTGGCTATTGTTGGGAAAGGTTTAACATTTGATAGGTAAATGTCCTTACACAAGAATATAACGTCTTTGAGTATATTTCTTGATTCCAAGAAGTTAAACCAAGAAGAGTTGTTTTTTCTCTTTCATTCTGCGCATTTGTAAGCTTTTGCCACCAATGCACAAAGGTTATCTTTCTGATTATATCTTTCCAGATGTTGTATTTTGTGCTTATAATAAGAAGTTGCATGATATCATGCTTCTAGTGTTGCTAAAGCAAATAACTAACTGAACAACACTGATTAATGCTCTTTGTTGTTGTAGTGGTGGTTACAACATAAAGACTGGGCCAGGCTGTTCCATAGAATTAATGAAATCTGATATGGGCGGTGCCGCTGCTGCTTTTGGTGCAGCAAAAGTTATTGGTCAAATCAAACCTCCTGGAGTAGAGGTAACTGGGTTTTCCTTTTTCTCTCAAACATTATGTTTCTAAGGCATCTAAAATTAGTTTTTCTCAACATGCCTAACGAGCTTTCTTCTTCCAGGTTCATTTTGTTGTTGCTTCCTGTGAAAATATGATTAGTGGCA
Source organism: Tillandsia fasciculata (assembly GCA_029168755.2). Lineage (NCBI taxonomy): Eukaryota > Viridiplantae > Streptophyta > Magnoliopsida > Poales > Bromeliaceae > Tillandsia > Tillandsia fasciculata. The sequence goes on along the minus strand of CM054943.1, from coordinate 5,035,965 downwards.
CAGGCATGAGACCTGGAGATATAGTTACAGCTTCTAATGGAAAAACAATTGAGGTATACCTATTTAAAAGATCAGCCTGTTTTTGATATATTCTGTATGATGTTACTTTATCCTTTTCTTAGTTGCCATAGTTTGGGAGTGAAGCAAGAAATTCACCTGCTATCTAGTTGTAGTTTGATCATCTCACCATAATTGCTGGTTGTCGTTTTCTTTTCTGTAAAAATTCAACAGACACCTTCAAAATGGTTTTAGTTTCATTTTGACCACTTATTTTTAAGTATGATAAAATTACAATATTAAACTACTTTTTTTCTCCCCTCAAATTGCTCCCTGCTGTCAGTCTTTCATCAAATATCTGCTTTCGAGCACAAAATAAAATATATTTTCAATTCAATGCTCTTTATTCATATTTTGGAAGGAAAAATGTCTATAAGTTTGCAGTACATATATTACTTTTTCCTCTTTGGTTACAACGAAATCCTGGGAAATTTGAACATGAAATTTGTTATGTTTCTCAAATATAGTGGCTGGAGTTTCTTGAGAAGTGCTATTTGAGTTGCTCTAAATCTCTTGAATTGCAGCTAGAAATAGAAGCTTTAAATTGAAGCCTCTGCTTTTGGCACCAAGAATTTCTGTTTGGCTTCATGGTTCAGTGATTTGACAGATGCGACACTTATTCTTAGTGCTGCTATACTGGTGTACTTACGATCTACACCTGTAAAATATTTACTTGACATGCTTTCCAGTAGTATTTTAACCTGTAAAAGTGTTACTATATTTAAAGACCCATTACCATCCTTTCCGGTACTATTTCATGTTTACCTACTACATGCTTGGACATTTGATCTTATGTCCTAATGCTGTTCAGCGCAAATAAGGTGGTCTTTCATCATTTATATAGCCTTCCTTCCTCTTTTCTATATGAATCAATCGGTTTTTTTTGTATTGACCCTCCACTAAAAAGCCTCATTAATGATCTTCTTTTGTTGTTTCAGGTCAATAATACTGATGCTGAGGGAAGGCTGACACTTGCTGATGCTTTGGTTTACACATGTAAGCAAGGTGTTGAAAAGGTATTGACATGCTAGATTCTCGCTAAGTATCTTTTGCATTGATCTTTTGGAACATTCTATTTTTTTGGTTGGCTTGTTTTTCTGTTTGATAATTCTTTTTGGAAATGAATATATGCACTTTAGGCAAATTACCATTTGCACTTAAGCCAATTATTTTTAAAGGCACCTGAAGGTTACAAACTCAGTACATTAGTCATCTGTCATAGTTCTTACTGTACAATCTTTTCTGATCCAGGTTTCCATTATTCAAATTTAAAATCTGTGCAAAAAAAAAAAAAATTAGCCATTTGTACTTCTATGTTCATGCCACCTAGCAAGTCCGAATCTTTCCGACGTCTACTGTTGTAAAAGTTCTTCAACATCAAATACTGTCGTGGAAATCATTGCAAGACGATAACTAGGATTTTCTTTCTGTTGAGTTGGCTTTAAAAATACCTGGAAAGAAGAGTCATTACTAACAGGAAAATGTGGAAAAGTTAAAAAGCTTTATGGTAAACGTGGAGTGTAGAAACAAGTCATAAAATTAAGTTGCTGAGTATGTACATTTAAGCCACTGAGAGATCTTTTTTTTTTTTTTGCAGCCCTTTTTTGTGTTAGATTGGATTACTATGGTTCCATCTGGATCTTAATACAACCCTTCGAAGTGACTTTTGAATTATCTATTGACCTCCAAGAAGCCATATTTTAGTGCTTGGCTGTTACCACTCATCTTCAGGAGTATTTATATCCTAAGGAGCTCATTGAGGGTGATAGCTTTAAATATAGATTTTGTTGGAGTTACTGGCAAAAGAACCATAGTTCTCAGATTTATGCCTGTAGCAAGAATATGCAGATATTTAAGAAAGGTTTAACGTATTAAATGTACAGTCTCTTTGTTATTGTTGCGAGTTTTATTAGCACTTCAAAAATTGTTGCATGCAGGTAGTTGATCTGGCTACCTTGACCGGTGCTTGTGTAGTTGCTCTTGGGCCCAGTATTGCAGGTAAAGACCTTAATCATATTTCACCATTTTTTTTATTTTAATTTTTGCTTTTTTGACTACCGTGTAAAAGGCAGGAAATAGTTTTATTCATAAATTTTTTGAGTTTTGTGTCAATTTCCGTGGCCACTAACTTGTATGTATTTACTTCTATACTTAGTATTATTATTGATATAATTAGTGTTTTATAATTTTAAAGTGTTTTTCTTTTGTCTTGCTGCACGACACACGACACATTATCTTTGTTCACATATCTTCTTTTGTCTTGGATTTGAAATTGTCCACTGATGGTTTGATTTCCTTTGAAAATTTCTGTTCTTCAGACTCAACTTATATCGAGTTGATTCAGTGCGCACTTTTTCTTTTGTTTCTTTAATGTAAAGTCATTTCATAATTTGCAGGGTTTTTCACCCCTAGCGATGACTTAGCGAAGGAGATTGGATCAGCATCAGAGATCACAGGAGAGAAGTTCTGGAGGATGCCGCTGGAGGAAAGCTATTGGGAGTCGATGAAATCGGGTGTGGCTGATATGGTGAACACTGGAAGCCGCCAAGGTGGTGCTATCACCGCTGCTCTTTTCTTGAAACAGGTCTCAAATCCACCCTCTTCTTTACCTTCCCCCCTATAATTTTATCGTCGACCATTTGACTTGATGAACAACGAAGTTATACAACCTATTATCAGTATTGACACTGGTTTGACACAAATTCTAGTAATTCTAGTTCATAATACTGTAACTACGGAAAATTGTTCGTTGCTTTATAGTCTTAACAGAGTAGACTTTGTTATTGAAAGAGTAGATGCATTGAATTTGGTTAAGTCTACCACGTGAATAAAGCTGATTTAATGCAGCTACTATATTAATAACAAAAAAACACCTACTCTTGAGACTATGCCAGTGACCTTTTAAGAAATAGGTAATTGTGCATCTTTATGAAATCTAATTATCCCTTAATATTCGGTTATTTTTTAGTCAAAATCGTAATCATTATTCCATATTCCACCGCCATGCTCCGAAATGACTTTTTCTTATTAAGAAAGATAAAGAGTGGAAGACACTCTTTCGCACATCTCCAAACTATATTCTCTTCATATATCCATCTGTTATACACTAAAGATAGTGTCGATACCTGTGAATTTGTTAATCTTGAAATATGAAGTAATACAGATTAAATTGAGCTATAAAAAAAAAAAGGACAACAAGATCAAGCATGTTATTTCATAGAAAGCACTTTTTTTCTATGTATATACCAGCATATTTACCAGATTACTATCTTAAATTGCTATTATTTCAAATGAATGATATGATCATTGATCATCTGCAGTTTGTCGACGAGAAGGTCCAGTGGATGCACATTGATATTGCAGGGCCCGTGTGGAGCGATAAGAAGCGCGCCGCAACCGGGTTTGGAGTGTCAACCTTGGTAGAATGGGTGCTGAAAAATTCTTCTTAACCGAGGCGACACCTTTGAGAAGGCTAAAAGTCGGCATGGTAATGAAGGATTTGCATGTTCGTTTAATCAAGTCAGAGCAGTCACAGGAGAGTAAGCATGATGTTGTTCAGCTGTTTTTCTTAAAATAATGGCATAATAATCTATTCAACTTGAACTTTTTAGCATTATTTCGTGCTTTTTAATGCAAACTTGTCGTGCTAAATTATGACCGAAGCTTTCCTGTTCTGTTAGTTATCCATCTGGTAATAATATCAGTTATTATGATGCCTAGAACATTTCCATCTAATTCATTGGAAAGCATGTTGAATGCACATCTCATTCAGAGTGACAGCAACCAAAAAGTAATCTTGGACACTTTCTCTGATAGATATTAGTAAAAATGTATATAAACTTGAGCTAAATTATGGATCATTTTGAACTGGCTACTCTATATTTCAAAATTTTGATTTTAATTATCCTAGTCTTCAATTTGCTTGATTTGAGTCGGTCAAAGGTACTTTAATTTTAATATTTAAATGCGTTGCTGATCTTGCAATATGCGTAGCTATAAATTTATTGAAGTAAATAATTAGCTTAAATTTTGAAGTCAAAGAACCGTTGACCGACTTAGATCAAACAATAAAATCCAAAGTTTGGAAGATTGGATAGCGTAGTCAAAATGGTCCATAGTTCAAATTAGTTCTCTACATTTTTACCTACTTTATTTTTCATTTCCTCTTCTTTGGTCATTATTATTGTATATGATGACTAGGATTGCCTTAGTTGCTTCTCCAATTTGAGGAATTATGTATGAATACTTTTGTTCATTCGGTATTCAGAATTGGATTGTATAAGATAAAATGATTTAAAGTAAGAGGAAGAGCGTAAGAAGGGAGTGGAGTGAGGGAGATTACAAGTAATTTTAAATCTAATCCCATTCAATCCCAACCTTTTTGGTGAAATTCAATGATTTCATTCATGTGCATCTACCCTGATTGGATTCTTAGCAATTTTAAGATTTTACAGAGTCCTTTAGCATTACTCTTTCTTCTTATTCTATTCAATTCAAACTTTAGCGGTAAAATAAACCATATTTAGGAGCTATTTGGATTTATCACATGAAACTTACAAAGTTATTAAATCTCAAGGGCAAAGTGGAGACATGGAAAAGTGAAAAAGAGGAGCACCTTCAGATTGGTAAATCCAGACTGGTTATAATTAAAAATCCTGATCATTTTTAGTGACAGTACAAAATTTATCTCTGCAAAGGCAGGATTTACCAGAACAGGTTAAAACAGTCAGGATTTCTTCCTCCACAGATTTCAATATCCATTGCAGAATGCAAATTAACTATACAATTGAGCAGAAGAGCAAGAAGAATCAGCTCAAGGAACTTAAAGATCTTTAAGAGTCAAAATCAAGCAAAAATTCAGGTCCATGAAGTGCACAATTATTCGCGCCTGCAAAACGGATGGTAACAATCAACAAGTGGAGGAGGAGTATTTCAGAACAACCAGCACTTAAAAATCAGTCCCAAACAATGAAATCAGGAGAGCGGCTTCGCGCGAGTTGCAGGATCTTCGTCGGATTCGACCCACATCATGAAGAGATAGCCAAGAATCCACAGGAACACACACCAGAAGGGGACCCAACATAGAAGGGCCAAAAGACTCAATATACTCCCCACATACTGCGGGTCCTTGATGTAGCCGAAGGGGAATTCCGTGACCCATGGAATGTTCTTTCCGAATCGGACGCCGTAGTACGTCCCCGCCTCCCCAAGCAACTGGTACACCCTGATTTGTACAAAAGATAGATATCAGCATTGCAGGAAAGAGGGCTTGGTGGTTGATATCCGAGACCCGAGTTCGAAGCCTAGTTGCTTTACATTTCCAGCTAAGTTTATTTCAAAAATAAACGAAGCGGGTAGCATGCTACCTTTCTCTAAAAAAAAAAACATTGCAGGAAAGAGGGAATGAGAATTTAGTTCAGATGATCAGTAGAACAAAGTGGTCGAGCTTTTGCATGAATTTATCGGTATTATTCAATCTATTATACAAAAGGGATTCCAATGTTGTAAAAGAATAAAATGTGAGCAGTGAATTCAGTGACAACATGATTAACTGATATAAGAGTTATAAGAGTCAGGAACAACATTTACTTATTTGGCATTGACAAATGATCCACTTCACTAATCTTGCTTTTCTAAGAAATTTGAAATCACCATGAAGATTCGGAACGTTGGCGCTAGTCATTAATCCCAAAAAAATACATAATTAATTCACTTAAAACGTACAGACACAGTGTTTACGGATTTCGACCGAATACAACTCATGTAGACGTAAAATTTATTGTTAATTTTTTTATCGTTAGGTCTATTATGGACAGCAGCCCCTCTCAACTTATTAGGCTAACTAATAAATAAATAGGCAATAATTCTCCTCCCAACTCTTGTATCGTGTGGAAATCGAATCCATACTACTGACTCTGATATCATTTATCGGATCGTTGACGCTAACCATTAATCTCAAAAGCTCGAGCTATTAGAAATATATAATCAATTCACTTAAAACGTACAGATACAGCGCCCACAGATCTCGACCGGACTCAACCCAGCTGTATATTAGATCTATTGTGGGACCTCTAATTGTTAGGTCTATTATAGACCGCAGTCCCACTCAAATTATTGGGTTGATAGTTCTATTATGGACCGCAGTCCCACTCAAATTATTGGGTTGATCCAACTCAACGTATTAGTCTTCTGAGTCTATTATCACATAAATTTATTTTTAATCCATAAATAAATAACCAACAATCTTCCTCCCAATACCTGCATAGTATGAAAACTATCTTTTTGACTTGAGATTTTTTAATAAAAAATTTAGGCACGCAGTCAGTCAGTCGGTGACTGACCTGAGGTTAAGGAACTGGCCGAGGAGGAAGAGGACGACGCAGAAGGAGGGGGGAGGAGCGGAGATTCGTGCGAGGGAGAGGAGGGAGAGGATCTGGAGAGCCTTCAGGGCGTGCGAGATCTGGGCCATCCGATGTGAAGGGTCCACTCCCTTCCCGCATAGACCCACCCATTTATGCGGGTACTTCCATAGAGCGTAGTAGAACGGGAACGGTAGTACCACCCCCGCGCTCACCATCGCCACCGCCGCCGCCATTTCCCCCGCGCAAATCTCGACCGCTTTACCCAAATGACCCAGTTAGTTATAGCCACGGACCGGGTTTTTTTTTAGCCAAAAAAAACCCGAACCGGAGTTGGATGAACGTGGATAGAAATAGGGTGCACAATTTATTTGAATTCATTCACCATTTACTAACGCAAGTGACAAAAAATTTTTAACTAAATTTATTTTTTTAAAAAAAAATAATAATAAAGCAGATGACATGTTACCTTTTTTTTCACAGAAAAAAAAAAAAAAACAAACTTTCAAATTCAATAATATATGCGTCAAAATTTAACATCCAACACAAATTTAAAAAATATATTTGAATTCAATAATACATGCGTCAAAATTTAACATCGGACACAACATATATTTGAAAATAATGGTTGATATATCAGATATCATAAATTCGAAATCTAGTTGCTTCATATTTTCAACTAAATTTATTTTTTAAAATTAAATAAACAAAACTAATAGCATGCTATTTTTTTCTCACAAAAAAAAAAAATTTATTCAAATTTAATAATATAGATGTCAAAATTTAATATCCGACACATATTATATTTGAATATATATATATATATATATATATATATATATATATATATATATATATATATATAATATACTAAAATACTATCGATAGCACCAAGTCATTGGTGCTATCAAGTTTTTAGCATTTGGATTAAAAAATATGTGGTTAAGATGATAGTGGTCTTCGAGAGTTTACTAGGTGGTTGGTTGAATAGTAAAAATCTTAGGGGATCACTATAATCCCAACCGCATATCTTTTCATCCAACGACAAAAAATTTGATAGCACCAATAGCTTGGTGCTATCGATAGTATTCTAGCCGGACAATATATATATATATATATACTTCGTATTTGATGGTTTTCATTTCTATGAGATAAAGAGAAATATTAATGTATATTGTAGACAGATAACGTAATTTTTATTATGTTCTTCGTTTATGTTTTAAATTTATATTTATTAAATATTTGATCTTATTGAATAAAACATCGGTACATTGTATCTTATTCACGCTAATTCTAATTTATATTTACATACGTATATTAATATATATTATTATCTGTATAATATCTGTATACAAATTTGATTCATATTTAAATTTGAATTCGTTTTTACCGAATGATAACGAGAATTTAGAATCTGATACACATCTGCACCCAAATTTGCATCTCAAGAAAATATGGATGCAGATATGGTTTTGTCATAAATGCAACAGTATTTGGCCGTGCCACCCCCTAATTAGGAGAGTTCATTTTCGATTGAATGTAGGTTTTGATTAAATATTAAAGTTTAACTGGAATATATTTTTCTAATGTTGTTTGCTTGATGGAAACTCACTTTTCCTCCTGTAGTTAGTTTTGTGGTCATTCTAAGCTAAGTTGATTACAGTGTTTTGGAATTATTTAGTTATGGGTCTTCATTTTTTGTCGAAACAAATAGATTCTTAATTTTGAAGTTAAGAAGCCCTTGTAGGTAAAGACGAAAATACAGCTGGCTGTTCGTGAGCTAGCTTATGTTCGACTCGAACTGAGCTTGAGATTGATTGGCTCGTTTAATAAATAAGTCGAACACAAATTAATTTTTTTTATCTTAATATTTTAGTAAGTCAGTTCGTGTTCAGCCCGTTTAATAAACAAACGAACACGAGCCCGTTCAGCTCGCTCGTGTTTGGCTCGTTGACGGCCTTACTTATAGGACAGTAACTATACATCCAAAAAGTGGGACATATATGTACAACCAACATTCAGTACATGGCATGGATGAAAATATATCTAGCTAAACAATGTGCAGTATAGTTGTTAACCCTACTTGAGTAGCAAATATGGGCATTGAGATCATGTAGCCAACCATTACAATCTCTTAAGCATTGCTAGGTTCAGAATCCAAAATGGATCATAAATTCATTATCCTACATAACCGGAGTGCTATATATACATTCCATTTGGAGTGTATATCTCACACCACATCCCATCCAATGGTGAAAAGTAATTAATCGGTCATTTCGAAGTGACCGATAAAATTCACCCATCCAATAAGTAGGGTGTAAGATATACATTCTATTTGGGGTGTACACTTAGTCTTTTTCGTCCAATTAAAGCTTATTTTTTTCCCTACAAGTCTTTTTCACACACATACTCTCTCTCTCTCTCTCTCTCTCTCTCTCTCTCTCTTCTTTTTTAGAATCCTCGAATGAGAGGTTATAGGAATTGAGTTTCTATACTTTTAAAAGTATCAAGTCATTAGTGCTTGTAGCTTTTTAGTTCTTGGATGAAAAGATATGTGGTTTGAATGATAGTGAGCTCTTTGGATTAAATGAATGGTTGATGAAATAAAATAATCTAAGAGATAAAATTAGTCAAAAAAATAGATCTAATAGTAAAAAAATTATAAGCACTAATTGCTTGGTGCTAGTACAAGCATAATAGCCGGACTCGATGTTACAGATATTATAGTTCTTCTTCTTATTTTAATCTGAGCATTTCTCTATTAAAAAGAAGAAGAAGAAGAAGAAAATTCTAGTGTCATTCAAAATCTCAATCATAATAGAGCAAATCGAAAAATTCCGACAAGAGAAAGTGCTGATGCTTTTAAAAGTTTCATTAGTGGATAAGTATACAGAGAATGTTTAGTAAGTATAAATTTTTGAATGATTTTTGATGCAATAAATAAAAAATAGAGTTTTAAGACTTCAACGTAAAAGTTTTGATTTCGTGCTTCTGATTCAGTTGTTGCAAAAAAAAAAAAAAAAGAAAAAAGAAAAAAAAGAGTGGAAGTATGGAAACATAACATTCAGTTGTTGCCTGCATTGAAAAAATAAAAACATTCTGTTGTTGCAAAAGAAACATCTTATTTTATACATGGTGCTATTAAGTTTTTAACCATTGAATTAAAAAATATATGGTTGAGATGATAGTGGGCTCCTTGGGTTTAATGGGTGGTCGGAGAAATAATAAAATCTAACGGATGAAAATAATTAAATCCAAGAGTAGAAAACTCGATAGCACTAGTAGCCGGACTCTATATATATATATATATATATATATATATATATATATATATATATATATTATTTATAACCAACGTAAATCGGAATTAATTTTATATTATATAACATAAATGAATGTTTGATATTATATTTAAATTTATATTTTAAAATATTAAACTTTTAATATAATATGTTTTTAAATATGAGAAAAAAACATGACAGGTTTTCATTCAGATTTGATTTTGAGGAATGCTAAATCATACACCCCGAAAAGGATGTACATCATACATCCCATTCATCCAATAAGTGAGGTGACTTTAGGGATCACTTGAAATGACCTCTTACCACACCCCCATCTATTGGATAGGTGAGGGTGTAGGATGTACACCCCACAAAGGATCCCACAAGGGATGTACACTTAGAATCCAATATGTTGATATTCCTACTCGGGGCCGGGCAGGATCAGTGCCGAAAATCTGGCAGTCTGACCAGTCGGACCGCAGCCACAACTGTAATGTACCAGATTTATGGTATATAAATAATATAAATAAAAATGGTATGAAATACTATTTTTATTGAATTCAGAGAAAAGTGAGTTGTAGTTGAGATTTTGAAGTTTCAAATTCTAAAGCTTAAGTTCGCCGATTTCTGCGAAGTGGCGAAACTCAGCAAAAATACTTGTAACACATTTCAAATGTAATTACAAGTGAGTCGTAAGTATTTCGAATCGACGCAGAGGCCGTTGAGTCGAAAAGTGAGTTGTAGTTGAGAATTGAAGTTTCAAATTCTAAAGCTTAAGTTCGCCGATTTCTGTGAAGTGGCGAAACTCAGCAAAAATACTTGTAACACATTTCAAATGTAATTACAAGTGGGTTGGAAGCATTTCGAATAGACGCAAAAGCCGTTGAGTCGAAAAGTGAGTTATGGTTGAGAGTTGAAGCATCAAATTTGCAAAGTTTAAGTTCTTGTTTGCCGATTTCGCAAAATGGCGAAATGCGGCGAAAAGACTCGTAACGTATTTTAAATATGATTACAGCCGAGTTCGGTGCGTTTCGGACCGATGCGAAGGGCATCGGGTCGAAAAGTGAGTTGAAGCCCCAGAGACAGCAAAATTCAGAAATTCTGAATTTTGTGATCGTGAAGCTTTTTCGGAGCCCTGTTTCGAAGACTTAGAGTAATCAAAAAATTCAAAAGAAATCGTGGGGTGTCTCAGAAAAGTTTCCTGATTAAAATGGGTGAAATGCTGAGGTGAGCGATCGGAGGAAAATAGGAGAACGAAGCGAAGAAAAATGCTTCGTGAATTCTGAAACTGCAGTTTTTGACAGTGCAGTTGATCGCGAAGCTTTTTCGGGGCTCTCTTTCGAGGGCTTAGAGTATCCCAAAAATTTAAAAGAAATCGTCGAGTGTCTCAGAAAAGTTTTCTGATTAAAAGGGGTCAAGTGACGAGGTGAGCGATTAAGGGAAAATTGGAGAACGAAGCGAAGAAAAATGCTTCGTGAATTCTGAAACTGCAGTTTTTAACAGCGCAGTTAATCGCGAAGCTTTTTCAGGGCTCTCTTTCGAGGGCTTAGGATAGCCCAAAAATTTAAAAGAAATCGTGGAGAGTTTAAGAAAAATTTGTACAATAAAGGGGAGAAGAAAATTTTCAGTTTCGATTTTTCAGTTGACGGCAAAACGCGGAGAAATAGGGGTATCCGAAATTGTCCTCTGCAGGTGCAAAACTGCAGAATTGAGGGCAGTTTTGGGAATTTAATTCTAAGTTGGGGGCAAAAGTGTAATTTCACACTTCCCCTCCAACCACCACCTGCAGGGCATTTATTCTCTCTCTCTCTCTCTCTCTCCCTCTTTTCTGCTGGAGCAAGAAATGAAGGAAAGAAGAAGAAGAAGAAGAAGAAGAAGAAGAAGAAGAAAAAGAAGAAGAAGAAGAAGAAGAGAAGATAATCTCCCTCCTTCTCTCAGTTCTTCAAAATAGGTACTCTTCTCTTCGTCCTTCTCCTCTTTCTCGTGCAGGGAAAAGGAAAAGAAAAAAAAAATGAAAAAAAAAAAACTGCTGCTGCTGCTGCACCAAGCAGCAGCAGCTGCCAAGCAGCTGCGCATGCAGCTACTCAGCTGCTGCTGCTACTTGGCAGCAGCAGCTGCGCAGCTATGCTGCTGGCTGCTAGCCAGCAGCAGCAATGCTGCTGGCATTGCTGGCCAGCAGCAGCAATGCTGCTGGCCAGCAGCTGCATTGGCAGTTGGCCTAGCTGCTGCTGCTGCTCAGCAGCAGGTTTCAGCTGCTTATGCAGCTGAACTAGCTGCATAAGCAGCTGCAAGTGCTGCCCAGCAGCAGGAGTTGGTTTGACAAAAAAAAAAAAAAAAAAAAAAAAAAAAAGGAAAGAAAGAAAAAGAAGAAAGAAAGAAGAAAGAAAAAAAAAAAAATTGAAAGAAAAGAAGAGAATTTATTTTTCTTCTCTTTCCTTCAATGAGCAGAAATCATAAATTGAGGGAATTGCTCAAATTGGGTTCTCTCCAATTTTTGAATGCAAATTATGGATTTTGCCAATGTGCGAAATCGGTAAATTGTGGGAATTGCTCAAAGTGAGTTTTTCCCAAATTTTTGGAGCATTTTGGCCCATGGCCAAAGAGAGCGAATTTCTCTTTGGCAACATGTCAAGGGGGGATTGTTCTTCTCCCATTTTTGTAAGCCAATCCAAAAATAGCCTTTTTACGGAGAAAGTGATCAAATAGGGATTTTTTCCTTTTAATGGTCAAAGTGGTTTAGTTTTACCAATTCATTGGAATTAGTGAGTCATGGAAAGCAAATGTTTCATGAATTTTCTTTCCTTACAATTTAGGAAAAACTCGGAGATCGAAAGAGCGGAACTTGTCTCCTTCAAGGACCAAAAGAACACACCGAGGTGGGGGATTCTGCCGAAATTGGGTGACCTCTCCCCTTGCTCCTTTGCTTTTCGATCCAGAAGCATGATAGTAGCCTGTTAGAGGCGTTAGGGAATCATGATAATAGTGGCATGCGTAGGAGATAAATATTATTTTATGATGAATATGGAAATAATTGCATGCGTAGATATAAACAATTGTTGTGATCATGTTAGGGTGTAACCCTAAGAATCATGTGAAAGCATAAGGAAAAAGAAATGCATGTTGGTAGTAAGACTTAGGAGAAAACCTAGATTTAGGTTTAACGAGTGGCATGATGACCTAGGAGATACACCTAGGTGGACGAGTGGCATTAACTAGGGAATAACCTAAGGTTAAGAATAGAGTGTTAAACATAGAGTCAGAGAACTTTAGGTTAAACAAGTTATGGAACTTAGGTAAAGGAACCTAAGATGAACTAGTAGGGTTAAACTCTAGTGATGAAATAGAGTTAGTGCAACCCTAGGTTAAACATGGAACAGAAAAAATAGAGTTAGTAAAACTCTAGGATTCAGTGAGGAATCAGGAAAAATGGGAATTAAATCCCCAAGTTAAAGAATTAAATATTGTAACCCCAGAAAGTCATAGGACGTCTGGGTAAAGGGATTAATTAGTTTAACTTCAATCTGAATTAAATAAAGGTAAATGGAAAATGATCAAGTGTGGTGACATGAAAGGAAAGAAAATGGAAATAGGGTTAATAAACCCTAGATTAGATCAAATCGAAAGTAACTAGTGTCCTAGTGACATAGTGCAACCTTAAGGGTAATTGAAGCATAGGGTTGTGAATTGAAAACAAGTAAGAAAAAGTGTAAAAGTGGCTAGGAAACTAAAGATATTGCCAAGTGGCAAAATAAGTGGAAATGTAAATGAACAAGATGTTCAAACCTAAATTGGTGTTAGAGACACCCAAATTATCCTAGAGTAAAGAACTTAGGATAAAAGGAATAAAGCTTAAGTGAGAGCTAAAAGTGGCTAATAAGCAAGACAAGCAAATTGCTCGATAAAGAGCAAAAGTGGTTAATAAGCAAGACAAGCAAATTGCTTGAAATAAAAGAGAAAAGTAAAAGAGAAGCATTGAGGCATGAATGTTAACGGGAGGGTTGAGCATATGTCACTCCCGGGTAGATGAGTGCCAAGGTGCCTTAAACTCATCTGAACCTAAAGTGTAAAGAGAATGGTTAAAGAAAGAGAATGATTAATAAAAGGTAAAAAGGATAAGATAAAATACTTTGGGGCCGAGCACTACGGGAGGCGATGCTACAACCTGTTCTTGTTTGATTGGGGTTGTAGGCATCCGTCTTTTGGAACCCTCGGACCCTATAAAGGAAAAGCCTAAATGGCCATTGGGAGGGTTGAGCATATGTCACTCCCAAGTGAATTAAAGTGTTAAAGCTAAGTTGCCAACGGGAGGGTTGAGCATATGTCACTCCCGGGGGAAGTGTGTGAGCAAGACTCAACTTCCCAAGTAAAGGCAAAACAAAGAGCTAAAGGCAAAAGAAACGATAAAGATAAAACGGGCGGACCTACGGTGAGAAACGCGGCCCATGTTGGAGTTGTAGGCAGTGCCCCTCTCCCGGGTAGAGACCCGTTCGGGACGTTTCTTCCGTAGGACGGGGTAACACTTGCGGGTGTTATCGGCAACCTTAGAAATCTTATCTTATAGTAGCAGGACTACCGGGCTGGGGCCCGTTGGATAAGAATTTCTGAGGGTTAACTTGAACTAAAGCACCAGAATTTAAAGAATAAAGAGAAATTAGAGTGGCCAAGGTGGCCGGGTTAGTTTGACCCTGTATACAGCGGCATAGTGGCCGAGTTGGTGCTTAGCAGACTAGTGTGGCTAGACAGAGTAGTGCTGGGTCGATGAGTATACACAAATAGTGTAGTGATATATTATATTGCATAGCCGCATTTTGATATTGAGGATTTTAGTTTCCTAGCACTATTATTATTGCTTCCATTGGACCAAGTGGTGTAGGACACTTTTTCTCGGTGGTTGAACCCACTGGGAACTCTGTCGTAGTTCTCACACCCCTTGGGTGACCTCCCACAGGTTCAGGTATGGATACAGCGGTCGAGACGTTTCAGATGCAGACGGTGAGGCATACGACAGGGGCAAGGGCCCAGCAGCATAGAGACCTAAAGGGTCTAGCAGAGGTATCCCATTTATACATTTCTTGAGTGAACCTTGTATGGTGAGGAATTTATGTAAAAGAATTATAATAAATGTATTTGCAAGTTCAGAGATGTAAAGTGTAATAAAGTAATGCATGATTCACTCTTGTATGCTTTCATTTCCGCATTAACTGTTCGTTACTGAATGAAAGTTTTAAATTTGTAGTGATTTTTAGTACTCTGATACTGAGCTTCCGCATACACTTGCTGTGTTGTTATGGATGTTACCGTTCCTTTCGGGTAGTGAAAGGTCATACCCGATTGGCGGGTCTGTTGGCGTGCCCGAACCGTACAAATTGGCGGACTCGGGGCGTGACAACAACGACGACAGATTTCAGTAATAAGCAATGGCACTGCACCACAGAATGTACCAACATTAACAATACTCAGACACCAAAGGGATCAGCCTCAGGCTTTTAAGAGATTTTTAACAGCATTTTAACAACATTTTAAACAAAATATCAGCATGATTCAAAATCAGTAATTTCGTGTTTCCTTCGAACCAACCATCCGGAAAATCCAAATTCTCAAGACAGGATAACAGATGCTTTTCTGGCAGGAAAAAAAAATTTAACTCGAGATAACAAAACTACCCATAAAATATTACATTTCAAAAGAAAAGAATGATGATGACAAAGATGATTCACTGCCGAGACAGATGATAACAAACAGGAACATCGAATCTTACATTACAGCCGCAAACAAAACTTTGCTTTGGCGAAAACCACTTGGCGCGTACGGCTACTTCTGCAGATGTAATCTACTTCCAACAACCACTAGTGTACTTCAAAACTTCTCGATCTCTTATAAAAACCCACCCAAACTCAAAACGATGATGCCGCTCAAAAGCCCAGAATTATTCTGAATCTTCGCTCCCATCGCTGCTCTCGTCGCTTGTTTCTCCGGTGTCCTCGTCCTTCCTTTGAAACCCGCTGTCTTCATCGATTGCCGTGCTGCCGTCTTTGGTCTTTGCGGGGCCTGGCCCAGCAGATACCTTCACCATAGCCGGACGGAGTAACCTTTCCCCAAGTTTGAAGCCCTTGCGGAATTCTTGGATGATGATTCCCTCTTCAAACTCTACTGATTCCTCGCGCATTATTGCCTCGTGGAGCTTCACAAAACAACAAAGGAAGTTTGTGAGGGAAGAGAATGGCACACAAATACAACGAATGTAACGAACATGAGGAACGCAAAAGACAAAAAAAAGGATATCTATCATAAACTTTATTTTGACTAAATATCTAAAACCAGCGGCATAAAAAATGTTTGTGCTTATACAACAACTTACCAAAGGGTCAAAAGCATGGCCAACAGTTTCGACGTTTTCGACACCGAGCGAGGTGAGAATCTCAATAAACTGCTTATAGATGCTCTGATAACTGTTATTAATCTTCTCTTCCCCCTCCGTCTCTAACTTTATTTGTGCTTTGGCTCTTTCAAAATTATCAAGAACAGGTAATAAGCTCTCTATAACTTCCCCTTGCACGTTCGTCATCAAAGAAAGCTTTTCTCTCTCCGTTCGTTTTCGGAAATTATCAAAGTCGGCACTGATCCTAAGAATTCGCTCGCGTTCAACTGATGATTCTTGCGTCAACATAGCGATTTTATTCACAAGAGAGTTCTTCTCGTCTTCAATGGACAGTAGAAGGCTCTCGATTTCGATAATTTTTGGTTCGTCATTAGTAGCTAAAGCTTCTTTATATGACTGCAGCGCCATTAGTGCAGCTGAGACAACCTTTTCTTCTTGATCAGTAGCAGCACCATCATCTACATCATCATTTGCAGGGGCTTCATTTTCTGAATCTTCCTGCAGAATAAAGTTGTTCAGTACTAGTATGGAAGGCATCCAGTAGCGATCAGTAAATAATGCAGACAGGATTTCACAAAAAACATATCCTCAAGCTGTGCAACTAGAGATAAATTTCCTGCTTATTCGCAAGAAATAAGTCAAATTTATCTATCCACCAGACAAAAATGCCTATAGACACAAGGAAGATAGGCGTGCATCAATCGGCATGACAATCCATTTATGAGATTAAAGTTAGCACGAAATGACCGCACCCCATATATGAGAAAATGAAAGTATTCTGGTTCTCATTTCCAATGTATCGGACTGAACTGAAACTTCATATTAGACTAATTTGAAACTGCAAAAAAATAAGTGGTAGGTTTTTGCAAATTTGACGGTCTTAATTCTACCGAGATAAAAGTAGTGCATTTCACTTAACCGGAGGGTGAAAATTGCAAAAATATATTAATTCAGAGGTAAAATCACAAACAATTTGAGGTGGTGAAGGAAACTTACAAAGAGGCTGCTGCACTTAGCACATTAGAGGAAGAAGGAACTTCCCACAAGCTCAAATTGATGACTGTTAGATGTACGTGAGGATAAAGAGCATAAAACTCTTCATTGACATGCTCGCCTTATGAAGTTCATAAACTTATTTTCAATAGCATAGATCTCTTCCCCTTTATAATAGGAGAAACACTAAAAATAAGCCAAAAGTTCTTGACAACAGTAACAGGATGCTTTTCAATGCTCACTATCCACAAAGAGATCCAATAATATCATCACGGTACAATCCAGAAGTTGCAGTTATAAAAACAGAATCATCACCATCAGGCCTCGACACACCAAACTACAGCAAAACTGAAATATTAAACGCCTAATTGCAAAGCATAAGCAAACTAGCAAAGTTTTCAGCTGGATTAACTTAATCATTTCTCTCTCAAAATTGGTATTGCCCTCGAAAAATCAACTTCTGACAGAGGACTATGTTTAGAGTTTGAACTCCAAAAAGGTCAGGCAGCCTTGTTGACTCCAAAAATCTTAATCAAAGACGGAATGGTCCCCTTCATACTTACAAACATAGGGACAAGTATTGAGGATCAAAAGACTAAACATAACTAGAAAATAAACAAATTATCTAGCTTAGCAATAAAACAGGGATATGTGACGAGTAGAGACAACTAAGACAGAACAGCAAAAAGGATAGCGAGCCGAGAAATAGATCTAAAAAACCGACTACCACTTTCATTGCGATATATCAACCTCTGTGCAAGTCCTATACGATTTTCTTAGCAGATTCTCAGCCTGTTTCTCTTGAACTACATAGTCCTCCTTAATCTTATTTACACATATCCTTAGCTGAAGTAAACAATTTTAGGAACTAAACCCCAATTAAAAAAAGAAAATTAAGCAGCCAACTGAAATTAGTTAACTAACCAAGACAAATGCGCAATTCTTCAAAACTTCAGAGGGACGAATATGAGAATTAGAATTAAAACTTCGCAGGGATAAATATATTATTACACTACTTTATAAGGACAAACTAGCAATTGTCCCACATATGACCACCTACACAAATATCAGCAGAGCTGAGTACAGGGCTTCTAATCTTCTTAAACAGTCTAAACATGAGTAAAGCTATAAGAAGTCATGTCATTTCCAATGATGCGGCATCTGGGTCGACAATAGACACCGTTAAAACGCAACCTCTGCTATTTGAGCTTCCTAGGAATTGAATTCTGAGATTTTGCGACATCATTTACCTATTGGTAAATGAGTGGTCTCAAATTCACCTTCCCTTAGCAGTTCAAAATTGTCAATTTTGAGAAATTTCACCCTGCACTAGCCGTAAAAATTGTCAATTTTAAGACCACTCGAATACTACACAAATGATGCTAAAATTTCACGAAAAGCCTAAATCAATTTTAACAATATAGATTCCGATTCAGGATGCTCCATTGTGCAGTGAACGGCCTCTGCATTATAGCTTTAACAGGCCAAAACATAATCTTTTTGCACTCGTTTCCAATCAAATCATTAAATCCCCAAATAATTAACAAAACACCCCACCAAAACAATAGCCAATAACAATGAGGATCCACACCAAACCCTAGTAAGATTCCGATCAAAACGTCACCTGGGTCGTCGCCTTCGCTGCCTCGTCGGCCTCGGTGGCCTCCTCGTACGCCGCGAAGGGGAGAACCCTAGGAAACATCCGAGCGCTCTTTGGGAAAGGGGGAAGCTTCACGAGCAGCGGCCTCGCGCGCCTTTCTTTGAAGCCGAGGGACGGAGAAACCCTACGAACTTCGGGATGGGCGATGCTCGGGGACGTAGGCGTGACGAGGAGCCCCGGAGCTCGTAGGATTGAAGCCATGGGAGGAGAAGGAGGAGGAGGAGGAGAGGGAGTGGGAGAGGGAGAGAGAGGGAGAGAATGTACTCGAGAGAAAAAGAGAGCGAAACGTCTAGGAAATTCCAGTGTCGTAGAGCACGCGAGCGGAAAATGGATAGGTTACGGATCGGGCGACGTGTATTCGCATTCGTATCCGCATCCGTTCTTATTTTCATGTTTATTTGGATGCTAGGTGTACACCTCTTCAGAGGTATATATTTTTTTAGGAATGTATATTTTATACTATACTTTATTCTGAAATAAATATTATTTTATTCATCATATCGAGTGATGAGTCGTCATATCGAGTGATGAACAAAATTTATCCCACCTAAAGATTGGGTGGGGTATATACTTATATATATATACTTATTTCAGTAATATGTTATAGATAAAAATATTATTTTTTATTTTATTTTTATTTTTTAATATTTTAATATTTTATTAATTTTAAATAAAAAATTAGTTAAAGCACTTTTTTGAGTTCTATAATTCATATTGAAAAAATGAGGCAAACTTTGATTTGTGATGGAATTTTTTTTTTTTATTTTTTTTAAAGAGAGAGAGAGAGAGAGAGAGACGTAGCGGCGTTTATTTTATAAAAATAAAGTCTATTAGAAACATAAAATAATATCAAAAAATCTATCATATTGTATTGTGTTAATATAATATTGACATGATATAACTTCCGTATCGATAGTAATTTAATTTTTTTTAATTAATAAATAAATTTTTTAAATAAAATTTAAAAAATTTGATAAATATATATAATAAATTATTAAACTATTTTATTGCTATATATATATATATATATATATATATATATATATATATATATATATTAATATGTGTCAATATCTATATATTTTTTGACCAGCAAGTATCTAAATGATGTGACACACACCGTGTCGTATCATAACAGTAAATCCTTACATTAAGTACTGTTGAGACCAGAAATTTTGCCACTTGAGGAGGTGACACGTATCACTTACCATCGGCTAAAGACGTCAGTCGATAGGAGGATGAATCGAAAGTGAAGGATTCGCGTCTTGATTAAAACCGACCTCAGTCGTGTAAATATGCAGCAAGCGACTCACGCCATTCGACCATGGGCATCAGCCGACAAGAAAAGCGGTCGAAACCAGAAGATCATTGCCTCACCCAGGATCGACTCCGACTGACGACGAACACCAGACCGTCTTAGTCGAGCGGCGAAGGAAGCAAGGTTAGAGTCAACCTTCGGTTGCTCGAGCCGAAGAAAAAAAGACTCTGAAATGAAGGAGTGCGAGATTTGAGCGCGAATCTCTTAAATAACTCCGAAACGGCAAATGGCGCTCAGCATTGGAAAACGCCGAAGATCACGCTTCAGCGCGTTGATAAGGGGATAAATTTGGACGGCAAATGGCTACTATCCTATTTGAAAAAGTTTTACTCAAAAGGAAGTAGTTGAGGAATCTACGATAATTCTTTCCAAATCACGCCGACTATTTAAAATCGGTGATTATACGCATGATTCGGGAGTGTATAAATACCCGAGCCATCGAAGAAAAAGGAGTCATGCAATCTTGTAAGTCAGGACCACCCCCCTGCTATTTCATATCTTTCAATACCTGTATTTACTACTTTCCTAGATAATCTTACCGCATTTTTCTAGGAGTAGATCAACTTGTAATCGGTTCCATGTTCCTCTTGTAATCTCACTCCAAGCAATACAATTCCTAATCGACTCCTTAGCCGTGTCCAGTCTTTATCTGTATACTCCAGTTCAGCTATTCTAGACCGAACTCTCTCTACCTCCACGTCCCGATTCGGCTAATATAAGCCGGACGATCGCAAGAGTTGATCGAGAAGAACCCGGCCGAGTGGATCCCTCCTCGGCTTGATCGCTTGATACATTGGCACGCAACGCATCACATCTAGAGGGTCACCCCCACGAGGCCTATTGACGACTGAACCCGATCAACAATCAGCGCGACATCTTCGGCCCCAACAACCTTTTGGCACGCCCGGTGGAATGCTTAGGTAACTCTTACCTATCTCCTACTATTATCATGTCAAATGACAACATCCTGACTCTTAGGAGTAGAGTCGTTCCTATACAAGTAGGAAACAACCAGGCCAGCAACGTCGAACATGCGGACAATCCGCCACCGACGCTACTAAAGACCCCCGAGACCAGCGGGAAGTTGGCACCGCAGGAGCCAACCCTTTCTCAACTATTCGGGCAAATGGCCCGAGTGCTGGAGGCTATCAAGAGGACACAACTGTCCCTCGAAAGAAATAGCCAGACACAAGGCGTCCGGGTGGACTTGATGCTGACCACGATAGCGGCCTCGAATGAAAACATGGCTCTGATCGGCAAAGGCTGACCTCAAATGAGCCATATGATGGAGGATTTGCCTCCACACTACCCCCAGCAATTACCGACGCAATCTGTCACACCCCGGGTCGAAACTGCGACCCGGGCTCGCCAACAGATCCGCCGCCCATACGGGAAGCTCCGTATAGACGTAGCGACTAACCTGCAAGAGATCATCTATACTAACAGATATCAGAGCTGAAAAGTAAATGCTGAAGTAAAAGCTGAAATAAAGTAACTACAACTCCTGAATATACAACCCAAGTCCTCACCAAAAAATAATACATGAGTCTCTCAGCAATAAAGAAAAGTACAACTCTATACCTCACTACAAGGGTCACTCAAAACATAACTCTCAAACTATAAGTAAAGGGGGAACCACTATACTCTGGACGACGGCTGGTAGGGATCTATCTCGCGACTCCCTTACCTCGATCTGAAGAAGCAGCAGCTGGAGCAGCAGGAACAGGAGTAGAAGTCCTTGGAAAAAAGACACCACGACGGGTGTGAGAACTACATCCCACAGTAGTTCTCAGTGGGTGCCGCCAACAAGCCCGACGGTCTGCCCACTAAGTCTACTAGAGGCATAAAGTAACATATGCAGTGCTGTAAGGAAAAGCTGGAAAAGTAAACTCTACAGCTACTATGCCTCTAACTAGATGCTCAAAGAGTGGAACAGAAAGAACATGATGCCACGACTAGCCCTCGACTCAAATCACCCAATCTAAACTGACTGCCTCATTAGGTCCAGTCAAACCTGCGCCTACCTACTGCCGTTACATCCCGGAGGACCGGACTTACGTAGGGCGTCCGTTGTAAGAAAAATACGGATATGCGCAGCGGAAGAAAGAAACGCAATTAAAATTTTTCTTAAACCAAGATCACCTCATGTTTTGTTTTAGATCGTAAAAAGGTAATCTAATTGATCTCATCAATTAGGATTTAATTTTTACCTTGCGCGGGTCGAGATCACCGCGAAGCCGACGATCGTTGGTAAAAATTGTTCGTCCTTGATAGCCGCGCACGCACCCGGCCTCTACTTGTGTCCACACGGAATCACGCCCTTGATCGAATAATCGATCACCTTGATTCGCGATCCGATCACGAATTAATTCTTGTGTCGATGTAAGGAGGATGAATCAATCTTCTAATTGTGCTAGCAATCTACCGAAGATCGAGAACGATTAATTATGGAGGACTTTAGGAAGAGGGAGAGGATAGGCGGCTAGGGTTTTCTTATTCCTTTTCTCTTATTTTCAATATGTCACATATGACATATATTTATAATGAGAAAACCCTAATCCTAATCCTAATCGAATCCTAATCCGATTGGATTATCCATTATCCTTAATCGAATCCTAATCCGATTGGACAATCCATTATCCTTAATCGAATCCTAATCCGATTGGATAATCCATTATCCTTCGTGTGTAACATTTACACATAAGTCCCCCAAATATTTACTAACGATTAGCAAATACACCATGCAACTTTTGCACTTAAATACCTCTAATTTATAATAATTGCAAATTAGTCCTTTTACTAATAAATTAGTAAACTTTAATATTGTGATTATAATTAATCCATTCTATAAACTTCTTTATCATCTCCTTGATATCGATCATACGCGATTCCTTATGTGTGTGACCTAATAGGTTCAATTCTGTCTGGTAGTGAGATATGATGCGATCCCCATCGACATCATCATCGAAACTCCTTTTGATGGATCAAACACTTTTGATTCTTCCATCGTATAATAATTATTCGCCTATAATTATTCTTATTGGTTCCCACAATCCACCAGTGACGCCTAGCAGCATATGGTGGCGATCCAGTCAGAAGTGAATATTGGACTGAACCTCAAGGTGCAGTTACCGTACAATACAATCCTTCTATCGCATAGTCCCAACTGAGTGGAGGTCATGGAATACTCGTCAAACCCCATCACCCGTTATATGACAAATTTGATAGGGCAGAAGCTCATATGGTTACTCTTGGAAACACCTTTCCATGAACCATATTACCCCGGCCGAGGATTTCTGAGCTTTGCCTTACAAATAGCATAGGACTAATTATCTCTCTACCGAGAGCGATAGATCCCCTGTAAACAAACAACCATTCCTAATATGAACCGACTGCAGCCAACATATACTACTAAGACCCGTGACTAGGATCAGAGTTTGCATAGTCAAACTATAGTAGCCTCATATTGAATGGCCGTGGTGTCGCAGGTCTAAGGATCAGTTGTACCATTGCAACATCGAATCAGTTACTGACGAAAGAGTAGACATCCAAGTAACTATTCGTAATTGGTCACGCTCAGTGCCCTTGTTCTATAACAACCACCTGCACGTTCGCTCCAGTGTCCCCACACTAATGACTTGAGACTCGTCATCCTAAAAGAGAGCGACACATACATCAATCTTGCCTGATCAATCATCGTCCCCATGATGATCCTCCGATTGAGAGCATTTATGACTTCATCACCCGTTATATGACAAATTTGATAGGGCAGAAGCTCATATGGTTACTCTTGGAAACACCTTTCCATGAACCATATTACCCCGGCCGAGGATTTCTAAGCTTTGCCTTACAAATAGCATAGGACTAATTATCTCTCTACCGAGAGCGATAGATCCCCTGTAAACAAACACCCATTCCTAATATGAACCGACTGCAGCCAATATATACTACTAAGACCCGTGACTAGGATCAGAGTTTGCATAGTCAAACTATAGTAGCCTCATATTGAATGGCCGTGGTGTCGCAGGTCTAAGGATCAGTTGTACCACTGCAACATCGAATCAGTTACTGACGAAAGAGTAGACATCCAAGTAACTATTCGTAATTGGTCACGCTCAGTGCCCTTGTTCTATAACAACCACATGCACGTTCGCTCCAGTGTCCCCACACTAATGACTTGAGACTCGTCATCCTAAAAGAGAGCGACACATACATCAATCTTGCCGGATCAATCATCGTCCCCATGATGATCCTCCGATTGAGAGCATTTATGACTTAATCACTAATAATATGTATCTCAAATTCTTAACTCTTAAGAATATACATTATCATCTCATTAATTCAAAGGACGATTCATGGACACATTAAACATGAATGGCATAAATGCCCAAATTATAATAAAGATCAAGTACAAATATGTCCCATAGAATAAAATGCGTCAGCCTGATAGGCTTCTGGGGCATACAACTAACATCCGTGACTGCCAAAACTGGCCCAGCCAGAGGGACGGTGTCCGTGACTGCCAAAACTGGCCCAGCCAGAGAGACAAATGCGTCGACAAGTCGCGATAGAAGTATCAGGCCCAACTCCGGAGTGGCTCGAGGGGCGCGACCCCAACGAGTAAAGTATCCGCGCATCTCTATCGAGCTCAAATGTGGCTCATGCAGGCTATAATCCAAATCCTCGATCAACAAGATCGGCTGTAACTAACAAAACACTGTCTCACTCACAGGCTAGAAAACTACACAGCTGAGATCCACTGTCACTCTGACGGCTCCCAAGAACCCTGATCTACAGACTGCTATCAGACTCCACTCGGTCCCCAGATACGAGTGTAAATGCATCCCACACAACCCGACCTCTCTGCCCACTACACGGGCGAGGAAAAAGCTAAGTCCAGAATGATATAAAGAATAGTGATGTGGGAATGTCTAGAGCAATAAAAACCTAGCCCAAGTTGAAGTTTTCTACAGTCTGGTTGAACATGCTGCATATGGCGGGGGTGCTAGGTCAAGTTCCAAGATATCAATAAACAACAGCTTGTAGGGAAGAAAATAAACACATGATTATCTAACAACATCAGGAACATAAATTCCTATGTTCTAGCATGCTATATAGAATACATCTACAACATGCAAGTCCCTACACAGATAGAATTAATGCGCAGTCCATAGGTCGTGAAGACAAGGCCACCCACCTGAAGAGCTGAACTGCCTGAAGTCCCACAGCTGATAATACCCAGAAATCACTAACTCCCAATCCAATAGGTCCAGCAATACCCGCAAACTCTTCTGGGTACAACACAAAGTTCACAGTTATACTTAAATTCCCAAAATTTACCCAAACAACACAATCTGAAAACAGCCCCAAAGATGCAGTTATTTCACCTGCTGAAAGTACTCAGAAAATTTCGATAAAAATACCACAGCGATTCTCGCGCCGAGACCTTCGAAACGGGTAACTGCACGCCCAAATCCGAGCCCCGTAGGCCAAGTTACAAATTCCACAGTACAGGCACGCAAAAACACACAACCACACAACTGTAAAATCTTGCACAGATAAAAGGGGAAAAGTATACCTCCGAGAAGGTCTCGGAAAAATCCAAGAAAAATATGGTGATGATCCTCGCGTCGAGTAGATGCAAAAAATGTATAGGCTCGTCTCGATCCAACGCTCGAGCGCGGAGATAAACCTGAAACAATCCGCTGTCCTCAAAATCCTCGCAGAAAATAAGGTCCCCAATAAGCATGGAAAAACACCTCGAAAAGTATGAAACGAGGGAAAGCTGAAAATACCAAGATTGTAGCTTTACCTATCGCGGATCCAATGGCGAAGAAATCGCTCGAAAAGGTGGTCGAAGTAGGCCGGGGGAGCTCGCGCACCGAAACGCGACGGTAGAAACACCGAAGAATGAATGTCGCGACGCGTCAAGAAAAAGGGAATCTCGAAAAGCGTGCCATGAAAAATCCCCAATATCCGCAGATGGATGCAGCACAGCTCGGGGATGAAGTCCTCTGAAGAAACCACAGTGAGAAAAGGCTCGGAAAGGCTAAAAAAACCAAGGTGAAGTGAATTCGAGCTATTTATAGGCTCAAAGAACAAATCAAAAAATGCCGGATGTGTCCCTACTTCCGGGCGCCCGAAAGTTTCGGGCTGCTACAGTGTTGGGCCCGGCCCAACACTGTGCACGCCCGAAACGGCCCGGTGCAGCCACGTAGCCCAGTAAATAGGCAACAGCCGTGCGGGGCCTCTCCGCTGCGGCCACGTGGCCACCACCCGGTCAAAGGGGTGGTTGGCGCCCGCCAATGAGCGGGCGCCATGTGTCCCTGCGACAGTGCCCACGTGCGGCACTGTCGCGCCGCCTGGCGCCCTGACGCGCACGCGCCCCGAGGCGGGGTCCCGCGCCTCCGTGTGCCGCGCCCGATGAGCCAGCCAATGACGCGTCGACACGTGTCCCGTGCACCCGGTCCACGCACCCTAATTCGGGTTTCGTGGACCGCGCCGCATGCACCGACCAACCGGGGGCTGCCACGTGTCCCCCGCCCTGGTCCATGCACCGCCGCGCCAATTCTGTAGACCGCGCATCAAAAGCCCGCCAATCAGGAGGCGCCACGTGTCCATGAGCCGGGTCCGTGCACCCAGCCGCGCCTCTTCGCGGACCGAGCGCTGCGGACCGGCCAATAACAGGCTGCCACGTGGCATGCCGGCGGTCCACGGCCCCTCCCATGCACCAAAAGCCAATAAAAACTTCCGGGAGTCCCTTTTTGGGCATCCGGACTCAGAATCAAACAAGCAAATAGCCGTTTTCAAGCGTTTTTCCGTGCTAAATCCATTTCCAACCTCTGTTTGGCCAAAAACCTTTTCAAAATTTCGGCAAATGCAGCCGAAGGCCAAAACAGCTAAAGATATCACACAGGGTCCATCTGTGACATCCCTTTGATGCACTATGGGCCAGATACACCAACACTAGGTGTTCTAAACAGTGGATTCACTGGAAAAAAGGGTGCATGGAAACCTGGGCCACCATACAATCAATCTCGATGGCGTCGGCAATGCCGACAGTGCAACCCCTGGGAGTTGTACAGATGGCGGCTACTTATCCAGCGACGCAACCGCTGAAGGCAGTACAGCCGCAAATGACCCCATACCAGACGGGGGTAAAGCCGATGGGGCAGAACATCGATCATCAACCAGGAAACTACTGAGGGATTCCTCTGCCTCCCCCACCGCCGTTCGTCCAGCCTCAGGCTGGGGGCAGGGACGGCAAACAGGTTCTTCCACAGGGACCATAACAACAGCAGGCTGGCTTTTATGGACCGCCTCTTCCGTCAGCACAACCTGGGGCTCCGGTACCTCAGGTCGGGCATGCTGAGATAGCTGCGGGTAGGAATGACAGGCAAATCCCTCCATAGGGACCGCCTCAGATTCAGGTCAGCCAACAAGGACCGCCACCTACACTAGCACAACTGGCGGCCCCAGTACCCTAAGTAGGGCTCGCTGATATCCACGCCCATGTGGAGGAGATTATCCGCAATACCTTCGGCACAAAGGCCAGGCCGGCAATTCGGCCAGTGTTAAGGTCTCCGTATCTCGCTCATATCGATACAGACTACCTGTACCTGGCCAATTGGAAGATGCCAAAGTTCGACAAGTTATCGGGCGAAGAGAACGAAAACAGCGTCAAGCAAATTGCTCAATTCACGCCCAATGCCGAGAGGTGGCTGCAAGCCCATTCCTAAAAATGAGGCTGTTGAATACGTCGTTGACCAAGACGGCATTCTCGTGGTACACAAGCTTTCCCCACAATTCCGTCCGGTATTGGGACGAGTTGGAGACGAAATTTCACTAGCAGTTATATTGGGCAGTCCCCGAACTATCGGTTGCCGATATAGCATCATATCGGCAAAACGCCAAAGAGATGATCGAGTAATTCCTCAACCGTTTCAAGACGGCAAGGAATCGATGTTTCGTAATGATGCCCGAGGCCGAGTTCACCAAAATCGCGTTTAACGTCCTCCATTTCAAGACCTGTAATCATTTCGAGGGTCGATACTTTTCCAATCTTTTTGATTTAGTAGTTCAGGTTGCTCAATATGAGCAATTTCAAAGAAGCAATAAAGAGGAGCGGCCGAAATAGATCCACGGATAAGACTGAAGGAAGCCGAAGGAGCATAACGTCTCCTTCCTCGAACGAAGTTCAGATCCTGGGGAGCCGAATGGATCGAGCGAGGGCGAGTTTTCAGCCGAGTATGTGCCGCCGAGATGATAACGGGCGACAAGCCTTACACCTGCCAAATACTCAAGCCGAGTAAGGCCCAAGAGTTCAAAACTCAGGCGCCGGCTAACATCTTTATCTTCGACACGTCCAAGACTGATCAGATATTCGATCGATTATATAAGGACGTCGAATGAAGCTTCAGGAGGAGCTGAGGCGACGAAAATACTGCAAGTGGCACCAATCCTGGAGCCACCGAACAGGCGAATGCTTCGCCTTTAAGAAGCAAATTCAAAAAGCAATCGATGAGGGTCGGCTCATTTTTGTCGACCAAGAAAATATGAAAGATATGGAGATCGACACTAACCTTTTTCCTCCCCAGGTGAACATGGTTGATCCAAAGGGCAAGAAGCCGATACAAGGGCTCGAGTCCCCCGCAGAGAAGAAATCGGCACGAAACATGTTTCGGCTATACATCTGCTGCAAGGCCGAAATGACTAAGGAAGATTGGGATCCTCTCCTCCTCGACGTACCAGAGGAGGTGAAGAAATAGTTCGCCTTCATCAACCATGGGAAGGCGCTAACCACCACAACCACCGGCCGGACCCAAGTTCGGCCGAAGGATCCAACAAGCAGTCCTCCGAAGAGAAGGGCAAGAAAGAAGAGTAAGACCTTCTCATCCAGGGAGTTTGGCGGGAATTCTACAGCCACGAGAGGCCGAGGCCGTGTCACGCCCCGGGGTCGGAACTGTGCCCCGGGCTCACCAACAGATCCGCCGCCTATACGGGAAGCCCCGTATAGACGTAGCGACTAACCTGCAAAAGAAATCATCTACACTAACAGATATCAGAGTTGAAAATGTAAAAGCTGAAATAAAAGATATAAGATACAACTACAGCTCTAAAATAATACAGACCAACCTCACCTCAAATACAAAAGTCTCTCTCAACTGCAGTAAAAGAAAGGTACAACTCGATACCTCACTACAAGAGTCACTCAACATAACACTCTCAGAAACTGGTAAGGGGTCCATCTACTCTCTCTCAGAGGATGACTAGAAGGGATCTATCTCGCGACTCTCTCACCTCGGTCAGATGGAGCAGAATCAACAACTGGAGCAGCAGGAACCGGAGCAGAAGTCCCTGGGGAAAAGACACCACGACGGGTGTGAGAACTACCTCCCACAGTAGTTCTCAGTAGGTGCCGCCAACAAGCCCGACGGTCTACCCACTAAGTCTACTAGAGGCATAAAGTAACATATACAGTGCTGTAAGGAAAGCTGGGAAAAGTAAACTCTACAGCTACTATGCCTCTATCTAGATGCTCAAAGAGTGGAACAGAAAGAACATGATGCCACAACTAACTCTCAACTCAGATCACCCAATCTAAACTGACTGCCACATCGGGTCCAGTCAAATCTGCGCCTACCTACTGCCGTTACATCCCGGAGGACCGGACTTACGTAGGACGTCCGTGACTGCCAAAAACTGGCTCAGCCAGAGGGACGATGTCCGTGACTGCCAAAACTGGCTCAGCCAGAGGGACGATGTCCGTGACTGCCAAAACTGGCTCAGCCAGAGGGACAACTGTATTGACAAGCCGCTATAGAAGTATCAGGCCAAACTCCGGAGTGGCACTCGAGAGGCGCGACCCCACCGAGCAAAGTATCCGCGCATCTCTGTCGAGCTCAAATGTGGCTCATGAAGGCTATGATCTAAATCATCGATCAACAAGATCGGCTCTAACCAACAAATCACTGTCTCACTCACTGGCTGGAATCTACACAGCTGAGACTCACTGTCACTCTGACAGCTCCCAAGAACCCAGATTTACAATCACTATCACTCTCCGAAAGAAACCTGATCTACAGACTGCTATCAACTCCACTCGGTCCCCAGACACGAGTGTAAATGCATCCCACAACCACTCGACCTCCCAGCCCACAACCTGGGCGAGAAAAGCTAAGTCCAGAATGACAAGTATAATAAAGTGATGTGGGAATGTCTAGAGCAATGAAAGAAACCTAGCCCAAGTTGAAGTTTTCTACAGTCTGGCTGAACATGATACATATGACGGGGGTGCTAGGTCAAGTTCCAAGATTTCAATAATTAACATGATGTAGGAATCACAATAAGATCACAAGATTCATCAACTGATACCAAGAGTAATAACATTCAGTTTCCACATACTTTTTAGTCCAATTACTAACATGCATGATCCTACATACATAGAATTAGCACGCAGTCCATAGATCTTGAAAGCAAAGTCACCCACCTGAAAGTGCTAACTGTCCGAAGTCGTACATCTAAGAATGTCCAAAAACAGATATATCAGTACATCCACCAAGCCAACAGTGCTCAATACATCCTGGTACAAAATTTATCCCAAAGTTACACTTAATTTCCACAAAATTCCAAGTTTCACAAATCTGCGATGAACAGTCCTCTTAATGCAAAAATTTCACCTATAAAACAACCTCTAAAAATTCCAATAAAAATATGACGGCGATCCTCGCGAAGAGTAGATGTCGATAGAGCCCTGAAACGTCAAATTCCGATGTCCGGATGCGGAGATAAAAATCCGACAAGTAGGTGCTGTCCAAACAGTCCATCAGCCGCAAAGGGGGTTAAAAACATACCCAAAACCCCAATAAAAGCTCAAATCCAGAAAAAGTGACCAACATGAAATTTGTAGATATACCTCTGGTGAAATCGCCGCCATAGAAATCGTCCAAAAATATTGTCTGGGTAGCTCTGTAGACCTCCCAGACTGAAGTGCGACGAAAATGGGCCTCCAACAGTAAATCGTCGCTCCGCACCACGATGCAGAAATCATCATTGTCGCGGTCTCCAAAAATTCTGAGCTTCCACCAAAAGATGCACAAGAGGAAGAGGAAGAACTTTGATGAGGGGCACTTAGGTGGAAACACTAGGGAAAAGCCTCAAAAATGAGGCCCAAGGGGCCTATTTATAGGCCTCACCCGGAAAAAGTCAAAAGAAACAAGTATTGGGCTTTCGGGCGCAGATTTCGGGCGCCCGAAAACTTTCGGGCGCCCGAAACCCAGGCGGCTACAGTGTTGGGCCGGCCCAACACTGTTCATGCCCGAAAGCACCCGGTGATGCCACGTGGCCCGCTGAACAGCAAACAGCTGTGCGGGCCACTCATCGGCTGCCACGTGGCCTCCCACCGCACAGTAAGGTGGTTGGCGCCTGCCAATGAGCGGGCGCCACGTGTCCAGCCGGTTGACCCGCCGACCGGTCGGCGCTCGCACCGGTCGCGCGGCGTGGCACCCACATGCGCACGCGCCCTGAGGCGCCAGCCCAGGCCCCCGTGCACCGCGCCCGGTGCGCCCGCGAATCACAAGGCGACACGTGTCCCCTGCACCCGGTCCACGCATCTCACTTGGAATTCCGTGGACCGCGCCGCGTGCACCAACCAACCGGAGGCTGCCACGTGTCCCCCGCCTTGGTCCATGCACCGCCGCGCTCACCCGGTAGACCGCACGCCTTGAGCCCGCCAATCAGGCGGTGCCACGTGTCCGTGCGCCGGGTCTGTGCACCCAGCCGCGCTGCTCTGTGGACCGCGCTCTCAAAATCGGCCAATGACAGGCCGCCACGTGGCACCCCGGCGGTCTACGGCCCCTCCCATGCACCAGAAACCAATAAAAACTTTCGGGAGTCTGTTTTTGGGCATCCGGACTCAGAATCAAACAAGCAAATAGCCGTTTTCAAGCATTTTTCCGTGCTGAATCTATTTCCAATCTCTGTTTGGCCTAATTCTTTTCAAAAGTTTCGGCAAACCTAGCCGAAGGCCAACACAGCTAATGATATCTCACAGGGTCCATCTGTGGCATCCTTTTGATGCACCATGGGCCAGATACACCAATACTAGGTGTTCTAACAGTGGATTCATCGGAAGAACGTTGCATGGGAACCAAGGCCACTACATCTTCCCCCACTAAAAGGAAGTTTCGTCCCCGAAACAAAGTAAAGCAAGACAGGCGTACCTCAACCGGAAGTCTCGAACAGAAAGGGTTAGGCATCTCTCATCTCTGTCTCCAGCTCCTATGTAGCCTCTCGCTCCTCGTGATTGCTCCACAAGATCTTCACATACGGAAGGGCCCATTTGAGCAATTCCCTCACCTCACGAGCAAGAATTCGCAATGGGCGCTCCTCAAAAACCAGGTCCTCGCCGATCTCCAGAGAAGTGAAGTCAATCACGTGCGACGGATCAAACACATATCTCCTCAGAGCTGAGACGTGGAAAACATCATGTACTCCGGCCAGGCGTGGAGGAAGAGCAATCTCTATAAGCCACGGGGCCTACTCTCTCAAGTACCTCAAAGGGTACAACGAAGCGGGGACTGAGCTTCCCACGCACTCCAAATCTCCGGACCCTTTTCGAAGGCGAGACCTTCAAGAAGACATGATCACCAATCTGAAACTCTAGGTCTCGCCGCCGAGTATCAGCGTAGCTCCTCTGACGACTCTGGGCTGTCTCAAGGTGTCAGCGAACAACTCTGACTTTCTCCTCAGCCTCTAAAAGTAGATCTGGTCCCACAGTTCTCCTCTCACCCACGTCACTCCAATACAAGGGCGACCGACACTTGCGTCCATACAACGCCTCAAACGGAGCCATCTGAATGCTTGCCTGATAGCTATTGTTGTACGCAAACTCAACCAAGGGTAAGTGTCGGTACCACCCTCCTCTAAAATCCATCACGCACGCTCTCAACATATCCTCGAGGGTCTGTATGGTGCGCTCGGACTGGCCATCAGTCTGTGGGTGGAAAGCAGTGCTAAATCTGAGCTGGGTCCCCAAGGCTGACTGTAGACTCCCCCAAAAGCGTGACACAAACCTCGGGTCCCTATCTGATACGATCGACGCTGGTACACCGTGTAGCCTCACTATCTCATCCAAGTACAACTGTGCCAGACGCTCCAACGACCAAGTCATCTGAACAGGCAAGAAATGTGCAGACTTGGTTAGTTTATCCATAATAACCCAAACCGCGTCGGCTCCACTCTGCGCTCTCGGCAGTCCAGTAATAAAGTCCATAGTAATGTGGTCCCACTTCCACTCGGAAATTGGAAGACTCTGTAACTTGCCAACAGGAACCCGGTGCTCTGCTTTCATTTGCTGGCAAGTTAAACAATGAGCTACAAATCTTCCAATGTCCCGCTTCATTCCAGACCACCAAAAATGTACCTTGAGGTCCTTATACATCTTAGTACCACCAGGATGAATGGTATAAGGTGTATAATGGGCCTCTCTCAAAATCTGGTCTCTGATCTCAGGATCCGAAGGCACACACACTCGGTCCCTGTACCGCAGTACTCCCGAGCTATCCACTGTAAAATCTCCTATCTGATCTGCCTGAATCTGTGATCTGATCCTCTCCGAGTGGGGATCCTCACTCTGTGTCTCCCTAATCCTGTCCAACAGAGTGGGCTGCAAGACCATAGACATAAGTCTAGCAGAGACCCCAGGGGATACCACCTCAATCTGTAGTCGCCTCATCTGCTCAATCAGCGGTGCCTGCTGTGTGATCAACATGCTCAAACTCTGCACTGCCCTCCGACTTAAAGTATCTGCTACAACATTGGCCTTGCCGGGATGGTAAAGGATGCTCACATCATAGTCCTTTAGTAGCTCCAACCACCGGCGTTGCCTCAGATTCAGCTCCTTTTGAGTAAACAAATACTTTAAGCTCTTATGATCCGTGTAGATCTCGCAGTGCTCACCGTAGAGGTAATGCCAATGCGAACACCACAACTGCAAGCTCCAAATCATGAGTAGGGTAATTCTTCTCATAATCCTTTAATTGCCGTGAGCATAAGCAATTACCCTACCATGCTGCCTCAAAACACATCCCAATCCACTGTGAGAGGCATCACAATAAATCACGAATCCATCTCCTATCACTGGCAGTGCAAGAACTGGTGCTGAAATCAATCTCCTCTTCAGCTCCTCAAAACTCTGCTGGCACTGCTCAGTCCAAGCAAACCTCGTTCCCTTCCTAGTCAAACTAATCAGGGGAGTAGAGAACTTCGCAAAGCCCTCTACAAACCGACGGTAATAGCCTGCCAAGCCCAGAAAGCTCCGAACCTCTGTAACCGTCGTCGGTCTCGGCTAAACCCGAACTGTATCAATCTTCGTCGGGTCAACTGCCACTCCTGCGGCTGATACGATGTGGCCCAAGAATGCAACCTCCCGAAGCCAGAACTCGCACTTTTTAAGCTTGGCATACAGCTTCTTCTCACGCAGAAGTTGCAGCACTATCCTCAAGTGCTCCTTATGCTCCACATCGCTCCGGGAGTAGATCAAGATGTCGTCGATGAATACAACCACAAAAAGGTCCAAGTACGGCTGGAATACCCGGTTCATCAAGTCCATAAATGCAGCAGGGGCATTAGTCAAACCAAAAGGCATAACCGTGAACTCATAATGCCCATACCGGGATCTAAAAGCCGTCTTGGGGATGTCCTCAGCCCTCACCCTCAATTGGTGGTAACCTGACTGAAGATCAATCTTCGAAAACACTGAGGCTCTCTGTAACTGATCGAACAAATCATCTATCCGTGGTAGGGGATACTTATTCCGGATGGTCACTTAATTCAACTCCCTGTAATCCACACACAAACGAAGCGACCCATCCCTCTTCTTCACAAATAATACTGGCGCTCCCCACGGAGAAACACTGGGCCTAACAAAGCCCCTGTCCATCAGATCCTAAAGCTGGGCCTTCAACTCCCTCAACTCGGCAGGTGCCATCATATAAGGTGCCTTTGAGATCGGTGCGGTTCCTGGTACCACATCAATCACAAACTCTATCTTCCACTCCGGCGGCATAGTCGTCAACTCAGGGGGAGACACATCTGGGAACTCGTGGACAACAGGAATATCCTCGAGTCCCAGTGCCACCGTAGGCACCTCCACAATCGTCGCCAAGAAAGCGGTGTAGCCTCTACTCATCATCCGCCTAGCCCTTGCCGAAGAAATCGTCACCGCAAACAAGGAGCTCTGACAGCCTCTAAAAATAAACTCCTCCTGTCCCGGCTCGCGGAGGGTCACCGTCCTCTCTCTGCAATCTAAGGTGGCAAAATACCACGACGACATGAACAGCTGCTGTAGCATCCTCAACCTGAGCGACATAGACTCGCCCGCTCGGCGCCGGGGGGAACGTCACTCTGGCTGTCACGAGGACGAGGAAGCAAGGTCTGGCCTACCATAGGCCGCAGAAGGTCCAGCTGGGTGGTGAGAAACAGAAGGTGCTGAAGCTGAGGAAGGAGCTGGATGACCGGCTCTGGGGCATGCACTCTGAAAGTGACCGGTCTACCCGCAACGGAAACAATGGCCCTGCCTCTGAGGGCACTGGGTCGGTGGGTGCGGTCCTCCACAAATGATACAACGGTCAGGGCGCGGCTGCCGCGAGGTCTGCTGCTGCTGCGAAGGCTGCTGTTGCTGAGACTGACGAGATGCTCCTGATCTCTGCTGCCCCTGATACCCCCGACCCTGAGAGTGGAAACATGGAGGTCTCGGGGGTCCCTATCAACTCGACTGCCCCTCCTCCATCAGTGCTGGGCGCTTCGCCCCATGAACCACTGCGGGGGCTGGAGCTACCTCCTCCATCACTGCCTCTCCTCGCTCTACATAGAGTGCCTCCTCCATCGAGGCCTCCAAAGTCTGCAATCGAAGTGAGCGAACAACTAATAGAAGTCCCGGCGCAATCCTCGCTCAAACATATAAATCCGGTGAGTCTCATCCCTGGCCACGTGGGGCAAACAAGCCAACAGCTGATTGAAGTTAGCTAGGTACATGTGCACGGGCCTATCTCCCTGGCGGAGATTCTTCAGCTGCTCCTCCAGTCTCTGATGAACACTCTCAGGAAAGAAGGCCCCAAGAAGCATACTGCGGAACTCTGCCCAAGAGAGAAGCTGTGTCCCAGGCGGACCAGCAGGTCGCACACGTCGCCACCATGCCTCGGCGTTGCTCTCCAAGAAGTGAGTAGCCAAGAGAACTCGAAACCTCTCCACAATAAATAAGCTCTCAAAATGACGCTCCGTGGCCGTGATCCAAGACTCGACCTCCCACGGCTCAGCACTCATACCAGAAAATGGGGTGGATCGAACTGGCGGAACCTCATCAACAGATCCACCACCTCATGCTGCTCTGCTGAAGTCAACGATCCCGTCGTCCCAGACGGTGGCCTACTAAAAATCGGCTCAACTGGAACTGCCCCCGTCGTCCCAGACGGTGGCCTACTAAAAACCGGCTCAACTGGAACTGCCGGTGCTATCTGAACAACAGGGGGCACCACAACTGGCGAAGAAGGCACAGGCGAACTCCCAGGGGGTGCTACCACCGGCTGTGCCCTCAGCTCCATCATGAGCATCAACCGACCAAGGCCTCCTCCTGGCACTGTGATGTCTCCTCCTAACACCGAATAGCCTCAAACAACTGTGCCATCTGGGCACGGAGCTCCTAAACCTCTCTCTGCTGTCCTTGCCCCGAGTCCTCCTGCTCGGGCTCAGAGGAAGAAGACTGCGAACGCGTCGACATCATGCGTCGCGGAGGCATCACTCACCAGAGGAACAAAACGAACAATCAGAACCCAAATCAACTCTCGACCCAATCTAGCAAAAGTCAAATGGCATGTCCCCCTTCCCATAGTACTATGTTGTCTGCAGCCAACATAGTTGCCACCGAAGGAAGACATGTCAATCACTCATCCCAATCCGCTCGGGAGAGTTAGAAACCCAATCAGGACTCTCGCTAAAAATTGCGGCTCTCACGTGAGTCATCCTAGGGTCCAACCACAAGCCTAGGGTTCCTAAGTCCTTAGTGACCTACATCCTAGGCTCTGATACCACTCTAATCTGTCACGTCCCGGGGTCGAAACTGCGCCCCGGGCTCGCCAACAGATTCGCCGCCTATACGGGAAGCCCC
This sequence comes from Tillandsia fasciculata, assembly GCA_029168755.2. NCBI lineage: Eukaryota > Viridiplantae > Streptophyta > Magnoliopsida > Poales > Bromeliaceae > Tillandsia > Tillandsia fasciculata. The sequence goes on along the minus strand of CM054943.1, from coordinate 4,998,754 downwards.
GTATAGACGTAGTGACTAACCTGCAAAAGAAATCATCTACACTAACAGATATCAGAGCTGAAAATATAAAAGCTGAAATAAAAGATATAAGATACAACTACAGCTCTAAAATAATACAGACCAACCTCACCTCAAATACAAAAGTCTCTCTCAATTACAGTAAAAGAAAGGTACAATTCGATACCTCACTACAAGAGTCACTCAACATAACACTCTCAGAAACTGGTAAGGGGTCCATCTACCCTCTCTCAAAGGATGACTGGAAGGGATCTATTTTGCGACTCCCTCACCTCGGTCAGATGGAGTAGAATCAACAACTGGAGCAGAAGGAACCGGAGCAGAAGTCCCTGGGGAAAAGACACCACGACGGGTGTGAGAACTACCTCCCACAGTAGTTCTCAGTAGGTGCCGCCAACAAGCCCGACGGTCTACCCACTAAGTCTACTAGAGGCATAAAGTAACATATACAGTGCTGTAAGGAAAGCTAGGAAAAGTAAACTCTACAGCTACTATGCCTCTATCTAGATGCTCAAAGAGTGGAACAGAAAGAACATGATGCCACAACTAACTCTCAACTCAGATCACCGAATCTAAACTGACTGCCACATCGGGTCCAGTCAAACCTGCGCCTACCTACTGCCGTTACATCCCGGAGGACCGGACTTACGTAGGACGTCCGTGACTGCCAAAACTGGCTCAGCCAGAGGGACGGTGTCCGTGACTGCCAAAACTGGCTCAGCTAGAGGGACAACTGTATTGACAAGCCGCTATAGAAGTATCAGGCCAAACTCCGGAGTGGCACTCGAGAGGCGCGACCCCACCGAGCAAAGTATCCGCGCATCTCTGTCGAGCTCAAATGTGGCTCATGAAGGCTATGATCCAAATCATCGATCAACAAGATCGGCAATAACCAACAAATCACTGTCTCACTCACTGGCTGGAATCTACACAGCTAAGACTCACTGTCACTCTGACAGCTCCCAAGAACCCAGATTTACAATCACTATCACTCTCCTAAAGAAACCTGATCTACAGACTGCTATCAACTCTACTCGGTCCCCAGACACGAGTGTAAATGCATCCCACAACCACCCAACCTCCCAGCCCACAACCCGGGCGAGAAAAGCTAAGTCCAGAATGACAAGTATAATAAAGTGATGTGGGAATGTCTAGAGCAATGAAAGAAACCTAGCCCAAGTTGAAGTTTTCTACAGTCTGACTGAACATGATACATATGACGGGGGTGCTAGGTCAAGTTCCAAGATTTCAATAATTAACATGATGTAGGAATCACAATAAGATCACAAGATTCATCAACTGATACCAAGAGTAATAACATTCAGTTTCCACATGCTTTTTAGTCCAATTACTAACATGCATGATCCTACATACATAGAATTAGCACGCAGTCCATAGTTCTTGAAAGCAAAGTCACCCACCTGAAAGTGCTAACTGTCCGAAGTCGTACAGCTAAGAATGCCCAGAAACAGATATAGCAGTACATCCACCAAGCCAACAGTGCTCAATACATCCTGGTACAAAATTTATTCCAAAGTTACACTTAATTTCCACAAAATTCCAAGTTTCACAAATCTGCAATGAACAGTCCTCTTAATGCGAAAATTTCACCTGTAAAAGAACCTCCAAAAATTCCAATAAAAATATGATGGCGATCGTCGCGAAGAGTAGATGTCGATAGAGCCCTGAAAAGTCGAATTTCGATGTCCGGATGCGAAGATAAAAATCCGACAAGTAGGTGCTGTCCAAACAGTCCATCAGCCGCAAAGGGGTTAAAAACGTACCCAAAACCCCAATAAAAGCTCAAATCCAGAAAAAGTGACCAACACAAAATTTGTAGATATACCTCTGGTGAAACCGCCGCCGTAGAAATTGTCCAAAAATATCGTCTGGGTAGCTCTGTAGACCTCCCAGACTGAAGTGCGACGAAAATGGGCCTCCAACAGTAAATCATCGCTCCGCACCACGATGCAGAAATCGTCGTCGTCGCGGTCTCCAAAAATTCTAAGCTTCCACCGAAAGATGCACAAGAGGAAGAGGAAGAACTTTAATGACGGGCACTTAGGTGGAAACACTCGAGAAAAGCCTCAAAAATGAGGCCCAAGGGGCCTATGTATAGGCCTCACCCGGAAAAAGTCAAAAGAAACAAGTATTGGGCTTTCGGGCCCAGATTTCGGGCGGCCCGAAAACTTTCGGGCGGCCCGAAAACTTTCGGGCGGCTACAGTGTTGGGCCGACCTAACACTGTTCACGCCCGAAAGCACCCGGTGATGCCACGTGGCCCGCCGAACAGCAAACAGCTGTGCGGGCCACTCATCGGCTGCTACGTGGCCTCCCACCGCACAGTAAGGCGGTTGGCGCCCGCCAATGAGCGGGCGCCACGTGTCCAGCCGGTTGACCCACCGACCGGTCAGCGCCCGCACCAGTCGCGCAGCGTGGCACCCACGTGCGCACGCGCCCCGAGGCGCCAGCCCAGGCCCCCATGCACCGCGCCCGGTGCGCCCGTGAATCACAAGGCGACACGTGTCCCTTGCACCCGGTCCACGCATCTCACTTGGAATTCCGTGGACCGCGCCGCGTGCACCAACCAACCGGAGGCTACCACGTGTCCCCCGCCTTGGTCCATGCACCGCCGCGCTCACTCGGTAGACCGCGCGCCTTGAGCCCGCCAATCAGGCGGTGCCACGTGTCCGTGCACCGGGTCTGTGCACCCAGCCGCGCTGCTTTGTGGACCGCGCGCTCAAAACCGGCCAATGACAGGCCGCCACGTGGCACCCCGGCGGTCTACGGCCCCTCCCATGCACCAGAAACCAATAAAAACTTTCGGGAGTCCGTTTTTGGGCATCCGGACTCAGAATCAAACAAGCAAATAGCCGTTTTCAAGCGTTTTTCCGTGCTGAATCCATTTCCAACCTCTATTTGGCCTAATTCTTTCAAAAATTTTGGCAAATCTAGCCGAAGGCCAACACAGCTAATGATATCTCACAGGGTCCATCTGTGGCATCCCATTGATGCACCATGGGTCAGATACACCAACACTAGGTGTTCTAACAGTGGATTTATCGGAAGAACGTTGCATGGGAACCAGGGCCACTACATGCCGACCCCAGTCAGCCACGAGGGGTCGCGATCCCCACAGCAGCAGCAGGGCCCCCACCACAGCTATGAACAAAGCCGGGTTCAGGGGGCACCCCCGAAGACCCTTCGGCAAGTAGAATGAAGGGAGACCAGCGTATGGGCCTTCACAATGCCCAAGACGGATTAGGCCCCACCAAAGGCTCGGATCGCTGGGGTCACAGAAGAGCCCAGCCAACCACCTTTGGAGGGGGCCGACACCACGGCCTTCACACCACGGGACGCCAGGGGCACCGGAGACCCCTTCGATCCCCGATACAAAATTCTTTTGGCTCACCAAGGGAGAAGTCGAGGCCCTGGGCATCCACCTGACGCAAGAGCTCGGGATTCGGCAATGGCCCAAGCCGTGGCAAAAAAGAGAGATCCTCAGGTAGCACCTGTGGGGGATAGACCCACCGGCAGACGTGTCGTTGGAGCAATGGTTCACTTCCAGAGGACTAGCCTAGTGGCAAAGGTCAGTCATGTCAAAGACGCAGAAGCATCGCCTACAGAGGATAGAAGCCCACGCCCACAACAATAGTGTCAAGGCCCAATGGTCGCAGTCGAACCGGAGGCGGGAACGACCCTTCATCAGCTCCCGATAGTGTTGATGCGGTATGACCCTGAAGCGGGAGGCTCTACCACACCGCTTCCAGAAAATACACAGATAATTCAATAGGTGGTGGTCAAGTAGGCAGACGAAGCTGTCCGGCTAGAATTAGAAGCTCACTTGAGAGCCCTAGAGGCCGCTGTGAGGCGCAGCCAAGAAGCACCGGAGGAGCGACAGAAAGCTGAGGAACCCGTCAAGCGGAAACTCGGAAAGGTGGCTCGATGCGAGAGATGGGCACTGAGAGATAACGAAAAAGTTCTCACTCCATCTTCGGCCGAGGAAAAGGCCAAAGGGAAGGAGCTATGGACCAACACCTTGTCGGTCAATGAAGATACGACGGGGGTCGACATGGTCTACGCCCTACCGATGTCCTTTAAGGCAGCGGGGTCCTAAGAGGACGTTGATAAGCAGACTTCGGACAACAAAGGCCTGCCCATAGCCGAGCTCCAGCTAATAGAGAGGAAGGTGGAGGGCAAGGTGGTAGTGTTCGAGAAGCCATCGGCCTTCCAGATAAGATTCATAAGGTCGTTATATATACAGGCTTTGATCGAGGGGCGGCCAATCAGCCGCGTAATGGTAGATGGCGGGGCGATGGTAAACGTCATGCCCACTGCCTTTTTAAAAAAGATCGGCAAAAGCGAAGAAGAGCTCAAGCCGACCGACACGATAATGACCGACTTCACCGGAGGCGGTCAAGCAGCAAGAGGGGTTCTAATAAACGAAATCACGATCTGTTTCAAAACCTTAAGGACCGCCTTTTTCGTAGTGGATGCAGCAAGCCACTATAACCTGTTGCTAGGGCGTGACTGGATTCACTCCAATGAGTGTGTTCCTCCATACTCTACAGGAAATTGTTCTAGTGGATAGGCGATAAAGTGGATGAGGTAGTGGCCGAAGGGAGGCCACAGCTCGCAAACGTGAGCATAGAGTCAATCGGTCACGTGAATTAGGCCGATGAAGACCCGGAACGGATCTCATTCGTCCGAGTGGCCGAAGAGGGGGTGCAAGTGAAGCTCCTCGACGAAACCAGCCGGATAACGGCAGGTGACAAACCCCCGACTTGGATCAAGTGGCACATAGGGGGCCAGTAAGCAAGGCCACATCAAGGCCTCAAAAAAATGAGCCGGCACGAGAAGCCGACAAATTCGAATATTGCAACACAGGCTGAAGAAGTCAATAGGTGGGGCCACAATAGGGCCTCCGAAGCATGGGCGGTACAAGAAGCCGGCAAGAAAGAAATAAATTTGGCTACTACAGGACCGCTCGCAGACTCGGCCATCACGGCCAAAAAAACAGTCATGATTCTGTTGGGTTATAAGTAATTGGATCTAAATAGAGGAAAAAACACCTAGAGGGGGGTGAATAGGTGTAAACAATAAACACTCAAAAATCGTTGCGCAATAAAACCCAATGCGGAAAAATAAATGAACACGCAAGATTTTTACGTGGAAAAACTCCAAACCGGAGTAAAAAACCACGGGACCGATAACACGGCGAAATCCACTAGAATTGAAACACGTACAAGGTGATATAACGTACTCACAGACGACTCAACCTCTTACCATACGCTCCTAGTAGATCTTCTCCGCTCGCTCCACGACGCTTCTCGAATCCACGATCCGCGCCCAACGCTGAATCCACAGCGTCCAACGTCGAGTCCACGACGTCCGACCGAATCCACGGTCTTCACCCAATACTACGCTTCGAATCCACGAACGTAGTTGCACCTTGAATCCACAAGGCCACGCGAGTCCACGCGCCGATTTAGGGTAAATCGTTGTTTGTTTTGGGTGGTGATGATCCGCCGAATACTTAGATTAGAAATAGATCGGAAATACCATCTAAGTATTCATTGATTTGATTCTACTCAAAATGTGAGTATGGAAAACCTAGAATCAAATCAATCAATATAGATGAAGAAACATAGAATAAATCTATTGATTTCCTTTCTTCTCTATATGTGGATTTTTTCTTTTCGGCTATCTTTTTCTATTTGTGCCGATCATGTGGATGCCCTAGAAAATGAATACAGGGCCTATTTATAGGTTAGAAACCATTGGAAGAAGATAAGGATCAAAAACTGCCTTTTCTGGAGATTTTACGACGGCGATCCGGATTGGAATTGCACGATCCGGATCGCAGAAGCAAGAAAGACGATTTCCAGAAAAATGCAAGTTCGGGATCCGGATCGAAGTCCCCGATCCGGATCGTTCATACAGTTTCACCAAACATCACGTTCGGGATCCGGATTGCAAATCCTGATCCGGATCGTGCAAGTGAAAAGGTAAAACCAGTGTTCGGGATCCGGATCATGAAATGCTGCGATCCGGATTGAAACAGTGTATGAACAAACACCCTTCGGGATCCGGATTGCCGAGCACGATCCGGATCCTGAACATGTCCCATGTCCAGTTTTTGATGTTTATGCAATAAAACATTCTTCCAGGTGTTTCTACACTACAAGAAGTATTCGGATCACCAAAAATCTTTAGTTAAACATACCTGATCCTTTTGAATTCTTCTTTCTTGAGATTGAGGTATATGATCCAAAGTTCTTCATCTTCAATCTTCAAGACTTAATACTTTCACGAAATACGCCAACTCAAATTCCGTAACAATCTCCCCCTTTGGCGGTTTCGTGACAAAACACAAATCCACAAAAGAAAATTCAAAAAGATATTTTTGTTGCTATCACCATACAACAAAAATTTACAATGGAGATCCAAAAATTAAAAACATGAGATAAACTCCTAAAACAGACTCTAGACTTAGACATCTGTACTCTCTGCACACAGAAAGCATTCTTGACAAACAAAATCGTTAGATACCTCAAGAATTGAAACATACAAAACCAAGTACAGAGATAGAGTTTATTCTCATCATGACATTTGAAGAATTCAGATATGTAAGAGAATCATAGTTAAAAACCAACATATCTTCTAAGCATTCAAAAACCAAATGTCACAAACTGTTAGTCCAACATCAACTTGTTAGTCATATTACATGCCCAAATAGTTAGTCAAATAGTTAGTAGGGACATGCAACCAATCAAAAAGAAAAAAAACCAAAGTTGAGTTGAAGTCATACTTACCTTGATATTGATATTCACAATGTTCACATCATTCATTGTTCAATCATTGTTCAAAGTTCTCTCTAACTCTCTCCCCCTTTTTGTCACAAACAAGCCAAAATTACAAAACAAAAAGGAAGTTAAAAAGATAAACAAAAATGAAAAACCTGAGCAAAAGAAGGTTAGAGCAGAAAATTTATTCCTGAGAGTCGGAGTCATCAGAGGTGGTGCATCCCATTTTGGCAAACATTTTCTTCATCAGTTTTTTCATTGAAGAGACGGACTTAGTCAAAGTAATTTGAGATGCATGATTTTCCAGCTCCTTTTTCACAACTTGAAGTTCTCCTCTCATTTCAGTGAACTCAGCCGACATGCGTTCTTGTTCATTGGAAAGTCGCTGTTGTTCTTTAAATATAGAGCTGACTGAGGCATCATCATCAGAGGTGGATGGAGGTGCCTGCTGTGATGGAGGAACAGGGGCTGTAGAAGAAGTTGCTTGGGGTCGAGCTCGTTGTCGGATTGGAGGAGATGGAGGATCATCTTGCTTTGTCGATAGAGATTTTACAATCGTTGTCTCATTAATTGTGCCCAAACTATACATGTAAGAGCTCGCGCTTGTATCGACTTTAAACTTTTTAAGGATGCGCATAATTATCATGGGATATGGTAGTCTCTCTGTGGGATGAGAGTGTTCGACATATCGCGTCATCCTAGACCAAATGAGATACGGAATGTTCAAGTTTGCTCCCATTAATGCAGCGGGTTGCCAAGAAGATAAAGAAATAACATTCTATCCCATCGAAGAACTTTCGTGTTCATATTGGGAAGAATGTTGTAGCAGACAATGAAGTTTATATACTTGTACTCTGTTCGAAGCTCTTTGGAGAATACAGAATTTCCGGTAGACAGAGTATCCGGAAGACAAATTCCATTGACTACAACTCTCCAAGAGTTGTCGTGAAGCTTTGAGTCTTTCAGATAATGAATTCCATCAGATCTGGCTTTCATACTGAGCACCTCTCCAATCAGTTGGGGAGTGACTTTGATTTTGATACCTTTAACCAAAGTATGAAATTCTCGACGTCCGTCAACATGATCAGTTAGACTTGCAGCATTTTGATAAAACATTCGAACTGAATGTGGACAATACCCAGTCGATTCTGGAAAGTTGCAAATGGGACCGAGACCAACTTGATTAAACAAAGTCCCAAAGGCTGCAGAGCGTTCCATCATTGGTTTGACATTGACATGTCTCTCACCAATGCATTCTCTTTTCTCAAAATCCTTGATTCTCGTGGAGCTAATGAATTCCTGAGGAGGAGGCTGGCTAGCAATTGGTTCCTCAATTGAAATTCCCCTTGCACTGCCTCTTTTTCTTGCACCAGTTTTCGTTCTTGTTGTAATTTGACTTGGTTCCATTGGGGCTTTTCCTTTTTCAGCTGCAGTAGGCTTTGAAGCTTCAGCAGGTGCTTTCCCTTTTGAGATAATGGGGACATCTTCCTCGATCTCGAGGTTATCCCAGTCTATTGAATCCGTCTTCGAATCCGTATCGGAATCATTCTGAGCTCTTTTAGTCTCTTAGCCTTCTTAGGCTTTGCAGCGTCCTTGACATGGACCATGGCAGCAAGTAGGAAAATAATCCATGTGATCACCATTTTGAATGCTAGTGAGAAAGTGTCCTGTGAACACCAACTCAAGAACACATGAAAAATTGTCAATTTTGAAAAATTTGAAACATTGTACCTAGACAATCATAATCATGTAGAGAAGCTAAGAATCAAATTAGTTTTGCAAAAAGAATTTTAAAAATAGATCAATCGCATGATTTACAAAAATTCCTCTTTTATGCCCTAAAACCGAATTTTTAGAAATCGAAGCCTAAAAACTCGTTAATCAGGTAAAAACCCAGCATAAAAGCAAAACTAATCGACCCAGAGTTCTTATTTCAAAAGAAATTTGATCAAAAACCATTCACAAACGAAAAAGATCCATGATTTTTACTCACGTTTGATGAAAAAAGATAAAAACTGTGAAAAACCGAGATTTTGATCAATAAAACTTACTTGATTCGAAGAACTTTGAGTTTGGAAGCTCCAAGATGCAAGAAATCTAGAGAGAGAAGCTCTAGAGACTTGAGAACAAAAGATTAGGGTAAAAGAAATCAAATCCTCTTTGTTCTTTATAAACCCTAGCCGTGATCCGGATCGGATCGAGAATGTGATCCGGATCGGCTACCCGCAGGAAGAATCCTGCGTTCGGGATCCGGATCACTTACTCCGATCCGGATCGGCTTCAACTTTTTCTCCAGAAAATTTTAGAAAAATTCCATAAAATCCAGAAAAAGTATGTAAGCACTTTACCATATCAACTTTAAACAAAAATCATCGTTTCATACAACAAGAAATAGATTATGCAAAATCTATCAAAAATACTCAAAAATGAAACGAAAATTTACGAAAATTAAAACACTTAAAGTTGAACAACTTCAATTACATCTATCCTGATCTTATGTGTAATGCCTTTATCAAATCATCAATTTTGGTAAAGAAAATGAAATACCAAGATCAATAGATGTTTGAAATCCCAGATAAGTTAGATAATATATCTAGACAATCTGTTGAAGGAGTGGCTCTTTGAGCATCTTTTATCAAAAATCCCACCTTATACCAACCATGAAATACGACTGAGTCAAGTATTTCAATATGCATTTCATCAACATTTTTAAAACAAAAATTTGCTTTGCATTCATGGAGTATCTTTTTCTTTCTTTCATTTTCTCCATGTGGTGGTAGTTTTCACACTCCTCATTGGGATGTAACTCTTTCCACATCTTTTGAGCATTTTACATTTCTTTGACTCCCCCTCAATTGGCTATCAATTATTTAATATATAAGGTATTCAACCAAAAATTGATCTCGCATTCATACTCGACTAAGCAATCAAATATGATAATGACTATACCAAGAGATCATTGAGAGAGAAATTGACTTTGATCACTTAAAAGATGGTTTAATTAACGTAAATGATCATTGCAACATTGAAATATTATGATATCAAAAGCATAATAAATTTCTAAATGCATAAAAGGATGCAATTAAAGTCAATTATGATTTATGCTCAATTAATGTCCTATGTACAAAACATAGATAAAGAACAAAACAAAAACAAAAACAAAACCTAACCTAAGCAAAGGTTTCAAAAAGAGTTATTTCAAGGAAAGCATGCCAATTGCTTTACGCAAGTGAATAAAACGTTTTTGATCCAAAGGTTTTGTTAAGATATCAGCTAATTGATCCTCAGTTGAAATATATGACAGTTGAAGAATATTTGATTCAACTAGCTCTCTAAGAAAATGATATCTAAGTTCAATATGTTTTGTTCTAGAGTGCAACACAGGGTTTTTTGAAATGTTAATAGCACTAGTGTTGTCACATAAAATGGTTACCGAAGTTGCTGAAATCCGGAAATCGCTCAACACGCTTTTCATCCAAATCAATTGGGTTGAACAACTTCCTGCAGAAATGTACTCCGCTTCGGCAGTCGAGAGTGCTATGCAATTCTGCTTTTTACTGTGCCATGCAACAAGGCAATGGCCAAGATAGAAGCATGCACCACTCGTGCTTTTCCGGTCATCCACTGATCCAGCCCAATCGGCATCTGAGTATCCAACAATATCCAAACTTGTTCCCATAGGATACCAAATTCCGAAATTGATTGTACCTTTGATATATCGGATGATCCGTTTCACCGCTTTCAGGTGAACCTCCTTCGGTGCTGATTGATATCTCGCACAAATCCCAACACTGAAGGATATATCCGGGCGACTAGCCGTGAGATATAGTAGACTTCCAATCATACTGCGATACAGTTTCTCGTCTACATTCTCACTATGTGATTCACTTCCAAGTCCCTTATGGCTAGTTCCCATTGGAGTTGGAAAATCCTTAGAATTTTCTAGATCAAACTTTTTGACCAACTCCATTGCATACTTGGATTGACACAAGTGAATACCTTCATCGTTTTGTTTAACTTGTAATCCAAGAAAATAAGTTAATTCGCCCATCATGGACATCTCAAATTCGCTTTCCATGGTCTCCGCGAATTTAGAAGCATCATTATCTCTTGTTGCTCCAAAAACAATGTCATCGACATAGATTTGAGCAACTATGAAATTGTTTTGATAATGCTTCACAAAGAGAGTCCTGTCAGCTCCCCCTCGAGTGTAGCCCTTTTCCAAAAGGTGCTTTGTCAACCTTTCGTACCATGCTCGCGGTGCTTGTTTCAGACCGTAAAGAGCCTTTTTCAGACGAAAAACATGGTTAGGTAGTTTATGATCCACAAAACCTTTCGGTTGAGCCACATAAACTTCCTCATTTAAAAACCCATTTAAAAAGGCGCTCTTAACGTCCATTTGAAATAATTTGATTTTAAAATGACAAGCTATCGCAAATAAGATACGAATGGACTCGAGTCTAGCTACAGGGGCGAAAGTTTCATCAAAGTCTATACCTTCTACTTGAGAGTAGCCTTGAGCAACTAACCTTGCTTTGTTCCTGATGATAGTACCATCTTCATTTTTCTTGTTCTTGAAGATCCATTTGGTACCTATCACATTGTGTTGCTTCGGAGGCTTCGTTAATTCCCAGACTTTGTTTCGCTCGAATTGATGGAGCTCTTCCTGCATTGCTTTAATCCAGTAGTCATCTTGGAGAGCTTCATCAACATTCTTTGGTTCGATTTGAGATACATAGCATGCAAATCCGCAAACCAATTGTCTCCGTGTTCTAACTCCTTCTTGTGGATCTCCAATGATGTTCGATTCAGGGTGATCCTTGGAGATGCGTAACGTTTGAGGTAGAGGAGTAGACGGAGGTACACGAGATGATTCCTGCACATCAGATGAACTTGAAGAACCGTTAGATGCATCAACATTATTATCGAAAGAATTGTTAGAAGAAGATGCATTAGCAGGTGTATCATCATCAAGAGAGATATCGAGGGTAGATTTTTCAGATTCAAAATGAAAAGCTTCATCTACCTTAACATTTATCGATTCTACGATCGTCTTAGATTCTAAGTTAAAAACTCGATATGCTCTGCTGTTTGTAGAATAACCTAAGAAAATCCCTTCGTCACTTCGAGAGTCAAATTTTCCAAGATTTTCGCGATCACGTAAAATAAAACACCGACTCCCAAAGATACGAAAATATTTGATGTTAGGTTTTCTACAAAACCAAAGTTCATATGGTGTATTCAATGTCCCCGGGCGCAAATACACGCGATTAATAACATAAACAGCAGTGTTCACCGCTTCAGCCCAAAAATAAAAAGGTAAGTTCCGGCTGTGAAGCATAACACGTGCCATTTCCTGTACGACCCTGTTTTTGCGCTCGACTACACCATTTTGTTGAGGTGTATAAGGTGCAGAGAATTCATGTTTAATGCCGTTAGAAGTGCAAAAATCAATGAATTTGGAATTTATGAATTCCCCACCTCTATCACTTCTAACTCGAGTAATCCTATCATTCTTTTCAGTCATAATACGATGGCAGATTTCGAGAAAAGAATCAAAGGTATCAGCTTTTTCTTTTAAAAATGCTACCCAAGTATATCTAGAAAAATCATCAACCAATAAGAAAATATACCATTTACCTCCCAGAGATGGTTGACGAGTTGGCCCCATTAAGTCCATATGCAAAAGTTCCAAAGGCCGTTTTGTACCTATGTGGTTCAAGTTCTTGTGTGCAGTCCTAGACTGTTTTCCCTTTTGGCAACCGCCACACACAATGTTTTGTTCAAAAGAAAGTTTTGGAACCCCCTTGACCACATCTTTGTTCGAAATTCTAGCAAGTTCCTTAAAGTTTATGTGACCTAGCCTTTCATGCCAAAGTGTTTCATTTTTCAAAGATGCTAGGTTACATTTTTCAGAAATCTTATGAGGAACTACATAACAATTGTTTTCTGATCTAACCCCTTTTAAAAAGAAAGCATGGTTCTGTCAGTTACAGTACATTTATCAGATGAAAAATTAACTGAATAACCACTATCACAAAGTTGACTTATGCTTATGAGGTTAGTCTTAAGGCCATGAACAAATAACACATTATTTAGAACCGGGCCATCTGGAATAGCTACCGTTCCCTTTCCAACAATTTTGGAAGACCGACCATCTCCGAAAACAACAAGTCCTCCGGAGTTTTTCTCAAATGTTTGAAAACAGTTTTTGTCACCGGTCATATGACGGGAACACCCGCTATCCAGATACCAAGACGAACTATCATATGCATGCAAGGAAACATTGGTAACAAGACAAGGAAAATTTCACCTTTGCGCACCCAAACCTTTTTGGAGTGCGTCGGTAATGATCGTGAAGTTGATCTCCTAGGTGAGAGCGTCTTGCTTGAAGAATTGCTGCTCCTTGATGATGTCGTCTTGAGCGGTGACTACCAAGGCTCTTTTCCTTCAATTGAATTGCAGTTGATTTTCGAGGAATAGCCTTTTGGTAGTCATTGCAAGAGGTGCTTGAGGTGTGCGTTTGGCTTCCGTCTTGCAATTTCTCCTTATGTGCCCTGAAATGCCACAACGAAAACATACCTTAGATCTTGACGATCCCGAGGAGGATGAAGTAGGCTTGTTGTCGTTGCTTGTCGTGAATTCCGGTGTCGGAGGAGGAGATACCGACTGAGGCACAAATACTGTCCCACTCGAACTTGGAATGTCTCCAGTTTGAGTGTATCCGAGGCCGAACTTATTTGTTTGACCAAGACCAAGAAGCCTGTCCAACTTACTCCTTCCAGAAGAAAATCTCTTTAAGTCATCCTTCAGTTGGCGTATGGTCTTCGTCATTTCCAATTTTTCCTGTCGAGCCTCGCCGTTGAGCTTCAAGAAGTAATTCGCTTTGTTCACCATATCCATATAATTCTTCTCGAGTTGCTCATTGGACTCTTGAAGGGAAACATTTGTTTTAATCAGATTATCCCTTTCCACTTCAAGATCGGTTGAGAGAGAGGTTACCCTTTTTACTTCTTCTTCGAGATCCTGCAATCTCCCTTTCAACCCCTTGTTTTGCTTAGCCAGTTTCTTTGAATCCCTCAAAAGTTGTGGTAGGCTAGAGCAAAATCTTCACCTTCCGAATCATCTGATTCATCGTCCGTTGCAATCTTTTCAACAGTGGAGTTGGACAGTGAGTCGGATGTACTTGCCATTAAGCACATGAAGGGTGAAGAGGTGGACGCGTGGAATGCTGTCGCGTTGTCTTCTTCATCACTTGACGATGACTCATTTGACGTGGAGTTGTCATCCCAAGTGACGACTTGCATCGCCTTCTTCTTTGCCGGATTCTTGTTGGGACACTCCGTTGAAATGTGGCCGTAGCCTCGACATTTGAAGCACTGAACTTGTCCCTCTGAACTTTTCTTATCCTTTGAGAAGTTCTCTTGCTTTCTTGACTTGTAAGTTGAAGAACCCTTGCCTTTCTTCGACTTTCCGAAGGATGGAGTTTTGCTTGGATTTCCCCTTCGAAAGTTGCGGCGAAACTTCCTTGTCAAGAGAGCGAGCTGCTTCTCAAAGTCCTCCATAGATAGGTTCTCGTCGTCGTCCGAGGAGGATGAATCCGCGTCTTCTTCTTTAGTTGTTTTCAATGCGTAACCTGAAGACTTAGAAGAGGATGCCTTTCCAGAAGAATAGTTAGTAGGAAATGTCATTTCATAAGTTTGTAAAGCACCTACTAATTCTTCTACACGCATTTCGTCCGGGTGTTTAATTGTTTCAATGGCTGCGACCTTCGGGCGAAATCGTTCAGGAAGAGTTCTAAGAATTTTTCTTACAACTTTAAATTCTGGAATCTTCTCTCCCAAGTTAGCACATGAGTTTACGATGTCTTGCAATCGTGTGTAATAGTCAGTGAAAGATTCATTCTCTGCCATAGAGATAGAGTCAAACTTGCTCGTAAGCATTTGCAGTTTCTGAATCTTCACAAGGTTAGTTCCCTCATGCGTAACTTGAAGAACATCCCAGATTTCTTTCGCAGTCTCACATGCCGAGACGCGAGAGAACTCTGTTTGTGACAAAGCATTAAATAGAGCATTAATTCCTTTGCCATTGTAAGAAGAAGAATCTATCTCTTCCTTGGTCCATTTCGACCTAGGTTTTAAGGTGCGAACATCATCTATAATTTCAGTTGGATTAGACCATCCTAATTCAATTGATTGCCACACCCTTTCGTCGATGGAAATTAAAAAGGCTTTCATCCGTACTTTCCAGTACGCATAATTTGTTCCATCAAAGAAAGGGGGTCGATTGATGTTTCCACCTTCAACCATTGTTTACAACCCTATTCCCGCTCTGATACCACTTGTTGGGTTATAAGTAATATGGATCTAAATAGGGGAAAAAACACCTAGAGGGGGGTGAATAGGTGTAAACAATAAACACTCAAAAAATCATTGCGCAATAAAACCCAATGCGGAAAAATAAATGAACACGCAAGATTTTTACGTGGAAAAACTCCAAACCGGAGTAAAAAACCACGGGACCGATAACACGGCGAAATCCACTAGAATTAACACACGTACAAGGTGATATAACGTACTCACAGACGACTCAACCTTTTACCATACGCTCCTAGTAGATCTTCTCCGCTCGCTCCACGACGCTTCTCGAATCCACGATCCGCGCCCAACGCTGAATCCACAGCGTCCAACGTCGAGTCCACGACGTCCGACCGAATCCACGGTCTTCACCCAATACACGCTTCGAATCCACGAACGTAGTTGCACCTTGAATCCACAAGGCCACGCGAGTCCACGCGCCGATTTGGGGTAAATCGTTGTTTGTTTTGGGTGGTGATGATCCGCCGAATACTTAGATTAGAAATAGATCGGAAATACCATCTAAGTATTCATTGATTTGATTCTACTCAAAATGTGAGTATGGAAAACCTAGAATCAAATCAATCAATATAGATGAAGAAACATAGAATAAATCTATTGATTTCCTTTCTTCTCTATATGTGGATTTTTCTTTTCGGCTATTTTTTCTATTTGTGCCGATCAATGTGGATGCCCTAGAAAATGAATACAGGGCTATTTATAGGTTAGAAACCATTGGAAGAAGATAAGGATCAAAAACTGCCTTTTCTGGAGATTTTACGACGGCGATCCGGATTGGAATTGGCGATCCGGATCGCAGAAGCAAGAAAGACGATTTCCAGAAAAATGCAAGTTCGGGATCCGGATCGAAGTCCCCGATCCGGATCGTTCATACAGTTTCACCAAACATCACGTTCGGGATCCGGATTGCAAATCCTGATCCGGATCATGCAAGTGAAAAGGTAAAACCAGTGTTCGGGATCCGGATCATGAAATGCTGCGATCCGGATTGAAACAGTGTATGAACAAACACCTTTCGGGATCCGGATTGCCGAGCACGATCCGGATCCTGAACATGTCCCATGTCTAGTTTTTGATGATTATGCAATAAAACTTTCTTCCAGGTGTTTCTACACTACAAGAAGTATTCGGATCACCAAAAGATCTTTAGTTAAACATACCTGATCCTTTTGAATTCTTCTTTCTTGAGATTGAGGTATATGATCCAAAATTCTTTCATCTTCAATCTTCAAGACTCAATACTTTCACAAAATACGCCAACTCAAATTCCGTAACAGATTCCAGTGATAGGGATCATAATCCGATTAGCCAGAAAGTATCGGGTAAGAAATGTGCAAAATTCGGCAAAAAACGCTCGACTACACGTGGGCATACCAGAGCTGAGTGTAATACACATATAAAAAACGGATCGAGAGGCAATCAGCCGACCAGTAAATGAAACACTATCATATATTGATTTGGGAGAATGCAGAGCAAAAAAATAAAGGAAAAAGCTTCACATTTAATGAGTCGATACATCTGAGAGCTAAGAAAAAACAAATATAAAAGTGTTTCGAAAAAGAGAAATTCATGGTCGACGATGCCGGTTGGAGGTAGAAACACAGGACCACCATCGAGTCGAGGTAGGAGAGAAGCCGAAGGCGGAGGATCAAGCATCGCCTTCCGAAAATCGAGACACCTGATCACCACGAAGTCAACAGGTCTCGAACCCCCACGACCGACTTATGCCAGGCACGATGTTCTCCTCGGGAAGATGGAGACCGACCTCAAAGGAAAGGTCGGTCGAAGCGTGACAGCGCGCCCCTCCGGTAGGGAAAATCATATGCCAAGCGGTTCAAGATTCTCCAACTTCCTAGGGATGGAGGCACCAGCTGGCTGGACCATTGTGTGTAAGATCCCAAATTAGACGGCCATGCCCAAGGGCCTTTTCAAGAGAAACCCTATTAAAACTCTAAGGAGAGAAGACACTTTCACCAGCCGGCATTAAATTACTGCTAGAGTCAGATTGAGAGACTGCCTTCAAAGTACTCTCAGGGACGAAAAAGCTATGATCAGAACATTGTTGTAGCGACGGCATGGGAATCGTCATAATCGTTGTAAAGAAAGAAGGCGATACAAAAAAAGATGCAAAGTAGTGGCCCTTTTATAGGCCAAGGAGCGGAATGATAACAGGCGTCCTGAAAAAATAGCAGCATTTATTGGAGAAACGGCTGAGGACAGTTTCGCCGAAAATAGAGAAAGATCAGCACCTGTTCACGAATCCCTCGGACGGTGAGCAAATATTTTGCCAAAGCATGGGGATGATCGTTGGACATCGTTATCTGCGCCAGGAGTTTGTCTCAACTTCGATAATCGCCCGAACGACACATCAGGCGATTGCCGAGGGAGCATTGTTGAGACCAAAAATTTTGCCACCCGTGGAGGTGACACGTGGCACTTACCATCGGCCAAAGGCATCGGCCGATAGGAGGATGAATCGAAAAGTGATGGACTCGCGTCTCGATTAAGACCAGCCTCAGTCGCGTAAAAATGCAGCACACGACTCACGCCATTCGGCAATGAGCATTAGCCGACAAGAAAAGCGGTCGAAACCAGAAGATCATCGTCTTACCCAGGATCGACTCCAACTAAAGACGAACACCAAGGCCGCCTCAATCGAGCGGCGAAGGAGGCAAGGTCAGAGTCAACCTTCGGTTGCTCAAGCCAAAGAAGGAAAGACTCTGAAAAAAAGGAGTGCGAGATTCGGGCGCGAATCTCATAACTAACTCCGAAACGGCAAGCGGCGCTCAGCATTGGAAAGCGCCGAAGATCACGCTTCGGCGCGTTGATAAGGGGATGAACTTGGACGACAAATGGCTACTATCCTATTTGAGAAAGTTTTACTCAAAAGAAAGTAGTTGATGAATCTACGATGATTCTCCTCAAATTACGTCGACTATTCAAAATCGACGATTATACGTATGGTTCGGTAGTATATAAATACCCAAACTATCGAAGAAAAAGGGGTCCTGCAAACCCCGTAAGGCATGACCACCTTCTTGCTATTTCATACATTTCAATACATACATTTACTGCTTTTCTAGATAATCTTATCGTATTTTCTAGGAGTATATCAACTTGTAATCGGTTCCCTGTTCCTCTTGTAACCCCACTCCAAGCAATACAATTCATAATTGGCTCCTTAGCCGTGTCCAATCTTTGTTTTTATGCCCCAGTTCGGCTATTCTAGACCAAACTCTCTATACCTCCACATCATGATTCGGCTAATTTAAGTCGGACGGTCACGAGAGTTAATTGAGAAGAATCTGGTCGAGCGGTTCCCTCCTCGACCCGATCGCTTGAACTATTGGCACGCGGCGCATCACATCCAGAGGGTCATTATGGTGTCCCAATTTTTTTTCGACCTGTCTGGGTGGTCGGCGGTGAGAAAACACCTATTATCGGTGTATCGAGCCCGTTGTAGATCAAACAGATGCCAAAAACGGACTCAGCGCGCGAAAATGTTGAAAATCGGCTATTTTCGGGCGAAATGGGCCTTCGGGCCGAATTCTTAGTGGGCCGGTCCACGGCCCACTTCCGCGTGCACCGGGACAAGCGAATTTACGCCTTGGGACACATGGCGCACAGGGATTGGCCGGTCAATGCATGCGCGACAGCACACGTCTCGCACCTGGCGCGGCGCACGGTGGACCCCGCTGGGCCACGTGTCGCCCGCCCATTGGCGGGCGCAGCGACCCGGCTGGCCAGCCGTGAACCGCGGCCCACGGTTCCCGCCATGGACCACGCTGCCACGCGGCGCGCCGTGATTGGCGGGCGCGTGTGCGCAGGGCACGCGGGGCGCGGGGCGGGCCACGTGGCGCACTGTGGGCGATTCGGGCGCGCACAGTACTGGGCCGGGCTGGATTCGGGCGCCCGATTCTTGCGCCCGAATCCGAGGCCTTCCTTTTGGTGGGCTTGGGCTATAAATAGCCCCTTTGGGCTTCATTTTCGAGCATTTTCTCTGCGATTTCACAACCCATTTTCGACAGGGAAGTTCTACCTCGAGTTTTCTTCGACTTTTGAGATCTCCGAGATTTTTGGGAGTCGTGCCATCTGCGTTCTTCTCGACATCGCGAGCTTCAACGCGCCTTCGATACCGAGCTTTTATCGTCGACGCTTCTTCCGCGAGCTCCCCAGGACTAACGGGAGGGAGTTTTTTGGCCGATTTTCATGGCATCGGTTTCATGAGAGGTAGATATTTGTTTTTTGTTTTCTCCGCTCCTCTCAGTTTTGGGTTTTTATTGGGGTTTCTAGAACATCTTTGAACCCTTTTTCTTGCTGCTGGTTTTCTTGGATAGCAAAGCTTGTCGTATTTTTATCTCTGCGCTCGGATATCGAATTTCAGCATGTGAGGACTCGATCGACATCTACGCTTTGCGAGGATCGCAGCCATATTTTTATTGGAATTTTTGGAGATCATCTCGCAGGTGATATTTTAGCTTCTTTCGTACTGATCTTTCTACAGATTTGTGATCATGGGGATTTTTACTTATCGCGGTGTTTAGACTATATCTTTGTGACTAGGAGGAGTTTTCTGGTATTTTTGGGCTCATTGGAATTGTGGGAATCTGAGAATTATCCTCGTTCAGTTTCAGCCCATTTGGACCTTGGATCGACGCGCACTTTCAGGTGGGTTGCTTCGTCTCCAGAACCGGTGGACGGTTCTCTAATTCTATTAAATAGAATGCATGCATGATTGTGAGAGAAGCTAAGAAGCATGTTAGAGAGAGAGAGAGAGATGATATTTTTCTTGTATTGTTATTGAGATCATATTAGCTAATGCTTCCTTGTTGTGTTAACAATGTTATTATTGAAACTTGACCTAGAACCATATCATATGATGCATATCAACCAGACTAGTAGAAAACTCCAACGTGGGCTAGTTTATTTATACTTTAGATACTCCCACTTTTATTCTTGTCACCTGGACTTAGAGTTCCTCGCCCGAGTAGTGGGCCGAGTGGTCGGGTGGTCATGGGATGCATGTTACACTCATGCCTGGGGGCCGAGTGGAGTTTGGTAGCTGTGTTTAGATCAGTACTTGTCTTGGGAGCCGTCTGAGTCGACGGTGGGTCCCGGCTGTGAGGATTTCCAGCCAGTGAGTGAGAGATGTGATGTTGGTTACTGTCGATCTTGTTGATCGTGGATTTGGACTATAGCCTGCATGAGCCACATTGAGCTCGACAGAGATGCGCGGATACTTTCCTCGGTGGGGTCGCGCCCCTCGAGTGCCGCTCCGGAGCTAGGCATGTTACTTTGCTATCGCGACTTGTCGACGCAGTCCTTCTGGCTGGGCCCTTTTTGGGCAGTCACGGACGCCCTACGTAAGTCCAGTCCTCCGTGGATGTAATGGTAGTAGGTGGGCGCAGGTTTGACTGGACCCTATGTGGCAGTCAGTGTAGATTGGGTGATTGTATTTTTGAGAGATAGTAGATGCATCATATTTCATCTGTATCACCCCTTGAGCATTTAGATAGAGGCATAGTAGCTGTAGAGTTATTTCCAGTCTTTCCTTTTCAGTACTGCATTTGTTACTTTATGCCTCTAGTAGACTTAGTGGGCAGACCGTCGGGCTTGGTGGCGGTACCCACTGAGAACTATGTGACGGTGTAGTTCTCACACCCATGGTTGGTGACTTTTCTAGGGACCTCTTCTCCAGTTCTTGCTGCTCCTGTTGCTGGTCCATCTGACCGAGGTAAGGGAGTCACGAGCTAGATCCCTACCCGTCTCCAGCGAGAGAGTAGACGTACCCTTTTTTGGTGATGTGCTAGTACTGTTGGAGATTTTTGGATGTATCTTGTACTTTTATTTTGAGAGTTTTTGTAACGCCCCGGAACCCGGGCTCGTCTACAGATCCGCCGTGCACACGGAATTTTTCGCGTACACGAAGCGCTGGTAACCTGCTCAGATATAATCTAACAATAAAAGAGCATAATACAGAGCTGAAATAGAAGAACCACATAGTATCTCAGACTGGGAAAGAAAATAAAACTGTAATATGTACAATAATCTCCCATCTCACCAAAATAATACAACCAGCTGGCTAACGCCAGACCCAAAACAAAAGGAGAATACCACAGTCTGAGTGAAGGGTACAGCATCTATCTACAGCTCTCAGTCTCCCAGGAGATCTATCTATTCAGCGATCCCCTTACCTCGCTCAGCTGCCGATGGCCTAGCAGCTCCCGCAGACGACTCTGCAAAATAAAGGAGAAGAAAGGGACAGGAAAACAACAATGGGGGTGAGAACTACCAGATAAACCAGCAGCCTCCCCTAGTGGGTAAAAACCTCAACTCTGACGCACCCACTAGGACTACTAGAGGCAAAAGGGGAAAAGGGGAAGTGGTAAGATATATAAGATGCTGAATCAGAAAAACTACCACTACTATGCCTCTATGCAGTACTGGCGATCAACACTGTATGCATGCATCAGTAATAGTCTCCAAATAAACCCAATCTAGCCACCAGTAAAAACTGGTACTGCCTGCTGCCGCTCTCATCATCGTGCAATAACCGCGCCGATGTGATAGCAAAACTGTCAATAACTGTCTGGCCCCAGCCTCTAGAGGGGAACTCGAGGGGAGCGACCCACACGAGTAAAGCACCACCGGGCAATAACCGCGCCGGTAAGATAAGTCTCAAAAGCAGGACTGAATCATGACTATGATCAATCACCGGGCAATAACCGCGCCGTATGATAAGTTTTAAAAGCAGGACAAGCACCACCGGGCAATAACCGCGCCGGTAAGATAAGTTTTAAAAGCAGAACTGGATTATGACTATAATCAAAGTGGAAAACTCCATCCACTACAGAAACCCAATCCCCAACTGATGCAATAAACCAGACTCAACCCCAATCTGGTGCAAGGACAAACATCTGGTCAACCGCCTACTGTCCGCGGTCACCGCAATACCCCACATTCCACAATCTAATGCAATCTCGACTACACTATCCCAAACCCCTGCTCATACTTGAGCAACAACATCTGGATGCAAAGGATAACAATAAAACATGTTCAAATCCCAATATGATAGTGTAGCACTAAATAGTGGCCTTACCTGATGTCCGGGACTGCATGCAACTGTCTTTATTTTTAAAAGTTGTAAAATAGTGTCAAGGGTTTAAAACAATTGATTTACTGAATAAAAGTCATTTGCATGCGAGATCATAGCCTTTGTCTCAATCACAGTGTCCCAATATAAGTCATCATATCATTTGTGGGGTTATATTAAATTTTAGGGGAGTTTGTCCCAGCGGTCCTTGTCATTTGTCATATTAATTTGTCCCAATGGTTCTCATTAATTGTCCTGTTAGTTGTCCTGTTAGTAGTCCTGTTAGTAGTCCTGTTAGTAGTCCCAATGGTTCTCAGCAATTATCATATTATTTTGTCCCAATTGTTCTCATCAATTATCATATTATTTTGTTTTAGGGGAGTTCCAGTAATCCCAGTGAGCTTGTCAAAAATGAGGTAAGCAACAACCGCCCACCTCAAACAGCTCAAATGACACCCCAGGTAGTCTCCTGGCTGTCCGCAGTCCTCAAATCCTGCAAATCAACGCTCCCGGTATAAATACAAATCCCAAAAAGTACAATATTTGCTGTTTTTCAGACAGCACGGAAAAAGAGGAATTTTTCACCTCTAAAATGAGCTCCTAAAATTCCAGAAAAATTACGGTTGCGTTCCTCGCGAAGAGTAGATCAAAATCGACTCTTAAAACGCCTCGATCTGACGCTCCTACGTCAAGATAAAAATCGGAGAAGTCGGTGCTGTCCAAAAACCATCACAGTAAAAAGGGGGGTCAAAGAGGACCTGAAAACTGTGCCAAAAGTACGAAACGGAGCAAAATGATCAACACGGAAATCGAAGCCCTACCTCTTACGGTCGTGCTGTCGCAAAAATCGTCCAAAAATTCCACCCGGTTAGCCCGCAGTGAATTTTCGACGGAACTGCGACGGGAAATGGGCCTAAAAAGAAAATCGTCGCAGTGCGCCGCGTCGCAGATATCTCACTATCTGTAACTCCTAAATTCCTGAGATTCTAGAGAGAGAAAGAAGAGAGAGAGAGGAACAACTTTCGTATAGAACACTTTTTCTGTTTCTCTCTCTAAGGCCCGCAAAACGAGGCACAAATGGAAGGGGGAGGGAACCTCTATTTATAATGGGCCAAAGGGAATATTCCCACACGGGATCCGATCCGAACAGGAAACACCGAAACGGGCCAACCAAAACGCGCCACGTGTTTCCCAAACAGGAAACAGCCTGTGCAGGGCCAATGAAAAAGCGCCACGTGTCCACGTGGGGCGTGTGTTTGCCCCGTGCTCCGGGTCTTCCGGAAGTTTGTCGGCCTATAGGAACACGCCACGTGTCACCGCCCCACGGGCTTCTAGAAGCCGGCCCACCAATGAGAAGCTGCCACGTGGCAGCTGGAACTGTCGGTGCACCCGGTGCACGCCTGGCTCATGGACCGCGCACCCGAGCCCTGCCCGCGCCTGCCCGCGCCTGCCCGCGCTGCCCGCGCTGCCCGCCCGCCCGCGCTGCGCTCCGCCGCGCTCCGCCGCGTGCGCCGCCGTGCGCCGCCGCCGCCGGCGGCGGCCGCCGCCGCCGGAACAGTAATTCCGGCCGGCGGTTACTGTTCCGGTGAACAGTACCACAGTGCCAAAAAAATAAAATAAATATACCGTTTCGACCGTTTTCGCGCGCTGAGTCCAAATACGATGTCCGTTTCGCCAAATTCTCATCCGAAATTTTGAAAAAACTCCCGAAAAATCCCATTTGCTCCGATTTTCGCGCAGAGTCTCTTAAAAATATCTAATTTCGTTTCTACAAGCTCCGTTGCACAGTACAAGCTTCCTACAGTCACTATTTAATGTTGTACAGTTCCTGCGGGAGTCCGGATCATCACATCCTCCCCCACTAAAAAGAGTTTCGTCCTCGAAACGAGACTCAACCACAGTCCTTAGTCCAAAGTCTCAAATAGGTAGGGGTGGCGTCCCTCATCTCCGACTCAAGCTCCCATATAGCCTCGCGCTCGTCATGATTGCTCCATTGGATCTTCACATAGGAAATGGCCCGACTGCGCAATTCTCACCTCTCGATCCAGAATTCGCAGTGGGCGCTCCTCGTACCTCAAAGGGTCCAATGTATCGGGGCTAAGTTTCCCACGAATGCCGAATCTCCTGATCCCTTTGGACGGCGAGACTTTCAGGAATACATGATCTCCAACCTGAAATTCCAAGTCTCGTCGCCGAACATCGGCATAGTTCCTCTGCCGGCTTTGGGCGGTCTGAAGATACTTCCGACTCGCTCGGATCTTCTCCTCTGCCTCCAACAATACGTCTGGTCCCAAGGTCCGCCTCTCGCCCCCGTCACTCCAATAAAAGGGGTGACCGACACTTGCGTCCATACAACGCTTCAAACGAAGCCATCCGAATGCTTGCTTGAAAACTGTTGTTGTACGCGAGCTCAGCCGAGGGTAAGTGTCGAATCCACCCTCCGCCGAAATCCAAGATGTATGCTCTTAGCATACCCTCCAAGATCAGCATAATCCGCTCTGACTGCCCATCAGTCTGCGGAGGAAAAGCCGTACTAAACCTGAGTTGAGTCCCCCAGGCTCAAATCTCAGGTCTCTAGCGAATAGAGGCGGGCACTTAGATAACCGCACCACCTCAAAAAGTACAGCAGGACTAACCGCTCAAGTGACTAAGTAGTCTACACCAGCAAATGCATCCGCTCCTCCCAGGGCACCTGGTAATCCAATCCTCATGTCTACGGGCACGAATGCTCGATCCGAGTACCTCTGTACTCCTGAGGTTCCTAAAAATCCCCCAAATGATCACTTTATCTAATTCCCGGTAATCCCTTACAATGCCGAAGTGAACCTACTTCCTACATCTCAAAAAGCACCGGCGCCCCGTAGGCCCCAAACTATGCTAGCTAAAAACAGTTCCGCACCCAAAGCGAAACATCCGCCTCGCTAGCGAAGTCAATACTTCAGAGGCAAAGAAAGCCCTGCGGCAACCCCGGCACACAGACCTCTCCTGGCCTGGCTCCCCAAAAGATCGTCCTCGCAGCACAATCAACCGCCGCGAAAAGGGATACTGAACCAGCCAGTTTATCTATGTACCACGATCAAGTCCTGCAGCTGAGTCATGACCATCAGGTCTACTGGCATAATCCAGGACTCATCTGCACCGGTCAGGACCAACGACACACCTCCATGCGCTAAAAGATCGGGAATACGTACCCCCCCGTGCATAAGGTGACCGTCCTACCCCTAACCCATGCAATGAAGTAAATGTACTCCTAACGCATATCTAGCATGCTCAAGTGCAATACAATGCAAAATCTAATGCCAAAAGCAAAATAATTAATAATACCTGCCACCACATGGTCGGCTGCTGCAAAGTCCTCCACCTGAGCGGCATAAACCCGACCGCTCTGAGCTGGTGGCGGGTGATCAGCAGGGTAAAAAGATGGGGATCCGCTCACTGGAGCATAAGGCCGTTGAGCTGACGACCGTTGCGGAGATACGAAGGGAGCCGAAACTGAAGAAGATGCTGCTGGGGTCGAAAAGGGGCATGAAGCTCGAACATGGCCTGACTGTCCACATTTATAACAACGACCCCACCTCTGATCACAGGTGTGTGACAAATGAGGTCCTCCACAGAATATACATCTGTCTCTATCGCGAAGCCGTGGCTGTCCCGTCTGCTGCTGCTGATGGGACTTCTGGGATCCACCAGGCCCTCGTGGCTCGGACCGTCCTTGGCCGGGGAACTGAGGCTGCGGTGGTCGTGGCGGCCTCCACGAACTAGATTGTCCCCCAACCTCCGGTGCTGGTCGCTTCGCCCCCGGGATCACTACGGGAGCTGGAGCTACCTCCCCCATCACTACCTCCCCGCACTCAACGTAGAGTGCCTGCTCCATCGAGGCCTCCAAGGTCTGCAACCTACGCGAGCGAACCAGTTGAAAAAGGTCCCGGCGCAACCCTCGCTCGAACATGTAGATCCGGTGCGCCTCGTCCCTGGCCACGTTCGGTACACATGCCAACAATTGATTGAAATTGGCAATGTACTCGTGTACGGGCCGATCTCCTTGTCGAAGGTTTCTCAACTGCTCCTCCAACCTCTGCCGGACGCTTTCCGGGAAGAAAGCCCCAAGAAGGAGACTGCGGAACTCCACCCAGGCCAAGAGCTGAGCCCCAGGCGGACCAGCTGGTCGAACACGCCGCCACCAAGCCTCGGCGTTGCGCTCCAAAAAGTTCGTTGCCAATAACACCTGGTATCGCTCCTCGATGAATAGTGTCTCAAAACGTCGCTCCATTGCCGTTACCCACGACTCTGCCTCCCACGGCTCAACATTTTGCCCTGAAAAATAGGGTGGGTCAAACTGGCGGAACTTGATCAGCAAATCAACCACCTCTCGCTGCTCTGCAGGGGTCAGAGGTCCGGTCAACCTAGACGGCTGACTACCAGCATCCCGAGCAGCAGGGGATGCCGGGGTCACCGGTACAACTGGGGGAGCCACAGCAGGGGAGGGTGGTACGGGAGAACTTTCCGAGGGTGCTACAACTGGCTGCGCCCTCTGCTCCAACATACTGCGTCAGCCGGCCCACGGCCTCCTCCTGACGCCGAAAGGCCTCTGACATCTGGGCCATCTGAGCCTGTAGTTCTTGCACCTCCCTCTGCTGGCCCTGCCCGGACTCCTCCTGATCGGGTTCAGAGGAAGAAGGCTGCGAACGCGTCAACATCCTGCGTTGCGGAGGCATCCACCACAAGAAACTACAATCAATAACACAACCCCACACGACCCAATCTAGCGAAAGTCAAGGACATCCCCCTATTTCTGTGACTTTATGTTGTCTGCAGCCAACATAACTGTACACCAGAAATTTGGGTATGTCGGTCCCTCTTCTCTCACTGGAAGAGTCAAACCAAATAAATCAGCGACTTTCGCGAAATGTCACGTCTCTCATGCCCTATTATCCTAGGGTCTGCTCAAAAGCCTAGGGTTTCCTAAGTCCCAACTGACCTATCCCTAAGCTCTGATACCAACTTTAATCTGTCACGCCCCGGAACCCGGGCTCGTCTACAGATCCGCCGTGCACACGGAACTTCCCGTGTACACGAAGCGCTGGTAACCTGCTCAGATATAATCTAACAATAAAAGAGCATAATACAGAGCTGAAATAGAAGAACCACATAGTATCTCAGACTGGGAAACAAAATAAAACTGTAATAAGTACAATAATCTCCCAGCTCACCAAAATAATACAACCAGCTGGCTAACGCCAGACCCAAAATACAAGGAGAATACCACAGTCTGAGTGAAGGGTACAGCATCTATCTACAGTTCTCAAACTCCCAGGAGATCTATCTATTCAGCGATCCCCTTACCTCGATCAGCTGCCGATGGCCTAGCAGCTCCCGCAGACGACTCTGCAAAATAAAGGAGAAGAAAAAGGACAGGAAAACAACAATGGGGGTGAGAACTACCAGATAAACCAGCAGCCTCCCCTAGTGGGTAAAAACCTCAACTCTGACGCACCCACTAGGACTACTAGAGGCAAAAGGGGAAAAGGGGAAGTGGTAAGATATATAAGATGCTGAATCAGAAAAACTACCACTACTATGCCTCTATGCAGTACTGGCGATCAACACTGTATGCATGCATCAGTAATAGTCTCCAAATAAACCCAATCTAGCCACCAGTAAAAACTGGTACTGCCTGCTGCCGCTCTCATCATCGTGCAATAACCGCGCCGATGTGATAGCAAAACTGTCAATAACTGTCTGGCCCCAGCCTCTAGAGGGGAACTCGAGGGGAGCGACCCACACGAGTAAAGCACCACCGGGCAATAACCGCGCCGGTAAGATAAGTCTCAAAAGCAGGACTGAATCATGACTATGATCAATCACGGGTAATAACCGCGCCGGTATGATAAGTTTTAAAAGCAGGACAAGCACCACCGGGCAATAACCGCGCCGGTAAGATAAGTTTTAAAAGCAGAACTGGATTATGACTATAATCAAAGTGGGAAACTCCATCCACTACAGAAACCCAATCCCCAACTGATGCAATAAACCAGACTCAACCCCAATCTGATGCAAGGACAAACATCTGGTCAACCGCCTACTGTCCGCGGTCACCGCAATACCCCACATTTCCACAATCTAATGCAATCTCGACTACACTATCCCAAACCCCTGCTCATACTTGAGCAACAACATCTGGATGCAAAGGACAACAATAAAACATGTTCAAATCCCAATATGATAGTGTAGCAATAAATAGTGGCCTTACCTGATGTCCGGGCATGCATGCAACTGTCTTTATTTTTAAAAGTTGTAAAATAGTGTCAAGGGTTTAAAACAATTGATTTACTGAATGAAAGTCATTTGCATGCGAGATCATGGCCTTTGTCTCAATCATAGTGTCCCAATATAAGCCATCATATCATTTGTGGGGTTATATTAAATTTTAGGGGAGTTTGTCCCAGCGGTCCTTGTCATTTGTCATATTAATTTGTCCCAATGGTTCTCATTAATTGTCCTGTTAGTTGTCCTGTTAGTAGTCCTGTTAGTAGTCCTGTTAGTAGTCCCAATGGTTCTCAGCAATTATCATATTATTTGTCCCAATTGTTCTCATCAATTATCATATTTTTTTTAGGGGATTTCTAGTAATCCCAGTGAGCTTGTCAAAAATGAGGTAAGCAACAACCGCCCACCTCGAACAGCTCAAACGACACCCCAGGTAGTCTCCTGGCTGTCCGCAGTCCTCAAATCCTGCAAATCAACGCTCCCGGTATAAATACAAATCCCAAAAAGTACAATATTTGCTGTTTTTCAGACAGCACGGAAAAGAGGAATTTTTCACCTCTAAAATGAGCTCCTAAAATCCCAGAAAAATCACGGTTGCGTTCCTCGCGAAGAGTAGATCAAAATCGACTCATAAACGCCTCGATCTGACGCTCCTACGTCAAGATAAAAATCGGAGAAGTCGGTGCTGTCCAAAAACCATCACAGTAAAAAGGGGGGTCAAAGAGGACCTAAAAACTGTGCCAAAAGTACGAAACGGAGCAAAATGATCAACACGGAAATCGAAGCCCTACCTCTTACGGTCGTGCTGTCGCAAAAATCGTCCAAAAATTCCACCCGGTTAGCCCGCAGTGAATTTTCGACGGAACTGCGACGGGAAATGGGCCTAAAAAGAAAATCGTCGCAGTGCGCCGCGTCGCAGATATCTCACTATCTGTAACTCCTAAATTTCTGAGATTCTAGAGAGAGAAAGAAGAGAGAGAGAGGAACAACTTTCGTATAGAACACTTTTCCTGTTTCTCTCTCTAAGGCCCGCAAAACGAGGCACAAATGGAAGGGGGAGGGAACCTCTATTTATAATGGGCCAAAGGGAATATTCTCACACGGGATCCGATCCGAACAGGAAACACCGAAACGGGCCAACCAAAACGCGCCACGTGTTTCCCAAACAGGAAACAGCCTGTGCAGGGCCAATGAAAAAGCGCCACGTGTCCACGTGGGGCGTGTGTTTGCCCCGTGCTCCGGGTCTTCCGGAAGTTTGTCGGCCTATAGGAACACGCCACGTGTCACCGCCCCACGGGCTTCTAGAAGCCGGCCCACCAATGAGAAGCTGCCACGTGGCAGCTGGAACTGTCGGTGCACCCGGTGCACGCCTGGCTCATGGACCGCGCACCCGAGCCCTGCCCGCGCCTGCCCGCGCCTGCCCGCGCTGCCCGCGCTGCCCGCGCTCCTCCGCGCTCCGCCGCTGCCCGCCGCCGTGCGCCGCCGGCCGCCGCCGGCCGGAACAGTAATTCCGGCCGGCGGTTACTGTTCCGGTGAACAGTACCACAGTGCCAAAAAAATAAAATAAATATACCGTTTCGACCGTTTTCGCGCGCTGAGTCCAAATACGACGTCCGTTTCGCCAAATTCTCATCCGAAATTTTGAAAAAAACTCCCGAAAAATCCCATTTGCTCCGATTTTCGCGCAGAGTCTCTTAAAAATATCTAATTTCGTTTCTACAAGCTCCGTTGCACAGTACAAGCTTCCTACAGTCACTATTTAATGTTGTACAGTTCCTGCGGAAGTCCGGATCATCACAGTTTTATTTTGGAGAGACTTATGTATTGTGAGGACCTGGCATGTACTATTTGGAGTTGTATGTATTTATTTCAGTAGTTTACTTTTTCGCTCTGATATCTGTATAGTGGTTAATATGATCTTTTACAGGTTAGTCGCTTCGTCTATACGGAGCTTCCAGTATGGGCGGCGGATCTGTTGGCGAGTCCGGGTCGCAGTTTCGACGCAGGGGCGTGACAGTCACCCTCACAGGGCCGATCGACGATCGAATCTGGTCAACGATCAGTGCGATATTTTCGCCCCCAACAAATACTAGCCATCAAGATTAAAAAGTGAAAGTTTGGTGATCAAAAGCATGCTTTTCCAATTAAGAACAAGAGTTTGGATAACTGGTTTGAAGTAGGAAAAAAAAATTGAAAAAAAGAAAAGTCTCAAAAGTATTGAGAGTTTATTGTAAAAGTAAAAGGAGCTGAAACTTATGGAATCTATAAAATTATTTGTCATTATAATGGGGAAAAAAATCAAAGTATATACAAAATATATAATTACTCTACGATAAAAATATAAAATATCGAAACAATATTAGGAATGACGCTGGATATGAAAATAAATTATTCAAAAATAATTTATTCGGTATAAAGTTTTTTTTTTAGATTGAAAAAACTATAATTTTTATTTTTTAAATTTTTTTAATATTAATAATTTGTTAGGATAATATATTTTAACTTACGAATTGATTTATTTTATTATAACAAATAATTTTAAAACTGAATATGAGTATTCAATTTTAAATATTTGATCACACTACTCACTCACCAAATACTATAAATATATTTAAAAAATTTAGAATATATATATGTGACCAGATATTCATATATCAAAATAGTATTTACAAATTTAGAATAAAAATTTAAATACCGTGATATAGAATCATACCGAAAATTTATCAATACAATATAACACGATGCTTGTCGATTATAAAAAATATATTTATGCTAATATATAATAATATTAAATATATATTTTTTTTATCAATAAAATATCATAACAGTTTATTATGTATATTTATTACCTCTTTTTGAGCATTATTCAAAAAATTACATACTATATTTTTTTTTTTAATTTAAGTTGTATATTCGATAGAAAAAAAAATTATATTAATATTTTATTGAGACATACAGCACGGCCGATATGACCAAAAAGCTGAAGTACAATTTATCCAATAAATGGAAAAAAAGAAGAAGTGAAAGGGTAGTTATGTCAGATCACTTTCTATCTTAATGAAAGGTTTTACAAATGAAGAGAGATACAGCTGCTGCTGCTGCTGCTGCATCAAAGAGGCTGCAGCCCTTGATCCACCCTCTCTTCTCTTCTCCGGCCTCCAAAATTGAAGAACACACAGATCTATATAAGAGAGAGAACTAATAAGAATGGCAAATATTTGTGAGAGGAAGAGAACTAAGAAGAGTTCTCTAGACTCTACTAGAGAGAGAGAGAGGAGAGGGAAATGGGTGCATCTCCTTACCCAATCAATCCTCTCCCTTTGCAGACAAATACCATCCCCAAAATGCCCCTTACCAAGCCCAAATCCTACATTTCTCCATCAAAGGTGTCACCTTGAGCCCAAGCTCCCTCCCAAAATGGGATTTTTATGGGTCTCTTTGGGGGTTTTTTTTTTCCCCAACTGCTACAAAAAAAGACCCTTCCACAGTGGAGAAGAGAGAGAAACCAAGGGGAGGAACCTTCCCTTTCTCTCTCTTCCCCCTCTTGTGTGTGTTTCTCTCTCTTTTATTTATGACCTCTTGTTTGGGGGTAAAAGGGGACATTTCATAGGCACTCCCCCTTGTTTTCTCTCTCTATTTTCTCTCTCTAGGGGGGAGGAGGAGGATGGTGAAGAAGAGGGGAAAGGTGCCCATGGAGGTTTCTCCCTCATCTTCTAGTTACCCACATGATATATACATGCCCAGGGCAAGGCTCAAGCATCAGAATCTCTTACAGGATTATGAGGATTCAATCAAGGTGAGGCCTTTTCTCTTTTTATTTACTTTTCTTTGTTTGTGTGATCTATTTGGGATTTACATGTTTTTTGTTGTGGGCTGTGGTATCAATTAAAATTTTATATTTTTTGGAGCATGGGTTATGCTCTTGGATCTTGGGATTAATCTTTCTCTAGTTGTTTGAGATTTAGGAGTGTCTTATCTGATTTTAGGGTTACTTGTGTGTTTGATTTAGTCATCTGATTCTCTTGATTTCAGCAATCTAGGATCCTCTTCTTTTTAATTTTATTTTTTTTTATTAATGTCTTTATTTTGTTCTTGCCATTGAGGCTTCCTTAATTTTAATTGTTATATTATATGCATGAATTTGGTAATCTAGTTTGTTATCAAGTGAGTCTTGTAAATTTTAATTGAGGATCTTAATTTGTTAGTTTGAGAAATTTCTGTTTTCAGCAAGATCTTGTGATTGTGAGTGAAACAGTTTCTGGAGATTCTTTTTTTTTTGGCTCTACTAGTTTCTGTTTTTTTTTTGTTTCCCCAGTAAAATATATATTTTTATGCTTAAAACTTATCTTCATTGGTTTGTGAGATGTGAACCTGGATATTGCAGGAAATTGATTTGAAAAGGAAGAAATTGCAGAAGACAAAGAAGATGAAACTCAGGCTGTTGGGTGAAATCAAGTATTATCACTTAGCTTATCATTGTGTTCTCGAATATCCTTTTTCGATTTCGTAAAATTGCACACCTTATGGATGGTATATCTTCATAATGAGTGGAATGTTTAGGTTCTTGCGAGGAAAATTCAAGTGTTTCGCACAAAACCCATGTCAGCAAACTCGGTGTAGAATCAAGAAACAATCGTACAAAATCATCGATCGGAAACACATAGCGAGTGAAGCTCCATCTACAAGCAACAATGGAGTTTTAGATTTGAATCAAGTCTCGTTTCCGGTAATTGCAGAAAAGGTAAAACGTTCAGGGACAGAAGTATTTATATAAAAATTTCACGACATGCGGCCCTTTTACCTAAAAATGACCTTGAAACCACTCTTTCAAGTGTTGTAAACAACGAAATCATTTTATAGAATTGATTATATGTTCATTTTACCCAAACACATAAAGAAAGAAGGGATTTTGTCCGAGCTCGGTGATGGCATTGCAATTTCTGGCAAAGTTCGTAGTGTTCATAGTTTGGTTTCAAAGAAAAACCAAACTGTACAAAATCCAATAAAGCAATTTGGTTCGGTCTAAAGTGGGTTTTGGTTTGGTTTAATTTTTATTTTTTGTTTGGACTTCAGATTTTGACAAACCGAACAAAATCAAGAAGTGATATACATTTGTGCCCATTCTTTGTATGAAAAATTAGTTCTCTATTCTATGGTTCTTGATCAACTTAGTGTGTCACTCACCGTGTCCACAGTTATCTCACAACGCTAGGTGTTCAATATCTAGCTAAGACCATTTGAATTCTTACACAAACAGAAACCGATTGGTTAAACCGAATCAAACCGGATTAAGTTCTGCTTGGACTGATTTGGTCCCAGACGTCACGGACTTGAGCAAAATCGCTTGCCAAGCCCATGTGACGCTCGTCTTTCTTCGCGAAGTGAGCAAGTCTGCCACTTCGCTTGCTAGCCTGGACCTACGTACTCATCGTACAACTAAGAACAAGAGAGAGAGTTTGGAGGAAAGTAGTATTCTATTACTTGAGAGTAGATGAGTACAGCTGAGTTATTCTGAGGGGGTGGAGGCCACAAGAATATATAGGCCACTCACCGCCCAAGAGAGCAAATAGAAACGCGCAAAGTGGCGCAAAGCTACAGGCTAAAACGGGAGGCTAGGATCTCCCAAGAGACTCCATTTATTACATTTTCTAAAGAGACATTTGACTCCTCTGCTTTCGCGGCTACAGTCTCGATACCCGTGGATGCTTCTAGAAGATTTTGACAAAACCTCCGGCAGTAATCTCCTTTGGAGTTTGGGTAATTGCAAAGGAGTAAACTGGGAAAATGTAATATCCCAAATGATCCGCAACCCGTCGGTGATTGTAATACTCAGAGACGAGGATGGCAGATAGGGTGATGGTCGGCTCGGATCGGAGCTACGTAGAGGATTGGGACAATTTGGGGTAAGTTGGTAGAGAAAGTAGGTGATGTAGAGAGAGAGTGGGGGATAGGGATGAGGAGTGAGGTAGGGGATTTGGGAAAAGGAGAGTAGGGTTTTATAAGAAAAGAGAGAAAACTGGGAAAAGAGGAGAGGAGGTAGGGAATAGATGAGAGAATGAGATAGAAGAAGATTAGAGAGGAAGGAGATGAACAATTGGGGAGAAAGAAAGAGTTAATTCATTTTCTTCATTGATGATGGAAAATGTTTACAACTTGCCTCTTGTACTCCTCCATACAAAGTTTTGAAATGTAAATAGAGTTAATAAGAAACAACCAAAGGGTTTTGTGGGCCAATTTGGATGAGAATGCGCGCCTCGGGATGGGCTCTGATGCATCTGTGGTTGCTTTGTGGCTTATCGGAGTGGATCCGTTATCCCGTCCGCCCAATCCGCTAACTTGGAGGATTTAAATACTTCCCAAGTCCCCCACTGTTGCCTTTAGAACCTGTGGGCAGCCTTCCCTCTCTAGTACTGTTGGGACCCTGCTTCCATCTTCGCCATCTCCGCTCGTCACCCAGTCGAGGCTTCTCCTCACCCTCCAACCCGAAAAGTCTACACCTCTGCGAGTTCGTCTCAACTCTGGCTCTTTTATTTCCTTCACCATTGCTATTTGCTATAACCAACTACCTGAAACTATTTATTTCCTTTAGATCTACTATTATACTACTCTACTTAGCCTCCGCCCTTCTCTTTACTCTTCAGGTTGTTACAGAAAAAGCCTAAGTCCCCGACACAGAGCTGTTTGGTTTGGTTCAGTTTACAAAAACATGAGACTCGAAATTTTGGTTCGATTAGAATTTTCGCTCAAAAACAACCTAACGAACAGAGCACATTCCTCCGTTTAAGTGAAAATTTCAGACACGAAGTAGCATCGCGATCGTACAGGGTTATCCATACATTTTATTCCTAGAAAAATTGCTATCAATAAAGCCTATATATTGATGTATAATTGTCGACCTCTATTGACTTACACTTCTTACTTGTTTCAGAACAGTGAGGAAATGGACTATAAGGTGGATCGAGTGCCTCTGAAAATAGAGAAACCGAAAGAGTGCATAGCCAATGGAAGTACCGTGGTTAGTGATATTAAATTATCGGTGTGTCGAGATTTAGGGAACAATTCAAACAGGGCGGGTAAGAGGAAGATTGCGTGGCAAGATCAGGTAGTTTTGAAGGTTTAGTTGTTTGTTGTGCCGTGTGTTTCTTTTCTTCTTCTTCTTGTTTTTTTTTTTTTTTTTTCCCTTTTGTTTTTGCTCCAAGTAGATGATTTGTAGAGGAACAAAAGAGGTTCTTGTGATGGGAATATACATGTTGCTTACTAGAACCGCACAATTGTAGCATAATTTGGATATAAGATCGTAGTTTATCGTAATCATAATATAGATGGAAAATTTACTCAATTACTGTTGTTATTTGTTGTTCTATATGACTTCAAGCTCTTCCAAATGAGCTGCATTGACTCTTGCAATTGTTTGCCCCTAATTTTGTTGATTTTTTATAATGATCTTCAATTCTTCTGAGGAGAAAAAGAAGGGGAGAAGAGAAAACAATGAAATTCTTCTAATTATTTGGTTTCAGAGTGCCAAAATATAAAGGCTTTATGCTGTTGTTGCTGTAGAATGCTGCAAGTTTTCAAAATGATAGGACTATTAATCATGCATTTTATCGCTATGGCTCTTCTGTAAGGTGCAGTGATGTTTAATGAAGTGTTATCTAAAAAGCGCTATTGCGAGAAGAGCATTATATTAAAAAATTACTTCCAACTTCTCTGTGCAGTAGGATTAAGAACAACACCATATTGGAGTTTTGATTTCTGGGCCTCAAAAAGTCTGATGTGGTGGTTGATTAAGCAACTTTATTTACTGCTGTTTATTCCTGTGGTGCATAATAGAATCCATACACCTATCACTGATCATGCTTGTCATTCTCATGTTGTTGACATCTATCCTACTTTTGTTGCTGATCTGATCTGATTTCATTTCTTCCTACTTTTCTGGACTCCCATGTGAATTGCTCATTAACTTATTTTCCTTTTCTTTATTTATCAGAAAAAGTTATATCTTTGGTATACACTGCTTGTGAATTTATTTGTGCATAATCAAGTCAAAATTGTTGAGCCTGTATGACTTCTTTTCAACTTCTTTTCCACAACTGTTTCTGGAGCAGCAGCACATTGTCTTTGAAAGATCTCAAGAAAATGATGTTTGCAGACTGTTTCGCGGGCTGGCTGACCCAGATTGGCTGGTGGGCCGTGCCAGCTTTGGCTGATTGATCGGTGGTTGTCGTCTGGCGGCTTTTCAGTTGTTGGGGACTCTGCGTCGATTTTCGACCCCAGATTGCCAATCTCTAGTTGGTTTCTCCATCTGCTTACGTCTTGTTTGATCGATATTTCTGAAAACACAGCTTGTTAATATCAAAATTTTGCAGCATGGGACTTGATTGTAATAATTTGAAAGTTTTGAGCTTGAAATTACATCGAATTAAAGTATGAGAATCAAATAGTTACAAGCTTTTGTTTTTTGGGGGGTATTACAATATTGAATGGCCATGATTCAAAACTCCAAATGAAGCTCTAAAGTGAGCAAATATATTCCACCTGAGTAACAATGCATGGCCCTTTTGTTAGGATTTTCATATATATTGCTTAATTAATTATATTTAAATTTAAATTTACTATAAATAAGGTCAATCCTAAAAGATATAGAATTATTTAATATGATATATCTTATTATTTTTTCATCTATTTAAATTAAATAGAATTCTAATTAGATTTTGATTGAAAGTTGATCTGGAATTTATATAAAGGGTTACCGGTCCTGCCACCTACTCACGTGCATTTTGGTAAGATTATTTATTAAATTCACACCATACGGGAAAGTGTCTGAGAAAGGAGGAGAAATCAGATTACTTAGTTCAGTTGGTACTGTTCATATTGCAACCGGATTTCTTGTTTTCGCTGTTTAATCAAGAATTTCTTCTCTATGACGTATCTACTCACGTGCATTCTGGTAAGATTTTTCATTAAATTCACACCATACGGAAGAGTGTCTGAGAAATGAGGAGAAATCAGATTACCTAGTTCGGTTGGTACTGTTTGTATTGCAACCGGATTTCTTGCTTCCGCTGTTTAATCAAAAATTTATTCTCTATGATATTCTGTAAGTTATTTTATAATTTTATTTGTAATTCTGAATATTGACATGTATTCGATTTTATTTTATACCATATAAATTTCATCACCTTTTCCTTGTCGTCAATGGTAGGTGGCGCCATTTATTCCAACAGTTACTTCATTTATTCCAACTATTCCAACTGCAAATCAATAAAATAAATCACCTTATAAATAAAATATGTTATTCTCTCATATAATAAAAAATAAAATTTTTGAAGATCCAAAAAATTAAACTCTTTACTTACCATGATATCTGAAAATCTTTATGCAGAATAAAATAATTTATTCTTACATCCAAACAGTGTCTAATTGGACTCAAAATTCATAATTAAAGCACGGCTTAAGTAGCTCTATGTAATTAAAGCATGGCTTGACTTCTATTGATGATGTTGTAGCATGGATATATAATATAGGGGCAATTTCCTACGTACCCTAAAAATTTTTTCTGTTTTCAGATTTACCCCTCTTAGAAGGCTAATATTAAAACTACCCTTCTTTCCAAAATATCCCTGAAGTTAAACTCTGTTAGTGTATCGTTTGGAATTGCCGTTATCTGTGTGTAATTATTATTTTGCCCTTTCAAATATACCCTAAATCCTAAACCCTAAAACCCTAAAACCCTAAACCCCTAAACCCTAAAACCCTAAACCCTAAACCCTAAAACCCTAAACCCTAAACCCTAAAACCCTAAAAAATCCTAAACCCTAAACCCTAAAACCTAGAACCCTAAAAAAATCCTAAACCCTAAACCTAAAACACTAAAAAATTTAAACCCTAAACCCTAACCCTAAATCCCGGGCAAAATAGGTATATCTGATAGTTTTCAACTCCGATTATTATTTAACTCTAATTTAACCCTAGTTAACTTAACAAAGGGAAATAGGGGTATTTTTAA
This sequence comes from Tillandsia fasciculata, assembly GCA_029168755.2. NCBI lineage: Eukaryota > Viridiplantae > Streptophyta > Magnoliopsida > Poales > Bromeliaceae > Tillandsia > Tillandsia fasciculata. Next base: position 4,960,187 of record CM054943.1, on the reverse strand, counting down.
TAACGGTGGAACGTATGAGGGGTATATTGGAAAGAGAAAAATAAGAGGGGTAAATCAGATATTTCTTCATATTTCAGGGGTACACAGGCAATTATCCCTATAATATATATATAGCTTCAAATATAACTATAATTTTAATTTTAGTTGAATTAGTTTTTTACATATACTCTTATATATTATATATATATATATATATATATATATATATATATATATATATATCTATATATATATATATAGCCTTAATTAAATCTAAATTAATATTTTGTTTTAATTTGATTATAATTTGGAAAACTGTAAACTTTAAATCAAAAATACTTTTCAATTATTTTTCAGCTATTTGGATGGAGTTTTGTTGCTAGTGCGATTGGACATATATAAGAACTGTTACGATACGATTCATTAATTATAATAATTTGTTGGGGGTAACAAATACGTCTCATCACGTAACACAAAGATAAATTATAACAACCCGACTGTTAGTAATAATAACTCATTAGACCTAAATTACTAGTCAAAAATATTTAAACTCGGTTATTATTATTATTAGTAGGGTTCATGGTCGCTTATATTCTTAATCACAATCTATTTTTTATCTGATGCGAGAATATTGAAGTGTTACAAACTTTTCCGATTAGATTATGATATTTTCGTCAGATCCAAATCTAATCATACATATGATTAAAATTATCAGAAAATGTGAGATTCTAAGGCCAAAATTAGCAAGCGATGAGAGATTCTAGAGATAGCTCATGCGAGTTGAAGAGATACCTCCCGCAAAACTCGTAGTGTAGAACTCTGCTATATATAGCACTTAGCTCTTATAATTCCGGCTTCGATTCTAATACAAAATGTAATGATCTGATCAACTAGCAACAGTAACTTATTAGGTTCAAACCATCATCACAAAATGATTAAGTCCGATTATTATCATTATGGTTCATATATGAAGCGGTCATTCCTCTCTTCGGTCATTTTACCCCCACAACTTTTCGGTATCCAACAATAGAGATCAAGTCAGATGGAGATGGATCCAACTAGAAAAGTTTTTGATTAAATTATTAGATAACTTCTTGTAGGATGGAGGAGTCAACGAAAGGAGTTTTGTTCAGATGTAAAAAAATTAAAACTCTTCTAAAAGTTAAAATTTTCAGGTGGCTCGTGCTGAAACGAAAGGTATTAACAACGAATAATCTATTTAAAAAGGATTGGTCAGGAAAGCCCACGTGCGTTTTTTATATTAAAGAATTCAAAACGATTGATCATCTTTTTATGGGATGCACCTTCTCTAGATCTCTCTTGAAGGGTCTACTAACCAATAAACGGTTCTTGTGTAACTGTACTTTAGTCGGTTCGCTTTGGGGAGAAAGTAAACTCAAGGAGGGCACTCTAATGGGAAAGGAATTAACGGCTATTGCCATCTCTTAGAGGATTATATGGCTGGAATGGAATAGAAGAATCTTCAAGAAAAAAAAACTTACTTTAATACAGATGTTAGCGAAAATAAGTAGGTTTTTAGCCTAGCTTAATACAGTTGGTGGGTCTATACTTATAAAAATATAGTAGTCCTATTATATATATATATATATATATATATAGTATATATATATATATATACTATATATATATATATATAATTGAGCACTTATATTTTTAAAAGCAAGTGAGAGGTGGTTGTGAATTTTTAGCCTTTGGATGAGAATTTGTAAGATTAGAATAATAATGATGCTATATAATTTAGTGCGTGATTGGTAGAATAATATAATCTAATTAAATAATATAATTTGTTAAAAAAATTAATTTAACAATAAACAACAAATTTAGCAGCACTAAATATTTGATATTTTTAAAAATATCATAACCGAAATTCTTTCTCTCTGTCTTTATTTATAAATATAAACAGTTCTCAAAGCCTAGCTTAAAGACCAAAGGAGAATAAAAAGTAAGATGAAGGCTCTGGTTCTCCAACCTATATATATAGGGTGTCAACAAGCCGAACACGAGCTAGCTCGTTTAAATATCGAGCTGAAAAATTTGGTTTGTGTTCGGCTCGTTTATTAACGAGGCGAACACCTGGCTCGCGAACAACAAATTTGATTTTCATTCCTACTATTATGTGTAAAATTAAAAAAAAAAAAAAAAAAAAAATTTAATTTTAATCTGATCAAATTAAAATTCACAAAAATTTGGAGTCTAAAATCTAAATTATATCTATATATATATATATATATATATATATATATATATTATATATATATATATATATATTTTCCGCTGGACTACTATCGATCCTTGGATGAAAGTATGTGCGGTTGAGATTATAGTAGTTTTTTAAAATTTTTAAAATTTAACCAACCACCCACTAAACCCTAGGAGACAACTATCATCCTAACCACACTTCTAATCCAAAGGCTAAAAACTGATAGCACCAATGACTTGATGCTATCATAATATTCCAGCCTAATTATATATAATATATATTATATATCTATGATCATATATATCTATATATTATATATATATATATATATTATCGAGTCGTAGCCGAACACGAACGAGCTGATTCCAGCTCATGTTCGGCTCGTATATTAAACGAGCTGAAAAATTCGGCTTGTGTTCGGCTCGTTATTTACCGAGGCGAACACCTGGCTCGCGAACAACAAATTGATTTTCATTCCTACTATTATGTGTAAAATTAAAAAAAAAATTAACAAATTTAAATTTTAATCTGATAATTAAAATTCACAAAATTTTGATAGTCTAAAATCTAATTATATCTATATATATTATATATATATATCTATATAATATATTTATATATATATATTCTATATATATATATATATTATATAGTCCGGCTGAATACTATCGCCCTGGAGAAAGTATGTGTGGTTGAGATTATAGTCGTTTTTAAGATTTTTAAAATTTAACCAACCACCCAATAAACCCTAGGAGACCACTATCATCCTAACCACACCTTTTTATCTAAGGCTAAAAACTTGATAGCACCAAGACTTGGTGCTCGTCGATAATATTCCAGCCTAATTATATATATATATATATAATATAAATATATCTATATGTATATATATATATATATTCGTCGAGCCGAACACGAACGAGCTGATTCCAGCTCATGTTCGACTCGTTTATTAAACGAGTAATTCGATCTCGAACTCATTTCGAGCCGAACACGAGCTGCATTGCAAACAGCGAGCTGCATTGCCACCGTACCATCCTATACAAATTAAATAGAAGAATAGGGGATGACAGGCACTATCTGCCGTCCATTAATGCAACAAAAGCAAGCTTTCTCCAATTAATAAAATTTAGATTGAAGTAAAGTTATTATTTTTTAATTCTCTCTTTAATTTGTATATATTACAAAAAGTGAAAGGTAAAAATTGAATTTGGTCTGAAGTAATTTTTTTAAAATTTAAATTTTGTGATCGAAAATAAATTAGAATGAATAAAAAACTACTCCATTCCATGCCATCACTAAAATAAACATATTTTAGGTGGAACGTTGGAGAAGGTGGAATGAAAAATCATAAAATAAGTGGGTGATATCCACTCTCGTCTATAATTAATAACTTTTTTTTTTTTCTTTTTTTTTTTTGTTCTACACGTAAACTTTAGCATCAGATGATCATAATTTATATAGGATTAATTGCATACATGTCCCTTCAAATATGTCGAATTGTAAATATATTCCTGCAAAATTCAACTTTTCATATTATTCCTTCAAAAATTCAAAGTTCTTCAAATATGCCCTCTGGTTAATCCCCGTTGGGATCTGTTTTTATTTTTTAACAGATTCGATGTGAAATTATTTTTTTGCCCCCTTACAAATATATCCCTCCAAAAGTAATACCATTATACTTGTTACAAATAAAGGTATAATATGGAAAGGATAAATATGTAAATTCATTTTTTAATCTAACCAAAATTTTCTAACAGAGATAGACGGTAGGGGCATATTTGAATAACGGTAGATTTTTGAAGGAATAAATATGAAAAGTTGAATTTTGCAGGAATATATTTGCAATTCGACATATTTGTAGGAACATGTATGCAATTAACCTATTTATATATAGCACCCACCCACACCCAACCACGACATCTACTACTCGGGGACAATCTTAGCAACACCAACTAATCTTCCCCACTCAGCAGCAGCAGCAGCAGCAGCAGCAGCAGGTGGGAGAGCATCATATTCTATTGCATACGAAAACGATTTTTTACTTAGAGTAACAAAGTAACAACCCAAGTAAAAAAAAAAAAAAAAAAAATTATATTTAATATAATATAATATAATATAATATAATATATATAATTTTAGTCATGTTGGACCCCTTCGAGTTCCTGGAAGAGGAGGTTCTTGAAAGTGGGCAGAGCGTGGGGCTCTAAGGAGACGGCGATGGAAACGCCGCCGACTTTGCCGGGGCTGTTCATCAAGTAGACGAAGCCGCTGTAGTACATGAGTGCGGGGCCCATGAAAACGGGCTCACCCCACCCGAAGTCGGCGTCGTAAATGGACATGCCCATCCAGCTGATCACGCGCAAGTCGTTTCCCGGTAACCCGCTTCTGGGGAGCCCGTCCATGTCCGCGCCCTCAGGTAGTCCACCAGGGACCGCGCGTACTCGTCGCCCGGGCTCGTCGCCGCGCGGAGGCGCCGCGCCACGGCACCCAGCGGGGCGTCGGCGAGCTCGCCCGCGGCAGCGGCCACGGAGGTGCGGATCACGGCGTTGCCGAAGTAGTTCGGGGGCAGCGGCGGGGCCAGCCGCGCGCGCACGTCCCACCATCGTGTAGAGCCGCGTCTCGGCGCCGCGGGCCAGCCCCCGCGCCGCGCACACGCACCGCCACACGTGCGCCACGATCGCCCGGAACGCCGACACCCGCGCGCCGCCGAGCAGCAGCGCGCCTTGAGGGCGTCGACCTGGGCCTGGGAGAGCCTGAGGATGGCGCTGGCGTAGGGCGCGGGGGAGGAGGAGGGTTTAGGGCTCGAATTAGGGTTAGGGTTAGGGCTGGACTTGTACTCGGGGTGGTCGAAGAGGACGAGCGGGGGGGAGCGGGCGCGGAGGAGGGTGTGGTCGAGGAAGGGGGGCGGGGGGAGGTCGGAGGCCGCGCCGCCCCGCGCGGCGGCGGACCAGGTGGAGATGAAGTGGAAGGCACTGCGCGCGTCGATGACGGTGTGGTGCATCGCCGTGCCCACCGCCACGCCGCCGCACTTCAAGTACGTCACCTGTTCGATTAAATGCCCCACTGGTCATTCCCTACTCTTTTTTTTTTTTTTTTTTTTTTTTCAGTAAGATAAAAAATAACACAGCTTAAGTGCTTTTAATAAAACATAAATAATAATGCATGCTATCAAATGCTATTCAACCTTCCACCATTAAATCCTAGAAAACAAGCATTATTTATATGCTATTAGAAGCACTTCAACTAAGTTCTAGCAAAGTAGTTTAAATTTTTTTCTGGAGCCTTCTAAAAGTTAAATTTTGCTCTCGATTTGTCCGAGTTTACTGTAATAAATTAATGGCTACATGAATTATATAAATATACTAATTAAATTTGTTAAGATAAATAAAATATTTTCAGCTCACATTAAATAAATTAAAAAATTATATAGTAATATTAAAATTTTTAAAAAATAAATAATACCATCAAAATATGTATTTAGTAAGTTTTTTTTATTTTATTGTTTAAAATGGGACTCTTCGGTCTAGAACCTCTCCTTTAAAAATTAAATATTAATTTATAATAATTTAAGCTTTACGATAAAGTATTTAATTTGAGCCTTAAAAATAATAAATAAAAGTTAAATTCAGACACCACACCAAAAAAAAACAAGAAAACAAACAAAAAAAAAAAAAAAAAAACTTTCAATCAAGAGGGATGCTAGATGTACCACCCCATCTCATTCTCGGGTGAATATTATTTCACTCGTGACATCGAGTGATGAGTGAAATTTACCTCACCCCAGGCTGGTGGGATAGAATAATACCCACTTCAGAATGAGCGGGGTGTAAGATATACACTTAACCAACTATCTATTTATTTATATATACCCTTCATTAACTCATATTAATGACTTGGCCCTCGTAGTTTTAATTGATACTGAGATATCTATTCAATGACCACCAAACCACTGGAGGTTTGGTTTGTGTTTTCAAGGTTGTCCAACGACGAAAGAGATATTATTATGGGTTTGGATTCACACAAGTCCACCAACTTTTACCAAATTGAACTTTGACCCACCCATTAACTTCTATTTTATTTGAAAAGAAAAGACCACTAACACTTCTTCTTTTCTTTTCTTTTTATTTTTTTTATTTTTTTATTCTCTTCCCTCCTTATTGCAATTTGGTCCACAAAAAATATTGCTTTGCTGAGAGGAAAACTCAACATTTATTTATTTTAAATTTTAAAAGGTTGTTTTTGAAATTATTTTTATTATTTATTGAGCAATACTAGAATGTATTTTTTTATTTTTTTATTTTTTTTAAGTATGATTTGATTGAAAAGAATGATTACTATATATCTCAATTGCAATTATTTGAGACAGAATTTGAATGCACAAGTAATGATTAATTACTGATTACAATAAAAATATATATATAATTCAATGATTGTTTTTTAGATTAATAAGATAAAATAAATTTAATAATTGTTAATTTAATTTTTAAAGAAAGATCATGACCTGAAGCAAGAGAATGCACGGCGGGTCGGGGGAGCCGGCCGGCGGCACGAAGAGATCGCGCATCTCCGTCGACGGCGCGAAGTCGTTGAAGTCGTCGAGCGCCGCGTCCGTCCGGGCGACGACGAAGAGCGCGCCGTCGGCGGTGCAGCTGATCTCGACGCGGCCGTCGGTCGGGTTCACCCCGAGACGGCCGGCGAAGGGATAAAACCTCACTAAAGTAGCCAAAGCCGTCTTAAGAACATCCTCGGAAAAGAATTCTGAGTTTCCGTTGGGACGGTAAAAGTAGACGGTGGGGGTACCCCGCCGCGCCGCGAGGTCGAGGTTCGAGGCCCATATCGGATCCCTCGGCGTCGCCTCGCTCGGCGCGACGAGCTCCGACTTGAGCAAACCACCCACCATTGTTATCTAGAAGATATCTCTTTGTTTGTCTATCTCTACGTCTTATCTATATTGTTTTCTCTCTATGTGTAGAGGTGTGTATTGGTTTGTGGAGTCTTCGATTCGAGAGGGTTTGGGGAGGTCGGGGAGTGGAGGAGTCAATTGTTGGGGGTTGTTTCGAGTAATATAATGAAAAAAAAAAAAGAAAATACTTTTTGTACACCTCTATTAAAAAAAGAGAATGTATAAGAATACACCCCTTAAGAGGTGTATATCTTACATCCATCTTATTCTGGAATGGGATAGGATATAACTTTTACACCTCCAAAGGGGTGTACACCTAGCAAAAGCCATTAAAAAAATGAGTGAATTTTAATGATCACGTCGAAATGACTAGTGAAAAAATTTTTATTTTTAGATGGATGAGATGTGTATCACACATTTCAAAATATTTTGAGTGTATAAATAGCATACTCAAAAAAAAAAAAAAAAAAAAAAAAACAGAAAGGAAATATGAAACTTTCTTTTTTATGACTAAT
>CM054943.1:4901596-4952466 GCA_029168755.2 Tillandsia fasciculata | reverse complement strand
GCCAGCTGGGTGTATTATTCTGGTGAGCTGGGAGATTATTGTATTTATTACAGCTTGTACCTTATTTCCAGTCTGAGATAATATGTAGTTCATTTTGGTTCAGCTCTGTATTATGCTCTTCTATTGTGCATCTTATATCTGAGCAGGTTACCGATGCTTCGTGTACATGGGAAATTCCGTGTGCACGGCGGATCTGTTGGCGAGCCCGGGTTCTGGTTTCCACCCGGGGCGTGACAACGGCAGTAGGAGTTTTGCTATCACATCGGCGCGGCTTACTTGCCCGATGATAAGGGCGGTACAGATTGGGTCCATCTGGGACGGTTGATTACTGTTGCATACGGTTATTCCAGTCTAGGACTGTATTTTAGAGGCATAGTAGTGGTAGTTTCCTTTCTTCAACAGTCATCCTTGCTTACCACACTTCTTTCCTTTTGCCTCTGGTAGACCTAGTGGGTGTGTCAGAGTTTGAGGTTTTACCCACTAGGGGAGGCTACTGGTTTACTGGTAGTTCTCACCCCCATTCTTCTTTCTCCTTTTTCTTCTCCCTTGTTTTGCAGTATCTTCTGCGGGTGCTGCTGGGCTTTCAGCGGTGGGTCGAGGAGAGAGGACGGCTGAGTAGATAGATCTCGAGGCAGGATGAGCGAGTTAGCTGGACTGTTGGTGTACCCATATTTCCTCAGACGGTTGTACTTTTACTTTGGGACTGGCTTTTGCCAGCAGGTTGTATTTATTTTAGTGAGCTGGGAGAGACATATGTATCATTTTTACAGATGTATTTTATTTTATTTTCAGCTTCAGTCTGAGATGTATTAGTTTTAGTTCAGCTCTGTTTTTATTGCTCTTTTATTATTATCTCTTATATCTGAGCAGGTTTGGCGCTTCGTGTACGCGGGAAATACCGCGTGCACGGCGGATCTGTAGACGGGCCCGGGTTCTGGTTTACACCAGGGGCGTGACAAAAATTGAGTCAAATTTGCTCGTAAGCATTTGCAGTTTTTGAATCTTCACTAAACTTGTTCCCTCATGTGTAACTTGTAGAACATCCTAGATTTCTTTCGCAGTCTCACATGCCGAGACGCGAGAGAATTCGGTTTGCGACAAAGCATTAAATAAAGCGTTAATTCCTTTGCCGTTGTAAGAAGATGCATCAATTTCTTCCTTAGTCCATTTCGACCTAGGTTTGATGGTGACAACATCAACAATAACCTCAGTAGGATTTGTCCATCCAAACTCATTTGATTGCCAAACCTGTTCATCGATGGAAATTAAAAACGCTCTCATGCGTACTTTCCAATAAGCATAGTTTGTTCCATCGAAGAACGGTGGTCTATTGATGTTTCCACCTTCAACTATTGTTTACAACCCTATTCCCTCTCTGATACCACATGTAGGTTATGGATTATATGGATCTGAATATGGGAAAAACTACCTAGAGAGGGGGTGAATAGGTGTAAATAATAAACACACCAAATCGTTGCATATAAATAACCCAATGCGAAAAATAAATAAAGTACGCAAGATTTACTTGGAAAACTCCGTCACAGGAGTAAAAAACCACGAGACCGATAACACGGCGAAATCCACTGGAATTAAAACACTTACAAGGTGATTTACCATAAACCTACGACTCAACCTTTTTCATACGCTCCTAGTTGATCTTCTCCACTCACTCCACGACGCGCCTCGAATCCACGATTTGCGTCCAACTTCGAATCCACGAAGTCCAACGTTGAATCCACGACGTCCAACCGTATCCACGGTCTTCACCAATGCGGCACGCCTCGATCACACGAACGCGCCTCGCTTCGAATCCACGAGAGCGATCATACCTTGAATCCACAAGGCCACGCAAATCCTCGCGCCGATTTTGATAGATCGTTGTTTTGTTTGGTGATGATTCTCCGAATACTTAGATCAAAGATAGATAAGGAAATACCATCTAAGTATTCTTCAATTTGATTCTACGAAAAATAGGTGTTTGAAAACCCTAGAATCAAATTGAACAATATAGATAAAGAAACATAAGTTTAAACGTGATTTCCTTTCTTCTCTATATTTGTGGATTTTTCTATTATTTTTCCCGATCGATTTTTCGATTAAAATCGATTAATTTTCCTTGACCCTAAAAGTTGAAATTAGGGTTTATTTATTGGTTAGAAATCTTTGGAAGGGGATAAGAATCAAAAACTGACTTAACAGAATTTTTTCCGCACGACGGTCCGGACTGGATTAAGGATGATCCGGACTGTCGTCTTTTTCAGAAGATTTTTTGATAAAACACAGTTCGGGGTCCGGACTGAAACAGGGGAGGTCCGGACTGTTCATGCAATTTTGCAGAAATTAATGTACGGGGTCCGGACTGGAACAGGGGTAGTCCGGACTGAAAAACCGCATGAACTAAACTATGTTCGGGGTCCGGACTGGATTGGTCTGATCCGGATCCTGAACATCCAACTTGTCCAGTTTTTTATTTTTATGTAATGACAACTTATCCCAGTGTTTCTAAACTACTCAAATGCATTCGGATCACCAAAATTATTTAGTTAAACGTACCTGATCATTCCGAATGCATTCTTCTTGAGATTGATGTAGTTGATCCACAATTCTTCATCTTCAATCTTCGAGACTTATATCATTTCACGAAATACGCCAATACAAAATCCTTAACAGTGGTACGTTGTCCCGTGTACCCCACAAGGTGACGTAGTGGGGATCCCTTGCGGTTACTTACGGTGCTGCACAAGTGCCATGGAGGGGTTAAAAGCAATAAGGTGAGAGCAAGGTGTTTTCTTTTGCCATAGGTCTTTAGACCATTTGGCAGGTGCACTGTTTCGATTTACAGGGGGTTACTGTTGATTCATGCGGGAGAGTGTGGATGCTCTGGTCTTTCGGGTTGCTTTATTCTCAGCATTTATAGCATCTTATACATTCTATTCTGATCTCTTACTCTTTTTGTCACTGACTTCCCACACTGTGACAGGTTCGGTCAGGGGTGGGATCCGGGACGACGGTGAGGCTGCGACTAGAAGGATTTAGCCTTATTCTTGGCCGGTGACTTTTTCCCTTTTTACATAGCTATTTATTTCAGTTGGTTAGACTTTACGCATGTGACTTTTATTTTCGTGGATGATGCGGATGTTGGTGTGGACTTGTGACTCTGTGATTGACTGTTTTAATTATGCTTTTAGTTAGGCGTTCTAGACGACCGTTTTAAAATACAGAAAAAGAGTTTGTGAAATCGTTTTAAAAACGGGGTGTCGTGTGGACACCGTTTTGCAAATCCGTGGTTTTATCCTTTCAAAGCTGTAATGCCATTCGGAAAAGAGATTACGAAAATGTTTTAAAAACTAGGTGTCGTGTGGGCACCGTTTTCCAAACCCGTGGCTTTATCCTTTCAAACTTCCGTTGGTCAATGTAATTGTGGAATGTTTAATAGTTACTCTTTTAGTCTTCGTCTTGACTGGTGTGGTTAAAGTATAAGTTGTGAATGTGATGCCGTACATATACAAAGGAGACTCTGTCCATTTGTGGGGTGACTTTGTATGTGTGGCGGGTCTGGGCACGTGCCGGAGGGAGGGAATGTTTCAAAAAAAAAAAAGGTTTATTGCACTATTTTTCGCTTCAATAAACCCCCGGGCGTGACAGATTAAGATGGTATCAGAGAAAAAACAACTTTAACCACGGTAGTTATTGTCCAACATCCACGGAACACATTGTCACTTGAGACTGACCTATGAAATAATCAAAGCCTAGGTGCGTAGAGCGCGAGTGTTGGAGGGGGGGAAATAGAGTCCCTGGTGGATCGTAGGTCATGGTGCTAGAACGGTTAAGTCTAGGGTTGACTTGGTTTCTATGTATGCACAGTTAATGGCCCGGGCTGGGACTTTGTTAAGGATTTTTGTATTGGCGTATTTCGTGAAGTTGAAGATTGAAAATGAAGACTTGACAAATCATATACATCAATCTCAAAAGAATGGATTCAAATGTTCACATACGTTAAATTAAATAATCTTTGATATTTTGAATACATTCTTATAGCTTGGAAACACTTTGGAATATTTTCTATGGCTAAAGAATCAAAAACTGGACATTGTGAGTGTTAGGATCCGGATCAGAACCATCCAGTCCGGACCCCGAACATAGTTTGGTTCATGCGGAATTTCAGTCCGGACCATCCCCAATCCAGTCCGGACCCCGAACCTTGTGTCTGTTGAAATCGCATGAACAGTCCGGATCAGGAAAATCCAGTCCGGACCCCGAACTATTTTTTAAGGAAATTCTCTGAAAAAAGACAACAGTCCGGATCAGCCAAATCTAGTCCGGACCGCCGTGCGGGAAAAATTCTGTTATGGAAGTTTTTGATTCTTATCTCTTTCCAAAAGGTTTCTAGCCTATAAATAGACCCTAATATCATCTTTTAGGGTTATCACAAGGGGGATCAAAGGTAAGAATCCACATAGAGAAGAAAAGGTAAACACCTCTTTATTTTAGGTTTTCTTTCTCTATTGATCGGTTTGATTCTAGGGTTTTCAAAAACTATATCTTTCGAAAGAATCAAATCGATGAATACTTAGAGGGTGCTTCCTTGTCTATATATGATGATCTAAGTATTCAAAATATCATCACCAACAAATCAACGATTTTCGAGAGGACAATCGGCTCGTGGATTCGCGTGGCCTTGTGGATTCAAGGTGCTACCGCTTTCGTGGATTCGGAGCGAGGCGCGTTCGTGTGATCGATACGTGCTATGTTGATGACCGTGGATTCGGTTGAAGACTTCGTGGATTCGAAGTTGGACTTCGTGGATTCGAAGTTGTGACGCCTTCGTGGATTCGAGGTGCGTTGTGGAGCGAGCGGCGAAGATCTACTTGGAGCGTATGGTAAGGTTGAGTCATGTGTGTGCGTTATATCACCTTCTACGTGTTTTAATCTTAGTGGATTTCGCCGTGTTATCGGTCCCGTGGTTTTTTACTCCTGTGATGGAGTTTTCCACGTAAAATCTTGCGTACTTATTTATTTTCCGCATTGGGTTATTTTTTACGCAACGATTTGGTGTGTTTATTATTTACACCTATTCACCCCCCCTCTAGGTGGTTTTTTCCCTATTGTCACGCCCCGAGTTTAAAAATCAGGTCTGAAATTTTTTTTTTTTTTTGAATAAATCAGAGTTTGCAACACAGGCGTAACAGACTGCCACACATATAGGAAATCCCCTATCCAAAAGAATAGGGTCCCTCCTATACATGCACGGCTAGGCTAATCCAATCATCAATCAGAGATCAATCAACATCTAAACTAACCAATGACTAATCAGTAGGAATAATCCAAATAAACATGCTATCATCAATCTGAAATATCGAAATAAACGGAAATCTGAAATAACATAAAGGAAGGTCAGCTACAGATCATCGGGGATCACAATCATCAATCTATATCATCAAGGGACAGCTCTATCGTGACAGCCTCACTGGATCGTCCCGACACCCCTCTACCGAACGACCTGAAAAATGGTCACCCAGGGGGTGTGAGATACACTGTACATGTATCCCAGTGGGCACGACGAGCCGAGGATCAGCTAATCGTACCTACTGGGTACTAAAATCTGCGGATAGTAAGAGTCAATAGGAAAAGCTGAAAAGCATAGAGGTCTACAACTAATCAGAATAAGAACTACAAGTAAGTATACTGGAAATCAATCATAAAACTGTAGATCATACATGCTGGAAATAAAAGGCAACTGAAAGGTATACTAGAACATGGAAATATAGAATCTATGCATCAATCACAAGGATACCAAGTACCCAAACAATGCCAATATTGGTCACGGGGACCTCAGGCTCATATCACTATCTGCACCTGTCCCACTGACATAACCCCGCACCCATAAGTGCTATCTGGGGCTCACGGGTCCTTCCTCTAGACCACTTTACCGGTAAAGAACAATAGCCACGGGAGCGACCCCCGGCAATGTTCGTGAAGTACAGCGATGCGTGGCAAGTCGTACTGATCAATCTCACGGTCTAGTGACCGAGTAGTCGGCAACATGCCGAGATCCCAACAGGGAATCATCTGTCTATCTCTATCAATCGGAATCAATCAATCGTGCATATGAACAATATATCAAATAACATCTCAGTGACAGAAAACAGTAGGTATCAACTAATCATGCAAATCTATATATCAATCAATCAGGATCAATCAATCATAGGTCTAATCAGTCAATGTCCATCAGAGGAATCATGCTATGTCAAACGAGATCAATATATGTCAGGCTAAGTCATATAGGTAAAATCAGCAGGGCAAGTCCAAGAACAGGTGTCCGACTGGACTAAAGCAACCAGAGGGCCAAAAAACTGAGGCCCGGTTCGAAGATAACCCACCTGGATGGCGCAGATCCTCGAACTCCCGCGCACTACTGGGAGGCTGGTGCTGAACAACTGGGCCCTGTAACAGTAAATACGATCAGAATAAACTTACACAACCCTTTCCCGATGAGTTACACTAACAGAAGGTTTAAACGGATCAATTTGGTCATTTTATTGGTCGACATCTGATTTCTGGTCAACGAGGACCATCGGAATCCTAACAAATGTTCAGGTGGTACGTAGGTGCTGTTTAAAGAGAGTTCATACATAAATTTTGCATCTTGGTCCATAATGTATTTAAAATTGCATAAAATATCAAGTTCTTTACTGTTTCGGCTCGTTCTGAAATCCGGGGGTCAACGACGACGCCGTAAGTGCCAGCGTGTCACATTTGATGCGACGGACCCCGTGACCACAACCTTGGGTCAGCGCGAAACCCCAGGGCAAAGTTAGCCTTTTAACTCGCGATATTGGACACAGTGTTTTGCCCCGTTCTTGCAATCCGGGACTCCGACGACGACTCCGTAAATTCCAGCGGGTTCGTTACGTCAAGACGGAGCCCGTGCTCACGGGGTTTGGTCGACACGGGTCCCGAGTTAAAAGTTGGCCCATGATGTATTAGGGTTCAATTAACTACAATGCTTAAACTTTGCTTATGTTTGATCAACATGAGGTCTAACTAGAGCATGGCATTCAGTCATGGTAGAGGAGTGGTGTGCTCACCTTACGCATGTCGGAGGCCGGCCGGAGAGATGGCCGGAGCAACACCACCAAGATGTCCTAAGCTCGGTTTGGTGCTCTTGATGCAACAGTGGATCAACTCAGTATCAGAGGTGAACACCAGCTTTGAGGGGTCCCAGGAGGTCTCGGATGTAGTCCGGATCGGCCGGCGGCGACCGGAGGTGGCGGCGGCCGGAGGAGAGCCCGAAACTGCATTTCGGGTGCAAGGTTTAAGACCAAGCTACAGGGGGATTTCTGGGTCCAAATAAATTCATGGGAGGCTTAAACACGAGGCATAGATCTTACCTGAGGTGGTGCTCGAAGTCCCAGGCGCCGGGGATCGCCGGAAGTGGAGCCCGAGGCCGAAACGGGTGCAACTGAGCAGAGCAAAAACCTCACGTTAAGTTGGACATGCAAGGCCTTGGGGAGACTCAGGAGCATGAGATAAGCTTACCTGAAGGTTCCCGGCGATCTAGGAGCGCCGGCGAGGCGGCGCCGCGAAGCTCCGGCGAAGCTCGGAGGAGCTCTAATGGTGGATTCCGGCCGGCTGGGTTCTGGCCGGAGCAACTTGGATCAACAGAGTCCCCTTGGTGCAAGGAGTCTTCTGGTGGCGGTGGCCGGCGCTGGGAGGCCGCGGCGGCGCCGGACGGCGACGGTCGGCACGATTATCAATTTTCGGGTTTCTAGGGCTTCTTCGTTTGGCCCCGATCCTCAACCGATCGCGATGGGACTTTGCGGGGAGGTTGTAGTCGACGAGGAGAGCTGATCCAACGGTTCTGATCTTTGGTTGGATGGCCGGGTGACTGCGGCGCACGAGTTCGACCTAAAAACAATAATCCGGCTACAAGATTCCCCGGCCGGTTAACCGGAGCACCGGGGACCTCGGGGCTGTACGAGGGTGATCCCCATGGGTTTAGGAGGTGACTGCACAAGGTCTCGGGGCAACTTAAAGAGAAAACTTCCAACAACTCACCTTCGCCGGAAAACAATGGAGGAGAGATGGTCCCGCGGCGGCGCTTGGCGGCGGCAGGGCACGGAGTCACCACTGCTTGGACGCGGCCACCCAGAGGACTCGTCCAGATCAGGTCTTGATCGCTCAGACCCTCCTTGATCACCTTCTTCTCCAAGAACTGAGATCAAGGTTGCTTTTTGATCTTCTCCGGCAATGGAGGCGGCGGCCGGCGCGGGGAGGATCCGGGGAGAGTGTAGAGAAGGAGGAGTTTGTTGGAGGGCTCAGCGCTAGAGGGCTGAGGCTACGGTTATAATGCGGAGAGAGAGGTGGTGAATTCAATTTTTGAATTCAAATGTGCAAGTTGCACATTTCGCAAAAAGGTCCCTCCAGCTTTAACATTTGCTATCCAGTCCCTCACTGTAAACTTTTCTCACACTCAAGTCCTCCTCTGTACAGTGGCACGCAAATCGAGGCAACTTATATAGGGGTTTATGTGTAAAAGTTGCATTTTTCGGCGCACTTTTCGCTTTTCGAGAAAATCCGAGCGTCAGATCGAAAAACGGACTTCGCCAGGACGTCCGGCTCGACGAAACCTATCAGGTAGTGATCTCTGTTTTTCGAAACTGTGTCCGGATAAATTTTCGGCTCCAGGGTCGTCAAACGGAATTTTCATAAAAACTGTGTCAAAATACAGTTTCACGCTTTTCAAGGCTCCAGGGTCGTCAAACGGAATTTTCGACTGCGCCATTGCGTTCAGAACATCGAAAATAGCTAGAATTGACTACTCGAATCACTATATTAGGAGTCCAGATAGTAATTTGGCCAACGTTGGCGCGAAGGGGACTCGAAAATAGGGTTTACTGTTCACTTGTACCCGCGACTTAAGTCGCGGGTCCCGCCGGCTTCAACGCTGATTTTCGGGAGATCCGACCGTCAGATCTGAACAAGTTTAATATGGATTTCACTCAGTTCGTCATGACGGTCGCACTCGTGGTCTCGGATCTTCGAGATCAGGCTCGGATTGAAAGGTGATATTTCTGGCCCTATTTCTGTGCAAATTACACTGCAGAAAAGGGGCACTGTCGCTATTTGAGTCATTCATGATCCAAACTCAACTTGGCTTTTATCGATTTCATTTATTTAATTATTTAAAAATTCAAATTCTTACATCTCTCCCACCAAAAAGGAAGTTTCGTCCCTGAAACTTAATACAACTAAGAACCAAATAAATGGGGGGTAACGCTCCATTATGGTTGATTCGCGTTCCCACGTGGTTTCACGCTCCTCATGGTTCTCCCATTGTACTTTGACGTAGGGGATCGATATGTTCCTCAGCTTCTTTTCGTCTCGAGCCAGGATCTTCAGTGACACCTCATCATGGCTCAGATCCTCGCGAAGCTGGACAGCGGTGGGGCTGATAATGTGGGAAGGATCCCTGATCCGTGATCATTAGCAGCTCTGGGGACACGTGCTTTCGGCTCAAAGCATCTTGTACTGTGTGGTTTGCGATAACACTAGGGTTCACAATTCTGTTTCATCCAAACTGCTAAAAATTCTGGTTCATTTACTGTTCATTTGTACCACCATTTATTTCTATTATCGAATCAGTTGCACGATCTGGCGAGGTCAACGTGGCTAGTGGCCGCAAGCTCGAACGAATGTCTACGTTAATGACAAATATAATCTGTCCACTATGTACACGACTATCTGAGACCTACCTAAGGTCCAATATGGTCTGGAATATCAATACTGAAACTATAACATCGTTGTCCAAAGACAACCTTGGAAACTAAATTTAAGTAAGCAGACAAATAGACCCAATCATGATATTCCCCTTTTCGGGGTGGAGTATTTCCTCAGCTCTTTCGACAGTACGTTGTCTGCAGCCAACGTGCTTATCAAAAGAAAAGTGAAATACCATAGATCTGTTGCCAACATCACGTTGGGGACACGACTCCCACCGGAGTCAACAGAAGGTATAACTCATACCTCACGACACAAATCTCTACGCCGATACTATAAACCTATATCAACTATCTCCACCATCTCGTGGTTATGAGTGCAATTCTGGCTACTCACAGGAATCTAGAACCATATTCCATTGTTCTCCATTACCTTAAACGCATCACAACTTGCTAACATAGCACTAGCGACGCCAATCGTAGCTCAAATATCGTCAGGAACGATCATGACTCCAAACCAATTCACCCACAAGTTGCGAATCAACTACAAATCGGATTCTTTTAGGATGAAAGTCAAATTCCTCAAGCTATATATCATCATATCTATCAAAGTAATCGTGAATCCCAAATTAGTTTACACTGATCAGGGTTGGGACACGATTCATTAAGGTCTAATATTTGCTGGATGTCGTCAGGAAAGCGTCTCATAAGTGTGAAAATACACATGAGCTCCTAACAATCAGACAAAAACCCCGCGCTCTCATGATATAAGTCATCCTAGGGTTCATCCTAACCAGTTCCTAATCATCTTTTCCTAGGTACCGTGTACCTATGCTCTGATACCATCTAATCTGTCACGCCCCGAGTTTAAAAATCAGGTCTGAATTTTTTTTTTTTTTTTTTGAAATCAGAGTTTGCGAAACAGGCGTAACAGACCGCCACACATATAGGAAATCCCCTATCCAAAAGAATAGGGTCCCTCCTATACATGCACGGCTAGGCTAATCCAATCATCAATCAGAGATCAATCAACATCTAAACTAACCAATGACTAATCAGTAGGAATAATCCAAATAAACATGCTATCATCAATCTGAAATATCGAAATAAACGGAAAGCTGAAATAACATAAAGGAAAGTCAGCTACAGATCATCGGGGATCACAATCATCAATCTATATCATCAAGGGGACAGCTCTATCGTGACAGCCTCACTGGATCGTCCCGACACCCCTCTACCCGAACGACCTGAAAAATGGTCACCCAGGGGGTGTGAGATACACTGTACATGTATCCCAGTGGGCACGACGAGCCGAGGATCAGCTAATCGTACCTACTGGGTACTAAAATCTGCGGATAGTAAGAGTCAATAGGAAAAGCTGGAAAGCATAGAGGCCTACAACTAATCAGAATAAGAACTACAAGTAAGTATACTGGAAATCAATCATAAAACTGTAGATCATACATGCTGGAAATAAAAGGCAACTGAAAGGTATACTAGAACATGGAAATATAGAATCTATGCATCAATCACAAGGATACCAAGTACTCAAACAATGCCAATATTGGTCACGGGGACCTCAGGCTCATATCACTATCTGCACCTGTCCCACTGACATAACCCCGCACCCATAAGTGCTATCTGGGGCTCACGGGTCCTTCCTCTAGACCACTTTACCGGTAAAGAACAATAGCCACGGGGAGCGACCCCGGCAATGTTCGTGAAGTACAGCGATGCGTGGCAAGTCGTACTGATCAATCTCACGGTCTAGTGACCGAGTAGTCGGCAACATGCCGAGATCCCAACAGGGAATCATCTGTCTATCTCTATCAATCAGAATCAATCAATCGTGCATATGAACAATATATCAAATAACATCTCAGTGACAGAAAACAGTAGGTATCAACTAATCATGCAAATCTATATATCAATCAATCAGGATCAATCAATCATAGGTCTAATCAGTCAATGTCCATCAGAGGAATCATGCTATGTCAAACGAGATCAATATATGTCAGGCTAAGTCATATTGGTAAAATCAGCAGGGCAAGTCAAGAACAGGTGTCCGACTGGACTAAAGCAACCAGAGGGCCAAAAAGCTGAGGCCCGGTTCGAAGATAACCCACCTGGACGACGGCAGATCCTCGAACTCCCGCGCAGCTACTGGGAGGCTGGTGCTGAAGAACTGGGCCCTGTATAGAGAGATATGATCAGTAAATAACTCACACAACCCTTTCCCGACGACGTTACACTAACGGAACGTTTAAACGGATCAATTTGGTCATTTTATTGGTCGACATCTGATTTCTGGTCAACGAGGACCATCGGAATCCTAACCAAATGTTCAGGTGGTACGTAGGTGCTGTTTAAAGAGAGTTCATACATAAATTTTGCATCTTGGTCCATAATGTATTTAAAATTGCATAAAATATCAAGTTCTTTACTGTTTCGGCTCGTTCTTGAAATCCGGGGGTCCAACGACGACGCCGTAAGTGCCAGCGTGTCACATTTGATGCGACGGACCCCGTGCCCACAACCTTGGGTCAGCGCGAAACCCCAGGGCAAAGTTAGCCTTTTAACTCGCGATATTGGACACAGTGTTTTGCCCCGTTCTTGCAATCCGGGACTCCGACGACGACGCCGTAAATTCCAGCGGGTTCGTTACGTCAAGACGGAGCCCGTGCTCACGGGGTTTGGTCGACACGGGTCCCGAGTTAAAAGTTGGCCCATGATGTATTAGGGTTCAATTAACTACAATGCTTAAACTTTGCTTATGTTTGATCAACATGAGGTCTAACTAGAGCATGGCATTCAGTCATGGTAGAGGAGTGGTGTGCTCACCTTACGCGCGTCGGAGGCCGGCCGGAGAGATGGCCGGAGCAACACCACCAAGATGTCCTAAGCTCGGTTTGGTGCTCTTGATGCAACAGTGGATCAACTCAGTATCAGAGGTGAACACCAGCTTGGAGGGGTCCCCAGGAGGTCTCGGATGTAGTCCGGATCGGCCGGCGGCAACCGGAGGTGGCGGCGGCCGGAGGAGAGCCCGAAACTGCATTTCGGGTGCAAGGTTTAAGACCAAGCTACAGGGGGATTTCTGGGTCCAAATAAATTCATGGGAGGCTTAAACACGAGGCATAGATCTTACCTGAGGTGGTGCTCGAAGTCCCAGGCGCCGGGGATCGCCGGAAGTGGAGCCCGAGGCCGAAACGGGTGCAACTGAGCAGAGCAAAAACCTCACGTTAAGTTGGACATGCAAGGCCTTGGGGAGACTCAGGAGCATGAGATAAGCTTACCTGAAGGTTCCCGGCGATCTAGGAGCGCCGGCGAGGCGGCGCCGCGAAGCTCCGGCGAAGCTCGGAGGAGCTCTAATGGTGGATTCCGGCCGGCTGGGTTCTGGCCGGAGCAACTTGGATCAACAGAGTCCCCTTGGTGCAAGGAGTCTTCTGGTGGCGGTGGCCGGCGCTGGGAGGCCGAGGCGGCGCCGGACGCCGACGGTCGGCACGATTATCAATTTTCGGGTTTCTAGGGCTTCTTCGTTTGGCCCCGATCCTCAACCGATCGCGATGGGACTTCGCGGGGAGGCTGCAGTCGACGAGGAGAGCTGATCCAACGGTTCTGATCTTTGGTTGGATGGCCGGGTGACTGCGGCGCACGAGTTCGACCTAAAAACAATAATCCGGCTACAAGATTCCCCGGCCGGTTAACCGGAGCACCGGGGACCTCGGGGCTGTACGAGGGTGATCCCCAGGGGTTTAGGAGGTGACTGCACAAGGTCTCGGGGCAACTTAAAGAGAAAACTTCCAACAACTCACCTTCGCCGGAAAACAATGGAGGGGAGATGGTCCCGCGGCGGCGCTTGGCGGCGGCAGGGCACGGAGTCACCACTGCTTGGACGCGGCCACCCAGAGGACTCGTCCAGATCAGGTCTTGATCGCTCAGACCCTCCTTGATCACCTTCTTCTCCAAGAACCGAGATCAAGGTTGCTTTTTGATCTTCTCCGGCAATGGAGGCGGCGGCCGGCGCGGGGAGGATCCGGGGAGAGTGCAGAGAAGGAGGAGTTTGTTGGAGGGCTCAGCGCTAGAGGGCTGAGGCTACGGTTATAATGCGGAGAGAGAGGTGGAGTTCAATTTTTGAATTCAAATGTGCAAGTTGCACATTTCGCAAAAAGGTCCCTCCAGCTTTAACATTTGCTATCCAGTCCCTCACTGTAAACTTTTCTCACACTCAAGTCCTCCTCTGTACAGTGGCACGCAAATCGAGGCAACTTATATAGGGGTTTATGTTTAAAAGTTGCATTTTTCGGCGCACTTTTCGCTTTTCGAGAAAATCCGAGCGTCAGATCGAAAAACGGACTTCGCCAGGACGTCCGGCTCGACGAAACCTATCAGGTAGTGATCTCTGTTTTTCGAAACTGTGTCCGGATAAATTTTCGATCCATAAAAACTGTGTCAAAATACAGTTTCACGCTTTTCAAGGCTCCAGGGTCGTCAAACGGAATTTTCGACTTCGCCATTGCGTTCAGAACATCGAAAATAGCTAGAATTGACTACTCGAATCACTATATTAGGAGTCCAGATAGTAATTTGGCCAACGTTGGCTCGAAGGGGACTCGAAAATAGGGTTTACTGTTCACTTGTACCCGCGACTTAAGTCGCGGATCCCGCCGGCTTCAACGCTGATTTTCGGGAGATCTGACCGTCAGATCTGAACAAGTTTAATATGGATTTCACTCAGTTCGTCATGACGGTCGCACTCGTGGTCTCGGATCTTCGAGATCAGGCTCGGATTGAAAGGTGATATTTCTGGCCCTATTTCTGTGCAAATTACACTGCAGAAAAGGGGCACTATCGCTATTTGAGTCATTCATGATCCAAACTCAACTTGGCTTTTATCGATTTCATTTATTTAATTATTTAAAAATTCAAATTCTTACAAGTTCATTTTCGATTGAATGTAGGTTTTGATTAAATATTAAAGTTTAACTGGAATATATTTTTCTAATGTTGTTTGCTTGATGGAAACTTACTTTTCCTCCTGTAGTTAGTTTTGTGGTCATTCTAAGCTAAGTTGATTACAGTGTTTTGGAATTATTAGTTATGGGTCTTCATTTTTGTCGAAACAAATAATTCTTAATTTTGAAGTTAAGAAGCCTTTGTAGGTAGGGGCGGGAATACAGCTTACTGTTCGTGAGCTGGCTTATGTTCGACTCGAACTGAGCTTGAGATTGATCGGCTCGTTTAATAAATAAGCCAAACACAAACTATTTTTTTTTTTTTCGATATTTTAGCAAGTCAGTTCATGTTCAGCTCATTTAATAAACAAACAAACATGAACCTGTCCAGCTCGCTCGTGTTTGGCTTGATGACAGCCCTACTTATAGAGCAATAACTATTCATTCAAAAAGTGGGACATATATGTACAACCAACATTCAGTACATACCATGGATGAAAATATATCTAGCTAAATAATGTGCAGTATAGTTGTTAACCCTACTTGAGTAGCAAATATGGACATTGAGATCATGTAGCCAACCATTACAATCTCTTAAGCATTGCTAGGTTCAGAATCCAAAATGGATCATAAATTCATAATCCTACATAACCGGAGTGCTATATATACATTCCGTTTGGAGTGTATATCTTACACCACACCCCATCCAATGATGAAAAGTAATTAATCGGTCATTTCGAAGTGACCGATAAAATTCACCTACCCAATAAGTGGGGTGTAAGATATACATTCTATTTGGAATGTACACTTAGTCTTTTCCGTCTAATTAAAGCTTATTTTTTTCGCTACAAGTCTTATTACACACATACTCTCTCTCTCTCTCTCTCTCTCTCTCTCTCTCTCTCTCTTCTTTTTTAGAATCTTTGGATGAGAGGTTATAGGAATTGAGTTTCTATGCTTTTAAAAGTATTAAGCCATTAGTGCTTGTAGCTTTTTAGTTCTTGGATGAAAAGATGTGGTTTGAATGATAGTGAGCTCTTTGGATTAAATGAATGGTTGATGAAATAAAATAATCTAAGAGATAAAATTAGTCAAAAAAATAGATCTAATAGTAAAAAAATTATAAGCACTAATTGCTTGGTGCTAGTACAAGCATAATAGCCGGACTCGATGTTACAGATATTATAGTTCTTCTTTTTATTTTAATCTGAGCATTTCTCTATTAAAAAGAAGAAGAAGAAGAAGAAAATTCTAGTGTCATTCAAAATCTCAATCATAATAGAGCAAATCGAAAAATTCCGACAAGAGAAAGTGCTGATGCTTTTAAAAGTTTCATTAGTGGATAAGTATACAGAGAATGTTTAGTAAGTATAAATTTTTGAATGATTTTTGATGCAATAAATAAAAAATAGAGTTTTAAGACTTCAACGTAAAAGTTTTGATTTCGTGCTTCTGATTCAGTTGTTGCAAAAAAAAAAAAAAAAAAAAAAAAAAAAGAAAAAAAAGAGTGGAAGTATGGAAACATAACATTCAGTTGTTGCCTGCATTGAAAAAATAAAAACATTATGTTGTTGCAAAAGAAACAGCTTATTTTATACATGGTGCTATTAAGTTTTTAACCATTGAATTAAAAAATATATGGTTGAGATGATAGTGGGCTCCTTGGGTTTAATGGGTGGTCGGAGAAATAATAAAATCTAACGGATGAAAATAATTAAATCCAAGAGTAGAAAACTCGATAGCACTAGTAGCCGGACTCTATATATATATATATATATATATATATATATATATATATATATATATATATATATATATATATATATATATATATATATATATATATATATATATATATTTATTTATACCAACGTAAATCGGAATTAATTTTATATTATATAACATAAATGAATGTTTGATATTATATTTAAATTTATATTTTAAAATATTAAACTTTTAATATAATATGTTTTTAAATATGAGAAAAAAACATGACCGGTTTTCATTCGGATTTGATTTTGAGGAATGCTAAATCATACACCCCGAAAAGGATGTACATCATACATCCCATTCATCCAATAAGTGAGGTGACTTTAGGGATCACTTGAAATGACCTCTTACCACACCCCCATCTATTGGATAGGTGAGGGTGTAGGATGTACACCCCACAAAGGATCCCACAAGGGATGTACACTTAGAATCCAATATGTTGATATTCCTACTCGGGGCCGGGCAGGATCAGTGCCGAAAATCTGGCAGTCTGACCAGTCGGACCGCAGCCACAACTGTAATGTACCAGATTTATGCTATATAAATAATATAAATAAAAATGGTATGAAATACTATTTTTATTGAATTCAGAGAAAAGTGAGTTGTAGTTGAGATTTTGAAGTTTCAAATTCTAAAGCTTAAGTTCGCCGATTTCTGCGAAGTGACGAAACTCAGCGAAAATACTTGTAACACATTTCAAATGTAATTACAAGTGAGTCGTAAGTATTTCGAATCGACGCAGAGGCCGTTGAGTCGAAAAGTGAGTTGTAGTTGAGAATTGAAGTTTCAAATTCTAAAGCTTAAGTTCGCCGATTTCTGTGAAGTGGCGAAACTCAGCAAAAATACTTGTAACACATTTCAAATGTAATTACAAGTGGGTTGGAAGCATTTCGAATCGACGCAAAAGCCGTTGAGTCGAAAAGTGAGTTATGGTTGAGAGTTGAAGCATCAAATTTGCAAAGTTTAAGTTCTTGTTTGCCGATTTCGCAAAATGGCGAAATGCGGCGAAAAGACTCGTAACGTATTTTAAATATGATTACAGCCGAGTTCGGTGCGTTTCGGACCGATGCGAAGGGCATCGGGTCGAAAAGTGAGTTGAAGCCCCAGAGACTTAGCAAAATTCAGAAATTCTGAATTTTGTGATCGTGAAGCTTTTTCGGAGCCCTGTTTCGAAGACTTAGAGTAATCAAAAAATTCAAAAGAAATCGTGGGGTGTCTCAGAAAAGTTTCCTGATTAAAATGGGTGAAATGCTGAGGTGAGCGATCGGAAGAAAATAGGAGAACGAAGCGAAGAAAAATGCTTCGTGAATTCTGAAACTGCAGTTTTTGACAGTGCAGTTGATCGCGAAGCTTTTTCGGGGCTCTCTTTCGAGGGCTTAGAGTATCCCAAAAATTTAAAAGAAATCGTCGAGTGTCTCAGAAAAGTTTTCTGATTAAAAGGGGTCAAGTGACGAGGTGAGCGATTAAGGGAAAATTGGAGAACGAAGCGAAGAAAAATGCTTCGTGAATTCTGAAACTGCAGTTTTTAACAGCGCAGTTAATCGCGAAGCTTTTTCAGGGCTCTCTTTCGAGGGCTTAGGGTAGCCCAAAAATTTAAAAGAAATCGTGGAGAGTTTAAGAAAAATTTGTACAATAAAGGAGAGAAGAAAATTTTCAGTTTCAATTTTTCAGTTGACGGCAAAACGCGGAGAAAGAGGGGTATCCGAAATTGTCCTCTGCAGGTGCAAAACTGCAGAATTGAGGGCAGTTTTGGGAATTTAATTCTAAGTTGGGGGCAAAGGTGTAATTTCACACTTTCCCTCCAACCACCACCTGCAGGGCATTTATTCTCTCTCTCTCTCTCTCTCTCTCTCTCCCTCTTTTCTGCTGGAGCAAGAAATGAAGGAAAGAAGAAGAAGAAGAAGAAGAAGAAGAAGAAAAAGAAGAAGAAGAAGAAGAAGAAGAGAAGATAATCTCCCTCCTTCTCTCAGTTCTTCAAAATAGGTACTCTTCTCTTCGTCCTTCTCCTCTTTCTTGTGCAGGGAAAAGGAAAAGGAAAAAAAAAATGAAAAAAAAAAAAACTGCTGCTGCTGCACCAAGCAGCAGCAGCTGCCAAGCAGCTGCGCATGCAGCTACTCAGCTGCTGCTGCTACTTGGCAGCAGCAGCTGCGCAGCTATGCTGCTGGCTGCTAGCCAGCAGCAGCAATGCTGCTGGCATTGCTGGCCAGCAGCAGCAATGCTGCTGGCCAGCAGCTGCATTAGCAGCTGGCCTAGCTGCTGCTGCTGCTCAGCAGCAGGTTTCAGCTGCTTATGCAGCTGAACTAGCTGCATAAGCAGCTGCAAGTGCTGCCCAGCAGCAGGAGTTGGTTTGACAAAAAAAAAAAAAAAAAAAAAAAAAAAAAAAAAAAAAAAAAAAAGAGGAAAGAAAGAAAAAGAAGAAAGAAAGAAGAAAGAAAAAAAAAATTGAAAGGAAAGAAAGAAAAGAAGAGAATTTATTTTTCTTCTCTTTCCTTCAATGAGCAGAAATCATAAATTGAGGGAATTGCTCAAATTGGGTTCTCTCCAATTTTTGAATGCAAATTATGGATTTTGCCAATGTGCGAAATCGGTAAATTGTGGGAATTGCTCAAAGTGAGTTTTTCCCAAATTTTTGGAGCATTTTGGCCCATGGCCAAAGAGAGCGAATTTCTCTTTGGCAACATGTCAAGGGGGGATTGTTCTTCTCCCATTTTTGTAAGCCAATCCAAAAATAGCCTTTTTACGGAGAAAGTGATCAAATAGGGATTTTTCCCTTTTAATGGTCAAAGTGGTTTAGTTTTACCAATTCATTGGAATTAGTGAGTCATGGAAAGCAAATGTTTCATGAATTTTCTTTCCTTACAATTTAGGAAAAACTCGGAGATCGAAAGAGCGGAACTTGTCTCCTTCAAGGACCAAAAGAACACACCGAGGTGGGGGATTCTGCCGAAATTGGGTGACCTCTCCCCTTGCTCCTTTGCTTTTCGATCCAGAAGCATGATAGTAGCCTGTTAGAGGCGTTAGGGAATCATGATAATAGTGGCATGCGTAGGAGATAAATATTATTTTATGATGAATATGGAAATAATTGCATGCGTAGATATAAACAATTGTTGTGATCATGTTAGGGTGTAACCCTAAGAATCATGTGAAAGCATAAGGAAAAAGAAATGCATGTTGGTAGTAAGACTTAGGAGAAAACCTAGATTTAGGTTTAACGAGTGGCATGATGACCTAGGAGATACACCTAGGTGGACGAGTGGCATTAACTAGGGAATAACCTAAGGTTAAGAATAGAGTGTTAAACATAGAGTCAGAGAACTTTAGGTTAAACAAGTTATGGAACTTAGGTAAAGGAACCTAAGATGAACTAGTAGGGTTAAACTCTAGTGATGAAATAGAGTTAGTGCAACCCTAGGTTAAACATGGAACAGGAAAAATAGAGTTAGTAAAACTCTAGGATTCAGTAAGGAATCAGGAAAAATGGAAATTAAATCCCCAAGTTAAAGAATTAAATATTGTAACCCCAGAAAGTCATAGGACGTCTGGGTAAAGGGATTAATTAGTTTAACTTCAATCTGAATTAAATAAAGGTAAATGGAAAATGATCAAGTGTGGTGACATGAAAGGAAAAGAAAATGGAAATAGGGTTAATAAACCCTAGATTAGATCAAATCGAAAGTAACTAGTGTCCTAGTGACATAGTGCAACCTTAAGGGTAATTGAAGCATAGGGTTGTGAATTGAAAACAAGTAAGAAAAAGTGTAAAAGTGGCTAGGAAACTAAAGATATTGCCAAGTGGCAAAATAAGTGGAAATGTAAATGAACAAGATGTTCAAACCTAAATTGGTGTTAGAGACACCCAAATTATCCTAGAGTAAAGAACTTAGGATAAAAGGAATAAAGCTTAAGTGAGAGCTAAAAGTGGCTAATAAGCAAGACAAGCAAATTGCTCGATAAAGAGCAAAAGTGGTTAATAAGCAAGACAAGCAAATTGCTTGAAATAAAAGAGAAAAGTAAAAGAGAAGCATTGAGGCATGAATGTTAACGGGAGGGTTGAGCATATGTCACTCCCGGGTAGATGAGTGCCAAGGTGCCTTAAACTCATCTGAACCTAAAGTGTAAAGAGAATGGTTAAAGAAAGAGAATGATTAATAAAAGGTAAAAAGGATAAGATAAAATACTTTGGGGCCGAGCACTACGGGAGGCGATGCTACAACCTGTTCTTGTTTGATTGGGGTTGTAGGCATCCGTCTTTTGGAACCCTCGGACCCTGTAAAGGAAAAGCCTAAATGGCCATTGGGAGGGTTGAGCATATGTCACTCCCAAGTGAATTAAAGTGTTAAAGCTAAGTTGCCAACGGGAGGGTTGAGCATATGTCACTCCCGGGGGAAGTGTGTGAGCAAGACTCAGCTTCCCAAGTAAAGGCAAAACAAAGAGCTAAAGGCAAAAGAAACGATAAAGATAAAACGGGCGGACCTACGGTGAGAAACGCGGCCCATGTTGGAGTTGTAGGCAGTGCCCCTCTCCCAGGTAGAGACCCGTTCGGGACGTTTCTTCCGTAGGACGGGGTAACACTTGCGGGTGTTATCGGCAACCTTAGAAATCTTATCTTATAGTAGCAGGACTACCGGGCTGGGGCCCGTTGGATAAGAATTTCTGAGGGTTAACTTGAACTAAAGCACCAGAATTTAAAGAATAAAGAGAAATTAGAGTGGCCAAGGTGGCCGGGTTAGTTTGACCCTGTATACAGCGGCATAGTGGCCGAGTTGGTGCT
Organism: Tillandsia fasciculata; assembly: GCA_029168755.2. Classification (NCBI taxonomy): domain Eukaryota; kingdom Viridiplantae; phylum Streptophyta; class Magnoliopsida; order Poales; family Bromeliaceae; genus Tillandsia; species Tillandsia fasciculata. The sequence continues at coordinate 4,931,251 of CM054943.1, read as the reverse complement.
TAGCAGACTAGTGTGGCTAGACAGAGTAGTGCTGGGTCAATGAGTATACACAGATAGTGTAGTGATATATTACATTGCATAGCCGCATTTTGATATTGAGGATTTTAGTTTCCTAGCACTATTATTATTGCTTCCATTGGACCAAGTGGTGTAGGACACTTTTTCTCGGTGGTTGAACCCACTGGGAACTCTGTCGTAGTTCTCACACCCCTTGGGTGACCTCTCACAGGTTCAGGTATGGATACAGCGGTCGAGACGTTTCAGATGCAGACGGTGAGGCATACGACAGGGGCAAGGGCCCAGCAGCATAGAGACCTAAAGGGTCTAGCAAAGGTATCCCATTTATACATTTCTTGAGTGAACCTTGTATGGTGAGGAATTTATGTAAAAGAATTATAATAAATGTATTTGCAAGTGCAGAGATGTAAAGTGTAATAAAGTAATGCATGATTCACTCTTGTATGCTTTCATTTCCGCATTAACTGTTCGTTACTGAATGAAAGTTTTAAATTTATAGTAATTTTTAGTACTCTGATACTGAGCTTCCGCATACACTTGCTGTGTTGTTATGGATGTTACCGTTCCTTTCGGTTAGTGAAAGGTCATACCCGATTGGCGGATCTGTTGGCGTGCCCGAACCGTACAAATTGACGGACTCGGGGCGTGACAACAACGACGACAGATTTCAGTAATAAGCAATGGCACTGCACCACAGAATGTACCAACATTAACAATACTCAGACACCAAAGGGATCAGCCTCAGGCTTTTAAGAGATTTTTAACAGCATTTTAACAACATTTTAAACAAAATATCAGCATGATTCAAAATCAGTAATTTCGTGTTTCCTTCGAACCAACCATCTGAAAAATCCAAATTCTCAAGACAGGATAACAGATGCTTTTCTGGCAGGAAAAAAATTTTAACTCGCGATAGCAAAACTACCCATAAAATATTACATTTCAAAAGAAAAGAATGATGATAACAAAGATGATTCACTGCCGAGACAGATGATAATAAACAGGAACATCGAATCTTACATTACAGCCGCAAACAAAACTTTGCTTTGGCGAAAACCACTTGGCGCGTACGCCTACTTCTGCAGATGTAATCTACTTCCAACAACCACTAGTGTACTTCAAAACTTCTCGATCTCTTATAAAAACCCACCCAAACTCAAAACGATGATGCCGCTCAAAAGCCCAGAATTATTCTGAATCTTCGCTCCCATCACTGCTCTCATCGCTTGTTTCTCCGGTGTCCTCGTCCTTCCTTTGAAACCCGCTGTCTTCATCGATTGCCGTGCTACCGTCTTTGGTCTTTGCAGGGCCTGGCCCAGCAGATACCTTCACCATAGCCGGACGGAGTAACCTTTCCCCAAGTTTGAAGCCCTTGCGGAATTCTTGGATGATGATTCCCTCTTCAAACTCTACTGATTCCTCGCGCATTATTGCCTCGTGGAGCTTCACAAAACAACAAAGGAAGTTTGTGAGGGAAGAGAATGGCACACAAATACAACGAATGTAACGAACAAGAGGACCGCAAAAGACAAAAAAAAAGGATATCTATCATAAACTTTATTTTGACTAAATATCTAAAACCAGCGGCATAAAAAATGTTTGTGCTTATACAACAACTTACCAAAGGGTCAAAAGCATGGCCAACAGTTTCGACGTTTTCGACACCGAGCGAGGTGAGAATCTCAATAAACTGCTTATAGATGCTCTGATAACTGTTATTAATCTTCTCTTCCCCCTCCGTCTCTACCTTTATTTGTGCTTTGGCTCTTTCAAAATTATCAAGAACAGGTAATAAGCTCTCTATAACTTCCCCTTGCACGTTCGTCATCAAAGAAAGCTTTTCTCTCTCCGTTCGTTTTCGGAAATTATCAAAGTCGGCACTGATCCTAAGAATTCGCTCGCGTTCAACTGATGATTCTTGCGTCAACATAGCGATTTTATTCACGAGAGAGTTCTTCTCGTCTTCAATGGACAGAAGAAGGCTCTCGATTTCGATAATTTTTGGTTCGTCATTAGTAGCTAAAGCTTCTTTATATGACTGCAGCGCCATTAGTGCAGCTGAGACAACCTTTTCTTCTTGATCAGTAGCAGCACCATCATCTACATCATCATTTGCAGGGGCTTCATTTTCTGAATCTTCCTGCAGAATAAAGTTGTTCAGTACTAGTATTGAAGGCATCCAGTAGTGATCAGTAAATAATGCAGACAGGATTTCACAAAAAACATATCCTCAAGCTGTGCAACTAGAGATAAATTTCCTGCTTATTCGCAAGAAATAAGTCAAATTTATCTATCCACCAAAGAAAAATGCCTGTAGACACAAGGAAGATAGGCGTGCATCAATCGGCATGACAATCCATTTATGAGATTACAGTTAGCACGAAATGACCGCACCCCATATATGAGAAAATGAAAGTATTCTGGTTCTCATTTCCAATGTATCAGACTGAACTGAAACTTCATATTAGACTAATTTGAAACTGCAAAAAAATAAGTGGTAGGTTTTTGCAAATTTGACAGTCTTAATTCTACCGAGATAAAAGTAGTGCATTTCACTTAACCGGAGGGTGAAAATTGCAAAAATATATTAATTCAGAGGTAAAATCACAAACAATTTGAGGTGGTGAAGGGAACTTACAAAGAGGCTGCTGCACTTAGCACATTAGAGGAAGAAGGAACTTCCCACAAGCTCAAATTGATGACTGTTAGATGTAAGTGAGGATAAAGAGCATAAAACTCTTCATTGACATGCTCGCCTTATGAAGTTCATAAACTTATTTTCAATAACATAGATCTCTTCCCCTTTATAATAGGAGAAACACTAAAAATAAGCCAGAAGTTATTGACAACAGTAACAGGATGCTTTTCAATGCTCACTATCCACAAAGAGATCCAATAATATCATCACAGTACAATCCAGAAGTTGCAGTTATATAAACAGAATCATCACCATCAGGCCTCGACACACCAAACTACAGCAAAACTGAAATATTAAACGCCTAATTGCAAAGCATAAGCAAACTAGCAAAGTTTTCAGCTGGATTAACTTAATCATTTCTCTCTCAAAATTGGTATTGCCCTCGAAAAATCAACTTCTGACAGAGGACTATGTTTAGAGTTTGAACTCCAAAAAGGTCAGGCAGCCTTGTTGACTCCAAAAATCTTAATCAAAGACGGAATGGTCCCCTTCATACTTACAAACATAGGGACAAGTATTGAGGATCAAAAGACTAAGCATAACTAGAAAATAAGCAAATTAGCTAGCTTAGCAATAAAACAGGGATATGTGACGAGTAGAGACAACTAAGACAGAACAGCAAAAAGGATAGCGAGCCGAGAAATAGATCTAAAAAACCGACTACCACTTTCATTGCGATATATCAACCTCTGTGCAAATCCTATACGATTTTCTTAGCAGATTCTCAGCCTGTTTCTCTTGAACTACATAGTCCTCCTTAATCTTTGTAGGTTTATCCTTTCGAACTATCACATTTATTTACACATATCCTTAGCTGAAGTAAACAATTTTAGGAACTAAACCGCAATTAAAAAAAGAAAACAATTAGCAGCCAACTGAAAAAGACAAATGCGCAATTCTTCAAAACTTCAGAGGGACGAATATGAGAATTAGAATTAAAACTTCGCAGGGATAAATATATTATTACACTACTTTATAAGGACAAACTAGCAATTGTCCCACATATGACCACCTACACAAATATCAGCAGAGCTGAGTACAGGGCATCTAATCTTCTTAAATAGTCTAAACATGAGTAAAGCTATAAGAAGTCATGTCATTTCCAATGATGCGGCATCTGGGTCGACAATAGACACCGTTAAAACGCAACCTCTGCTATTTGAGCTTCCCAGGAATTGAATTCTGAGATTTTGCGACATCATTTACCAGTGGTCTCAAATTCACCTTCCCTTAGCAGTTCAAAATTGTCAATTTTGAGAAATTTCACCCTGCACTAGCCGTAAAAATTGTCAATTTTAAGACCACACGAATACTACACAAATGATGCTAAAATTTCACGAAAAGTCTAAATCAATTTTAACAATATAGATTCCGATTCAGGATGCTCCATTGTGGGAAATGACGCAGCAGTGAACGGCCTCTGCATTATAGCTTTAACAGGCCAAAACATAATCTTTTTGCACTCATTTCCAATCAAATCATTAAATCCCCAAATAATTAACAAAACACCCCGCCAAAACAATAGCCAATACCAATGAGGATCCACACCAAACCCTAGTAAAATTCCGATCAAAACGTTACCTGGGTCGTCGCCTTCGCTGCCTCGTCGGCCTCGGTGGCCTCCTCGTACGCCGCGAAGGGGAGAACCCTAGGAAACATCCGAGCGCTCTTTGGGAAAGGGGGAAGCTTCACGAGCAGCGGCCTCGCGCGCCTCTCTTTGAAGCCGAGGGACGGAGAAACCCTACGAACTTCGGGATGGGCGATGCTCGGGGATGTAGGCGTGACGAGGAGCCCCGGAGCTCGTAGGATTGAAGCCATGGGAGGAGAAGGAGTAGGAGGAGGAGGAGGAGGAGAGGGAGAGGAAGAGAGAGGGAGAGAATGTACTCGAGAGAAAAAGAGAGCGAAACGTCCAGGAAATTCCAGTGTCGTAGAGCACGGGAGCGGAAAATGGATAGGTTACGGATCGGGCGACGTGTATTCGCATTCGTATCCGCATCCGTTCTTATTTTCATGTTTATTTCAGTAATATTTTTATTTTTATTTTTATTTTTTAATATTTTAATATTTTAATATTTTATTAATTTTAAATAAAAAATTAGTTAAAACACTTATTTAAGTTCTATAATTCGTATTGAAAAAATGAGGCAAACTTTGATTTGTGATGGAATTTTTTTTTTTTTTTTTTTTAAGAGAGAGAGAGAGGGAGTGGCATTTATTTTATAAAAATAAACTCTATTAGAAACGTAAAATAATATCAAAAAATTTATCATATTATATTGTGCTAATAAAATATCGACACGACATAACTTCCGTATCGATAGTAATTTAATTTTTTTTAATTAATAAATAATTTTTTAAATAAAATTTAAAAAATTTGATAAATATATATAATAAATTATTAGACTATTTTATTGCTATATATATATATATATATTATTAATATGTGTCAACATCTATATATTTTTTTGTGACCAGCAATTATCTAAATGACGTGACACACACCGTGTCGTATCATAACAGTAAATCCTTACATTAAGTACTGTTGAGACCAGAAATTTTGCCACCTGAAGAGGTGACACGTGTCACTTACCATCGGCTAAAGACATCAGCCGATAGGAGGATGAATCGAAAGTGAAGGATTCACGTCTTGATTAAAACCGACCTCAGTCGTGTAAATATGCAGCACGCGACTCACGCCATTCGACCATGGGCATCAGCCGACAAGAAAAGCGGTCGAAACCAGAAGATCATTGCCTCACCCAGGATCGACTCCGACTAACGACGAACACCAGACCGCCTTAGTCGAGCGACGAAGGAAGCAAGGTCAGAGTCAACCTTCGGTTGCTCGAGCCGAAGAAAAAAAGACTCTGAAATGAAGGAGTGCGAGGTTTGAGCGCGAATCTCTTAAATAACTCCGAAACGGCAAATGGCGCTCAGCATTGGAAAACGCCGAAGATCACGCTTCAGCGCGTTGATAAGGGGATAAATTTGGACGGCAAATGGCTACTATCCTATTTGAAAAAGTTTTACTCAAAAGGAAGTAGTTGAGGAATCTACGATAATTCTTTCCAAATCACGCCGACTATTTAAAATCGGTGATTATACGCATGATTCGGGAGTGTATAAATACCCGAGCCATCGAAGAAAAAAGAGTCCTGCAATCTCGTAAGTCAGGACCACCCCCCTGCTATTTCATATCTTTCAATACCCGTATTTACTACTTTCCTAGATAATCTTACCGCATTTTCTAGGAGTAGATCAACTTGTAATCGGTTCCATGTTCCTCTTGTAACCTCACTCCAAGCAATACAATTCCTAATCGGCTTCTTAGCCGTGTCCAGTCTTTATCTGTATACTCCAGTTCAGCTATTCTAGACCGAACTCTCTCTACCTCCACGTCCCGATTCGGCTAATCTAAGCCGAACGATCGCAAGAGTTGATCGAGAAGAACCCGGCCGAGTGGATCCCTCCTCGGCTCGATCGCTTGATCCATTGGCACGCAACGCATCACATCTAGAGGGTCACCCCCATGAGGCCTATTGACGACTGAACCCGGTCAACGGTCAGCGCGACATCTTCGGCCCCAACAACCTTTTGGCACGCCTGGTGGGATGCTCAGGTAACTCTTACCTATCTCCTACTATTATCATGTCAGAGGACAACGGCCTGACTCTCAGGAGTAGAGTCGTTCCCAGACAAGTGGAAAACAACTAGGCCAGCAGCGTCGGACATGCGGACAATCCACCACCGACGCTACCAAAGACCCCCGAGACCAGCGGGAGGTCGGCACCGCAGGAGCCAACCCTTTCTCAGCTATTCGGGCAAATGGCCCGAGTGCTGGAGGCTATCGAGAGGACACAACTGTCCCTCGAAATAAATAGCCAGGCGCAAGGCGTCCGGGTGGACTTGATGCTGACCGCGATAACGGCCTCGAATGAAAACATGGCTCTGATCGGGCAAAAGCTGACCTGAAATGAGCCATATGATGGAGGATTTGCCTCCACACTACCCCCAGCAATTGCCGACACAATCAATCTCGATGGCGTCAGCAATGCCGACAGTGCAACCCCTGGGAGTTGTACTGATGGCAGCTACTTATCTAGCGACGCAACCGCTAGGGGCAGTACAGCCGCAAGTGACCCCATACCAGACGGGGGTAAGGACGATGGGGCAGAACATCGGCCATCAACCAGAAAACTACTGAGGGATTCCTCTGCCTCCCCCACCGCCGTTCGTCCAGCCTCTGGTTAGGGGCAGGGACGGCAGACAGGTTCTTCCACAGGGACCATAGCAACAGCAGGCTGGCTTTTATGGACCGCCTCTTCCATCAGCACAACCGACGGCTCCGGTACCTCAGGTCGGGCATGTTGAGATAGCTGCGGGTAGGAATGACAGGCAGATCCCTCCATAGGGACCGCCTCAGATTTAGGTCAGCCAACACAAGCCGCCACCTCCACCAACACAACCGGCGGCCCTAGTACCCTAAGTAGGGCTCGCCGATATCCACGCCCATGTGGAGGAGATTATCCGCAACACCTTCGGCACAAAGGCCAGGCCGGTAATTCGGTCAGTGTTAAGGTCTCCGTATCTCGCTCATATCGATATAGACTACCTGTACCCGGACAATTGGAAGATGCCAAAGCTCGACAAGTTATCGGGCGAAGAGAACGAAAACATAGTTGAGCACATTGCTCGATTCACGGCCCAATGACGAGAGGCGGCTGCAAGCCCATTCCTAAAAATGAGGCTGTTGAATACGTCGTTGACCAAGACGGCATTCTCGTGGTACACAAGCTTTCCCCACAATTTCGTCCGGGATTGGGACAAGTTGGAGACGAAATTTCACTAGCAGTTATATCGGGCAGTCCCCGAACTATCGGTTGCCGATATAGCATCATATCGGCAAAACGCCAGAGAGACGATCGAGGAATTCCCCACAATTTTGTCCGGGATTGGGACAAGTTGAAGACGAAATTTCACTAGCAGTTATATCGGGCAGTCCCCGAACTATCGGTTGCCGATATAGCATCATATCGGCAAAACGCCAGAGAGACGATCGAGGAATTCCTCAACCGTTTCAAGACGGCAAGGAATCGATGTTTCATAATGATGCCCGAGGCCGAGTTCACCAAAATCGCATCTAACATCCTCCATTTCAAGACTCGTAATCATTTCGAGGGTCGATACTTTCCCAATCTTTTTGATTTAGTAGTTTAGGTTGCTCAATATGAGCAATTTCAAAGAAGCAATGAAGAGGAGCGGCCGAAATGAAGCCACGAATAAGAAGGAAGCCGAAGAAGCATAACGTCTCCTTCCTCAAACAAAGTTCAGATCCTAGGGAGCCGAATGGATCGAGCGAGGGCGAGTTTTCAGCCGAAGTATGTGCTGCTGAGATGATAACGGGCCACAAGCCTTACACCTGCCAAATACTCAAGCCGAGTAAAGCCCAAGAGTTCAAAACTTAGGTGCCGGCTAACATCTTTATCTTCGACACGTCCAAGACTGATCAGATATTCGATCGATTATATAAGGACGTCGAATGAAGCTTCAGGAGGGCTAGTCGATTCCTCCGTACGAGGAGCTGAGGCGACGAAAATACTGCAAGTGGCAGCATTCATGGAGCCACCGAACAGGCGAATGCTTCGCCTTTAAGAAGCAAATTCAAAAAGCAATCGATGAGGGTCGGCTCATTTTTACTAACCAAGAAAATATGAAAGATATGGAGATCAACACTAACCCTTTTCCTCCCCAGGTGAACATGGTTAATCCAAAGGGCAAGAAGCCGATGCAACGGCTCGAGTCCCCCGCAGAGAAGAAATCGCCACGAAACATGTTTCGGCTATACATCTGCTGTAAGGCCAAAATGACTAAGGAAGATTGGGATCCTCTCCTACTCGACGTACCAGAGGAGATGAAGAAATGGTTCGCCTTCATCAACCATGGGAAGGCGCTAACCACCACAACCACCGGTCGGACCCAAGTTCGGCCGAAGAATCTAACAAGCAGTCCTCCGAAGAGAAGGGCAAGAAAGAAGAGCAAGACCTTCTCATCCAGGAGGTTTGGCGGGAATTCTACAGCCGCGAGAGGCCGAGGCCGACCCCAGTCAGCCACGAGGGGACGCGATCCCCACAGCAGCAGCAGGGCCCTCACCACAGCTATGAACAAAGCCGGGTTCAGGGGGCACCCCGAAGATCCTTCGGTAAGTAGGATGAAGGGAGACCAGTGTATGGGCTTTCGCAATGCCCAAGACGGATCGGGCCCCACCAAAGGCTTGGACCGCTGGGGTCACAAAAGAGCCCAGCCAACCACCCTTGGAGGGGGCCGACACCACGACCTTCACACCACGCGATGCCGGGGGCACCGGAGACCCCTTCGATCCCCGATACAAAATTCTTTTGGCTCACCAAGGGAGAAGTCGAGGCCCTGGGCATCCACCTGACGCAAGAGCTCGGGATCCGGCCATGGCCCAAGCCGTGGCAAAAAAAAGAGATCCTCAGGTAGCACCTGTAGGGGATAGACCCACCGGCAGACGTGCCGTTGGAGCAATGGTTCACTTCCAGAGGATTAGCCCAGTGGCAAAGGTCAGTCATGTCAAAGACGCAGAAGCATCGCCTACAGAGGATGGAAGCCCACGCCCACAATAATGGTGTCAAGGCCCAATGGTCGCAGTCGAACCCGAGACGGGAACGACCCTGCATCAGCTCCCGATAGTGTTGATGCGGTATGACCCTGAAGCGGGAAGCTCTACCACACCGCTTCCAAAAAATACACAGATAATTCAATGGGTGGTGGTCAAGCAGGCAGACGAAGCCGTCCGGCTAGAATTGGAAGCTCACTTGAGAGCCCTAGAGGCCGCTGTGAGGCGCAGCCAAGAAGCACCGGAGGAGCGACAGAAAGCTGAGGAACCCGTCAAGCGAGAACTCGGAAGGGTGGCCCGACAAGAGAGATGGCCACCGAGAGATAACGAAAAAGTTCTCACTCCATCTTAGGCCGAGGAAAAGGCCAAAGGGAATGAGCTATGGACCGACACCTTGTCGGTCAATGAAGATACGACGGGGGTCGACATGGTCTACGCCTTACCAATGTCCTTTAGGGCAGCGGTGTGATGACCTGGATCTCTGCAGAGCTGTGGTAGAGTCATTGGTGACTTCGGGGGAGCCTGTACTGTGTTTCGGGAAGTATTTGCGCATGATTGGACACAAGTGTTGGACCTCGAGCTTTATTGGATCACGTGGGTGATCGGCTGGCCCCGTCGGATATTTAGAGATGGTTTCGTGCGAAACGGATATTAAATTTGGGCTCAGCGCGAAATTTGGGCTAAGAATACCTTTCCGGGTGCATTCGGCAATTTTTAGAGTTGGAATTTGGAAAATCGGATGGCGGATTTGGATTCAGCGCGCGAAAACGGTCAAAATGGACTACCTACTTGTTTTTTTGTGCATCGGTTACTGTTCACGCCGGAACAGTGTTCCCGGCGATCGCCGGCGGCGGCGGGCAGCGGCGGAAGGCGGCGGCGCTGGCTCGGGCAGGCGGCGTGCGGCCGCGGGCAGGCGCTCAGGGGCGCGGGCAGGTGCGTGGTCCACGCGGCCGGCGTGCACCGGAGGGAGGACACATGGCGGTTTCCCATTCGACGGCTCACTGGTCGCGGTCTACGGAACGGCACGGGTGTATGGTGCAGTGGGCTCGGACACGTGGCAGCTGACTATTGGATCGGTGCATCGGCGTGCGTGCACCAGGCGCAGCGAGCGGAAGATTTGACACGTGGCGACTCCCCATTGGTGGGGTACTGTGCGGGGCAGGTAGCGGGGCAGGTGGCCGTATGCGCGGGGCAGGTGCGCGACGTACGCGGTGCAGGGTTGCCGGTGCCACGTGGAGCGCCGCCATTGGCGGGCGCTCGTGCACCGGGCGCACGAGGCGCGGTGGGCCGCGTGGCGGGCCACGTGGCGGGCCGTGGTGACTTCGGGCCTGCACAGTAATGGGCCGGGCCCATTACTGTAGCAGCCCGAATTTTTCGGGCGCCCGATTCTTGGGACCCATTCGGTATTTCTTCAATTGTTTCTTTGGGGCCTTTTTAAGCAACCCGAGCCTCTTTCTTCTCCCCTTTTCTACCATTTTCGAGCCTCCTCTGCCCGAGCACCCTTAAGAAGATTTCTTCATCTTCAAGTTCTTGATCCACCTGCAAAGTTTCGGAATTTTAGGAGCACGCATCCCGAGGTTCTGGATTTTACGGCGCGGCGCGACGTTGCATTTCCTGTGTTCTTCTTCGTCGCAGCGGCAGTGTTTTGACTCCCCTGGGCTACCCCAAGATTATTTTTCTGTGATTCTTGCGCCGACAGACTCCTAAGAGGTAGGGCTTCATCTTTCATGTTGATCGCACTTTCCCGTTTCGAGGTTTTGGCACGGATCCCAAGGCAACACAGTGACCCCTTTTTCCGTGTGGATTTTTGTGACAGTGGCAGAGTGTTTTGGCCTTATCTTCGCGCACGAGCGTCAGACGGAAACGTGCTTGTATAACTTTTTCATCTACAGATCGCAAGGAACGCGCTCGTATTTTTCTTGGATTTTCCAAAGATTTATTTGAAGGTGAAAATCTCTGTTTCCCTGTGTACAGTGCTACAATATTTTTGATACAGTTTTTGTTGAGTGTACTACCTTGCCGAATTTATATCTTGACTTACCGAACTCAGTTTTGGGTGTGCAAGCAGCCGTTTCGAAGGTATCGACGCGAGGATCGCTGTGATATTTTTCTGGGAATTTTCTAGGCACTTTTAGCAGGTAAAAATTAAGCATCTTTGTGACTAAAATTGTATGTGATTGTAAGAGCAGTTTTGGGAAATTATGTGTAATTGTGGACTTTATTTTGTGCCCAGGAGAGTTACGGGTGTTGTTGGACTCTTTGGAGTAGGAGATTGGATTTTTCCTGGTATTTTCAGCTGTTGGGCTTTGGACAGTCAGCTTTCAGGTGGGTGGTTGCTATATCCCTCTTTTCTGACTCACCCACTAGGAGTATTAGAGTGATCATCTTTGGAGCATTATGATTGATAATTGCTATTCTCATGAGCATATCATGTTGGAAATGTTATTAGAGCATCACTATGCGGGGCACATAATTGAATACTTAATTGGGACTTATGCATGCTTGTGTGGAATCATGGATTGCGATGTTAGCACTTAAGCTTGCATGTGGAATTGTTTATTATGTTTGGTCAAGATGATTTATCCTGTTAGCGGTATTACTTGAGGATAAGTGACATGCATAGGTGGATGACTTATGTGAGATTAATTTGGTGGACATAGCATGTTGGAACATGATTACTGGGATATTTTAATAATAATAATTAACATGCCATGTTAGCACATAGATTTTATGAAAGTGGGTTAAATGGATTGATTGTTGGGACATTATGACATATCTATGTGCGGGTACCACTTTGGTGATTTATCATGGATCAGGAATTATAGACATGTGTGGTTGAATAATGATTTTAGCATGTTGATGGTTATATCCATGCGGAGCTACTAATTGATACACTTGTGGAACCACTATTTGTCACACTTTCTTTTATCGCTCTTGAGGACATATGCATATTTTTATGGTCATCTAGATAGGCCACTTTTTATTGCTGCACTATCATTTTGGGACTTGACTTAGGAGAAACCATGTTTGTTCCTTTCCTCCTTCTTATTTAGACCTTTGAGTCTGGTTGCTCGGGTTCGAGCAGGGGTTTGGGATAGTGTAGCGGGGACCTGACGGTCGGTGACAGGTTGTGGTTGATTATGGGTTGTGGGGCATTGCGGCTACCGCGGATAGTAGGCGATTGACCAGATACATGTTATTTTACCCGATTTTGGATTGGGGGATTATAGCGGCCACTGCGGACACAGTAGGCGGTTGACCGGATGTCGGATGTGGGACATGATTGTGATTGTGGGTTATTGCGGCGACCGCGAATTTTGGGCGATCGACCGGATGTTCATTTGTGCATCAGATTGGGGGATCTGTGTTTCTTTTAGTGGAGGGTGTGTTCCACTGGGGCTTTACAGTTGTGATCTACTCCTGCTTTTGGTACTTATCTTACCGGCGCGGTTATTGCCCGGTGGTGCTTTCCTCGTGTGGGTCGCTCCCCACGAGTTCCCCTCCGGAGGCCGGGGCCAGACAGTTATGGACAGGGTTGATATCGCATCGGCGCGGTTATTGCCCGATGGTGAGGACGGCAGCAGGAGGTTTGCTATCACATCGGCGCGGCTTATTTGCCCGATGATGAGGGCGGTGCAGATTGGGTCCATCTGGGATGGTTGGGCATTGTTGCATACGGTTATTCCAGTCTAGGACTGTATTTTGAGGCATTGTAGTGGTAGTTTCCTTTCTTCAGCAGTCATCATTGCTTACCTCACTTCTTTTCTTTTGCCTCTGGTAGACCTAGTGGGTGTGTCAGAGTTTGAGGTTTTACCCACTAGGGGAGGCTACTGGTTTACTAGTAGTTCTCACCCCCATTCTTCTATCTTTTTTTTCTTCTCCTTATTTTGCAGAGCCTTCTGCAGGTGCTGCTGGGTATACAGCGGCGGGTCGAGAAGAGAGGACGGCTGAGTAGCTAGACAGTGGACCCGACAGTGAGTTAGCTAGACTTGCACCTCCTTTGTATTCTATCTCAGACGGTTGTACTTTTGGGGTCCGTTTGGTAAGGGGGATAAGGGGGGAATACCCCCCTTATCCCCAAGTCCATACCCAAACGGGGATAGAATAGGGGGGAATCCGGGTTCTAGGCTTGCTGGAATTACGGGAATGGAATCGGGAATCCGGGTTCCAGCATTTAGGTGGAATTGGGAGGAACCGAACGCAGGCGCTGGGTTCGAGGCATTTTCTTCTTTCTTCTCCCCATTCTTGCTTTAGGCATGCTTTCTTTTTTCTTCTCCCCATTCTTGCTTTAGGCGAAACCCCTCCTTCTCCGATCTCCTTCTTCTCCCATCTCCTTCTCCGATCTTCGTCTCCGATCTCCTTCTCCGATCTCCCTCTCCGCGCCACGCCCCTCTGCGCCCCTCTGCGGCCCTCTCCGCGCCCCTCTCCGGCCATCTCCGCGCCCCTCTGCGCCTCTCTGCGCACCTCCGCGCCCCTACGCGCCCCTCTGCGCCCCTCTCCGGCCCTCTCCGCGCCCCTCTGCGCCCCTCCGTGCCCCTCTGCGGCCCTCTTCGCGCCCCTCTCCGGCCATCTCCGCGCCCCTCTGCGCCTCTCTGCGCCCCTCCGCGCCCCTACGCGCCCCTCTGCGCCCCTCTCCGGCCCTCTCCGCGCCCCTCTGCGCCCCTCTCCGCGCCCCTCTGCGCCCCTCTCCGCCCCTCTCCGCGCCCCTCTCCGGCCCTCTCCGCGCCCCTCCGCGCCCCTCTCCGCGCCCCTCTGCGCCTCTCTGCGCCCCTCTCCTCCCCTCTCCGCGCCCCTCTCCGGCCCTCTCCGCGCCCCTCCGCGCCCCTCTGCGCCCCTCTCCGCGCCCCTCTGCGCCTCTCTGCGCCCCTCTCCGGCCCTCTCCGCGCCCCTCTCCGGCCCTCTCCGCGCCCCTCTGCGCCCCTCTGCGCCTCTCTGCGCCCCTCTGCGGCCCTCTCCGCGCCCCTCTGCGGCCCTCTCCGCGCCCCTCTGCGCCCCTGTGCGGCCCTCTCCGCGCCCCTCTCCGCCTCTCTGCGCCCCTCTCCGGCCCTCTCCGCACCCCTCCCCGCCCTCTCCGCGCCCCTCCGCGCCCCTCTGCGACCTCTCCGCGCCCCTCTGCGACCTCTCTGCGCCCCTCTGCGGCCCTCTCCGCGCCCCTCTGCGGCCCTCTCCGCGCCCCTCCGCGCCCCTCCGCGGCCCCTCTGCGCCCCTCTGCGACCCCACTGCGCCCCTCTGCGACCTCTCCGCGCCCCTCTGCGCCCCTCTGCGGCCCTCTCCGCGCCCCTCTGCGCCCCTCTCCGCGCCCCTCTGCGCCCCTCCCTCGCGGCCCTTCTGCGGCGCCTCTGCGGCCCCTCTTGCTTCTTAACAGGTTGTGATTCTTTTTCACAAAGGTATGCCCCCCTATCAGTGCCTTATTCAGTGCTTCGATTCAATATTGTTTTATCAGCGCCTTATTCAGTGCCCCTATCAGTGCCTTACTCAGTGCCTTATTCAGTGCTTCTTATAATGTTGATGGCATAATGTGTGCATGTCATTGCCATAATATGTGCTGGTTTTCATGTTATTGCCAATTTGGTAGATTTGCCTGTTAGCACTGTGTTCCAATGTGATGTTTGTGTGTATGAGGCCTATTCCATGTTGCCATTTTTTTTGACAAGTGTGAGTATGCAGTCTATCCCCTGTAGCTTCAGATATGGACGATGATGATGATTGCCATAGGTATTTGATGGATGGCATGTAATTACTGCACCCCCATACCAATTGGCAATCAATTGAGTCAAAAAATATTTTATAAAAATTATTTAAAAACGGGTGATAGGCATTATACACACGAACAACACTTAATTGCAACATGGTGACAACCAGCACACATTAAAGGACGATGATGACGATTGCCATAAGTATCAGATGGACGGCCACTGGCTTTTAAAGCCAATGCTACCCCATACTATGTGGCAATCAAGTGAGTCCAATACTTAATAACAATTTCCCTCTATTTCTACTTTATTTATTAGTATCAATGTGCCTTCAAATACATTATATAACTCAAATTCCAGATGCGTCCCTTCAAGAAACAAGGAAAACATCAAGCAAGAAAAAGTGTGGCTTTCGACCCACTTTCTAATTGCGTAGCATCTCAGGAGGGTCCTTGTGGGCAGCGTGCCCAACCTCAGACCCAAACACATAATTGGACTGATAATATGGACACAATATTTATGGCTTTGCTCACTGAAGAGCATACACTTGGGAATTATGTCAATGGGTCGTTCACAACAGTAGCGTGGGTTCGAATAAATGCGGGATTCAATGCTAGGACCAATTTATCACTCACGAAGGACCAATTAAAAAATCGGCTCAAAGTTTTAAAACGGACATTCAGTCTGTATAACAATTTAGCCAACAAGAGTGGGTGGGGTTGGGATTGTATCCACAATATCCCGACACCTGGTGATCCAACCGACTGGGATGCAGTCATAGCGGTATTGACCCTATCTTGTTAATCATAAAATTTGTTCGACACAATTGTTTCGCGTAATATATGAATAATTGACATTATACATATCTTATTCCTATTCAACAGGAAAATCCATCATATGCAAGATGTCGAGATAGGCCATTTCCGCCATATAAGGATCTCGAATTTTTGACAGAAAAAACCACGGCCACTGGCCGATATGGATTTGCGTCCAGTATGCCTGCAGCACAAACTGTTGAGAGTTCATCCTCATCGTCCCCGGATGAGGATGATACAAATCTTGGAATAAGAATGTCGGGTTTTAATATCTCACCAAATCCATTTGAAGCAGGTTCTTCTGCAGCGCCTCAATATGCAAATCCATGGGCGTCACAAACCTGCGACTACCCATCGTCAACTCCTGACATTCCCAATGTCGGAGGTACTGCAAGCGGGAGCGGACATAGCTCTGGAAGCAAACGACCACGCTCTCCACCACCTACAAACCCTCAACCCAAACCTACCGCGTCCTCTGGGGGACGCCGCCGCAAACCAGATGCCAATATTAGTGTATTATCTGAACTTGTTGATCTAGGCAAGCAAAAACTTGAACTGGCACGTGAAATGTATCAATATGAAAAGGACTGCAAAAGTAGTATTCCAACAATTTCCATTTGCATGAGCCGAGTCTATGCGATGCCAGGCATGACTACAGAAAAAGCGCTGTGTGTAGGGGAAGCACTCAAAGATGTTAATAATCGTGAACTATTTATGACCATGAACGACGAGATGGCATTAGCGTGGGTTGAGCGTCAAGTGTCAAACCAATCGTCTGTATATAGGGCATTTTTTCCTGGACAATAGTTTTTGTTTTTAATGTGTATGACTTTGTTTGAATGCTGTTAGATGTACTTTTTAATCATCATGTAATATGCTCAGAAGACATTTCAATTTGGTTTGAATGCTGTTAGATGTACTCTTTAATCATAGACTATATTAACAAGCATGCTAGAAATACTGTTATATTACAACGTCATTTGTTGCGCTTGTCAATGTTGAATATATATTGTACTTACAGCATTAATGGGTGATTCGAGTCATGGTCATGTGTTTTCCTCCAAAATCAATACCATAATAAGGGAGCTTTTAGATGATGATGACGACTATTGGGATGAGGTAATAGCGATGTTGGTTGAGCAAGGTTACTTTACATCTACCCATACTGTCGACAAGCAACCGTGTCGAACCCGCCCATTCACAGGGCACCAGGTGATATGTGATATATTGAATGGCCATCCTGACCGTGGGTACGATCAGTTTCGAATGCGAACAACGACTTTCATCGCACTTCGCGATGAGCTAGTCCAAAAGGGGTTGTTACAAAACACACGCCATATGACAATTGAGGAACAGTTGGGAATTTTTATGTTTTGTGTTGGACATGGGGTGGCTAATAGGGTAATCGCTGAAACATTTCAACATTCGGGTGAAACAATCAGTCGACATTTCAACAATGTGCTTCGGGCGATTGTGACGTTGAAAGACGATTACATAACATTTCCGGCGAATAATGTGTCGGTGCATGCCCGGATTAGAGATAATGTCAATTTTCACCCATTCAAGGTATGTATGCTTTTATATTTTTTAGTTCACTTATTTATATGTCACCAGTGTTCATTATAATAAGTGCCTGCATGTTGTTTCATGTTTATTGCCAGAATGCAATTGGTGCAATAGATGGGACACATCTTCCGGTGGTTGTCAGCAAGAGCAAGCAACCGAGATTCCGGAATCGCAAAGGATTTACTTCGCAAAACATGATGGCTGCAGTATCCTTTGACCACGACTTTCTATTTGTCTGCACTGGTTGGGAGGGATCTGCAGCTGACATGAGAGTACTCCGATGGGCATGCGAAACTGGAGGATTCACTGTGCCCGAAGGTATATTGTACACATCAATTTTTATTTTGCATTTCTTTATTGATGGGGAATATAGATTTTAACATTGTAAATGTTGTGTAAAATTTATAGACAAATATTATTTGGTAGATTCTGGCTATGCAAATACACACAGATTTCTTGCACCATATCGGGGGGAGCGTTACCATATTAGCCAATTTGAGGGAAACACACGAGGTCGCACTCATCGAAGTCCGCGCGACCTATATAACCATCGACATGCACAGTTGAGAAATGTGGTGGAGAAAACATTCGGTATTTTAAAAAAACGGTTCAAGATCTTGACTGTTGCAACACCCTTTCCATATAAAGTCCAATGCCAGATTGCGATGGCATGTTGTGTTTTGCATAATTTTATTCGACGACACTCTGGTGCGGATGCCATATTTAACGATGTGATGGAGGAAGAACCAAATGTAGAATTAGATGTCGAGGAAACGGTTCATAGTGTTGGTACTACTGAGTCACAAAGAGGCGACGCGCTGCGCACAATTATAACAGACGAGTTATGGAATAATCGCAGTTAGTTATATATTTGATTGCAATGTAAGAAATGTGTAATATATTTGATTGTATGATTACAATGTGTTTGTAAAATTATGTATGAATTCGAGTATGTAAAGGACTTTTTTGATGTGTATTGAACTGAATTATGCGGCATTCAATGGGATTGTAAATGACTTATTATTTTCTGATCTTTATGACCATATTGGACTGAATTGTATGTGATTTAATCTTCTAAATATGATGTTTGTCCTATAATTGGGGGAATTTTTATTAGTGTAACGTCATTATTTCACACAATTGTTTGATTCGTTATTTACTTGATATCTGGTCATGACATTCTGTTTTACTGTTATTTAACATCCAGATAGTTATTATTAGTGCTTGAATTTTTTACAATTTTTTTACTCACTATTTCACCATTTATGATTAATTTTTAAAAATAATAAAATATGCTATTAATCAACCTTATAATAAATTTAGATTAATATTAAATTATACTATAAAAATATTTAAAAGGACAAAATTAAAATTTTCTTAGCTATTGTTTACTGGTTAAACTGTTAAACATTTTAAATATTTTAATATGTAATTTACTATAATTTTTTAGTATTTTTATTTATTTATTATATATTTTTAAATATTTTTTACAATTTTAAATAATATTTTAAATTTATTATTAGGTTGATTAATATAATAAATTATTTTATTTATATATTATATCATAAAGGGCAAAATAGTCAATACACAAATTTATCACTTATCAATTCTTCTTATTCCTCTATACCCAACCAAACACAATTTTTACCAATTCTTCCTATTCTCCTTATTCCTATATAATTTACCAAACACAATTTACTTTAATTCCGGTATAACTCATAAAACGAACCAAACGCAAATTTACACCAATTCCTGCTAATACCAGAATCTGTACCTATCCCCGGTATAACAAAATTTTTCTAATCCCCGAACCAAACGCTACCTTGGGGTCTGGCTTTAGCCAGCTGGTTGTATTTTTGTGGTGAGCTGGGAGAGAGACTTGTACTTTATTCTTTTTACAGATATTTGTATTTTTACTTTCTGTTCAGTCTGAGATGTAGTAGTTTCTGTTCAGCTCTGTTTTATTGCTCTATTTTGGTATCTGATTTATCTGAGCAGATTACCGGCGCTGCGTGTATACGAAAATTTCGTGTGCACGGCAGATCTGTAGACGAGCCCGAGTTCTGGTTTTCACTCGGGGCGTGACAAGCGGGGTCCCAAGAGGACGTTGATGAGCAGATTTCGGACGACGAGGGCCTGCCCGTAGCCGAGCTCCAGCTAATGGAGAGGAAGGTGGAGGGCGAGGTGGTAGTGTTCGAGAAGACATCGACCTTCCAGATAAGGTTCATAAAGCCGTTATATATACAGGCCTTGATCAAGGGGCGGCCAGTTGACCGCGTAATGGTAGATGGCGAGGCGATGGTAAACGTCATGCCTACTGCCTTTTAAAAAAAGATCGGCAAGAGCGAAGAAGAGCTCAAGCCGACCGACACGACAATGACCGACTTCACCGAAGGCGGTCAAGCAGCAAGATGGATTCTAACAAACGAAATCACGGTCGATTTCAAAACCTTAAGGACCGCTTTTTCCGTAGTGGATGCAGCAAGCCACTATAACCTGTTGCTAGGGCATGACTAGATTCACTCCAATGAGTGCGTTCCTCCACACTCCATAGGAAATTATTCTAGTGGATAGGCGACAGAGTGGAGGAGGTAGTGGCCGAAGGGAGGCCACAGCTCGCAGACGTGAGCATAGAGTTAATCGGTCACGTGAATTGGGCCGATGAAGACCCGGACCGGATCTCATTCGTCTGAGTGATCGAAGAGGGGGTGCAAGTGAAGCTCCTCGACGAAACCAGCTGGATAACGGCGGGTGACGAACCCCCGGCTTGGATCAAGTGGCACATAGGGGGCCAGTAAGCAAGGCCACATCAAGGCCTCAAAGAAATGAGCCGGCATGAGAAGCCGACAAATTCGGCCATTGCAACACATGCTGAAGAAGTCAATAGGTGGGGCCACAATAGGGCCTCCGAAGCATGGGCGGTACAAGAAGCCGGCAAGAAAGAAATAAATTTGGTTACTATAGGACCGCCCGCAGACTCGGCCGTCAGGGCCGAAAAAACAGTCATGATTCCGGTGATAGGGATCAAAATCCGATTAGCCAGAAAGTATCGGGTAAGAAACGTGCAAAATTCGGCAAAAAATGCTCGACTACACGGGGGCATACCAGAGCTGAGTGTAATACACATATAATAAACGGATCAAAAGGCAATCAGCCGACCAGTAAACGAAACACTATTATACATCAATTTGGGAGAATGCAGAGCACAAAAGCAAAGGAAAAAGCTTCACATTTAATGAGTCGATACATCTGAGAGCTAAGAAAAAGCAAATATAAAAGTGTTTCGAAAAAGAAAAATTCATGGTCGACGATGCCGGTTGGAGGTAGAAACACAGGACCACCATCGAGTCGAGGTAGGAGAGAAGCCGAAGGCGGAGGATCAAGCGTCGCCTTTAGGAAATCGAGAAACCTGATCACCACGAAGTCAACAGGTCTCGAACCTCTCGAACCCCCACGACCGACTTATGCCAGGCACGATGTTCTCCTCGGGAAGATGGAGACCGACCTCAAAGGAAAGGTCGGCCGAAGCATGACAGCGCGCCCCTCCGGTAGGGAAAACCATATGCCAAGCGGTTCAAGATTCTCCAACTCCCTAGGGATGGAGGCACCAGCCGGCTGGACCATTGTGCGTAAGATCCCAAATTAGACGGCCATGCCCAAGGGCCTTTCCAAAAGAAACCCTATTAAAACTCCAAGGAGAGAAGAAACTTTCACCAGCCAGCATTAAATTACTGCTAGAGTCAGATTGAGAGACTGCCTCCAAAGTACTCTCAGGGATGAAAAAGCTACGATCGGAACATTGTTGTAGCGACGGCATGGGAATCGTCATAATCGTTGTAAAGAAAGAAGGCGATACAAAAATAGTTGCAAAATAGTGGCCCTTTTATAGGCCAAGGAGCGGAATGATAATAGGCGTCCTGAAAAAATAACAGCATTTATTGGAGAAACGGTTGAGGACAGTTTCACCGAAAATCAAGGAAGATCAGCACATGTTCACGAATTCCTCGGACGGTGAGCAAATATCCTGCCAAAGCATGGGGATGATCGTTGGACATCGTTATCTTTTCCAGGAGTTTGTCTCAACTTCGATAATCGCCCGAACGACACATCAGGAGATTGCCGAGGGGGCATTGTTGAGACCAAAAATTTTGCCACTCGAGGAGGTGACACGTGGCACTTACCATCGGCCAAAGGCATCAGTCGATAGTAGGATGAATCGAAAGTGATGGACTCGCGTCTCGACTAAGACCGGCCTCAGTCGCGTAAAAATGCAGCACACGACTCACGCCATTCGGCAATGGGCATTAGCCGACAAGAAAAGCGGTCGAAACCAGAAGATCATCGCCTTACCCAGGATCAACTCCAACTAAAGACGAACACCAGGCCGCCTCAATCGAGCGACGAAGGAGGCAAGGTCAGAGTCAACCTTCGGTTGCTCAAGCCAAAAAAGGAAAGACTCTGCAAGAAATGAGTGCGAGATTCAGGCGCGAATCTCGTAACTAACTCCGAAACGGCAAGCATCGCTCAGCATTAGAAAGCGCCGAAGATCACGATTCGGCGCGTTGATAAGGGGATGAACTTGGACGACAAATGGCTACTATATTCTATTTGAGAAAGTTTTACTCAAAAGAAAGTAGTTGATGAATCTACGATAATTCTCCTCAAATTACGTCGACTATTCAAAATCGGCGATTATACGCATGGTTCGGTAGTATATAAATACCCAAGCTATCGAAGGAAAAAGGGTCCTGCAACCTCGTAAGGCAGGACCACCTTCTTGCTATTTCATACCTTTCAATACATACATTTACTGCTTTTCTAGATAATCTTACCGTATTTTCTAGGAGTAGATCAACTTGTAATCGGTTCCCTGTTCCTTTTGTAACCCCACTCCAAGCAATACAATTCATAATTGGCTCCTTAGCCGTGTCCAATCTTTGTTTTTATGCCCCAGTTCGGCTATTATAGACCAAGCTCTCTATACCTCCACATCAAGATTTGGCTAATTTAAGTCGGACGGTCGCGAGAGTTGATTGAGAAGAATCTGGTCGAGCGGATCCCTCCTCGACCCGATCGCTTGAACTATTGGCACGCGGCGCATCACATCTAGAGGATCACTGTGGTGTCCCAATTTTTTCCGTACGACCTGTCTGGGTGGTCGGCGGTGAGAAAACACCTATTATCGGTGTATCAAGCCCGTTGTGCATCAAATGGATGCAAAAAACGGACTCAGCGCACGAAAATATTGAAAATCGACTATTTTCGGGCGAAATGGGCATTCGGGCCGAATTCTTAGTGGGCCGGTCCACGGCCCACTTCCGAGTGCACCGGGACAAGCGAATTTGCGCCTTGGGACACATGGCGCACAGGGATTGGCCAGTCAACGAACGCGCGACAGCGCGCATCTCGCGCCGGGCGCGGTGCACTGTGGACCCCGCCGGGCCACATGTCGCCCGCCCATTGGCGGGCGCAGCGACCCGGCTGGCCAGCCGTGAACCGCAGCCCACAGTTCCCGCCATGGACCGTGCTGCCACGCGACGCGCCGCGATTGGCTGGCGCGTGTGCGCAGGGCAAGCGGGGCGCGGGGCGGGCCACGTGGCGCGCTATGAGCGATTCGGGCGCGCACAGTACTGGGCCGGGCCGGATTAGGGCGCCCGATTCTTGCGCCCGAATCCGAGGCCTTCCTTTTGGTGGGCTTGGGCTATAAATAGCCCCTTTGGGCTTCATTTTTGAGCCTTTTCTCTGTGATTTCACAGCCCATTTTCGACAGGAAAGTTCTACCTCGAGTTTTCTTCGACTTTTGAGATCTCCGAGATTTTTGGGAGTCGTGCCATCTGCATTTTTCTCGACATCGCGAGTTTAGACGCGCCTTCGATACCGAGCTTTTATCGTCGACGCTTCTTCCGCGAGCTCCCCAGGACTGAAGGGAGGGAGTTTTTGGCCGATTTTCATGACATCGGTTTCATGAGAGGTAGATATTTGTTTTTTGTGTTTTCCGCTCCTCTCAGTTTTGGGTTTTTATTGGGGTTTCTGGAATATCTTTGAACCCCTTTTCTTGCTGCTGGTTTTCTTGGACAGCGGAGCTTGTCGTATTTTTATCTCTGCTCTCGGATATCGGATTTCAGCATGTGAGGACTCGATCGACATCTATGCTTCGCGAGGATCGCAGCCATATTTTTATTGGAATTTTTGGAGATCATCTCGTAGGTGATATTTTGGTTTCTTTCGGACTGATCTTTCCACAGATTTGTGATCGTGGGGATTTTTACTTACCGCGGTGTTTGGACTGTATCTTTGTGCCCAGGAGTAGTTTTCTGGTATTTTTGGGCTCGTTGAAATTGTGGGAATCTGAGGATTATCCCCATTCAGTTTCAGCCCATTTGGACCTTACGCGCACTTTCAGGTGGATTGCTTCGTCTCCAGAACCGGTGGACGGTTCTCTAATTCTATTAAATAGAATGCATGCATGATTGCGAGAGAAGTTAGGAAGCTTGTTAGAGAGAGAGAGAGATGATATTTTTCTTGTATTGTTATTGAGATCATATCAGCTAATGTTTCATTGTTGTGTTAACAATGTTATTATTGAAACTTGACCTAGCACCCTATCATATGATGCATGTCAACCAGACTAGTAGAAAACTCCAACTTGGGCTAGTTTATTTATGCTTTAGACACTCCCACTTTTACTCTTGTCACCTGGACTTAGAGTTCCTCGCCCGGATAGTGGGCCGAGTGGTCGGGTGGTCGTGGGATGCATGTTATACTCATGCCTGGGGTCCGAGTGGTGTATGGTAGCTGTGTTTAGATCAGTACTTATCTTGGGAGCCGTCTGAGTCGACGGTGGGTCCCGGCTGTGAGGATTTCCAGCCAGTGAGTGAGAGATGTGATGTTGGTTACTGTCGATCTTGTTGATCGTGGATTTGGATTATAGCCTGCATGAGCCACATTGAGCTCGCCAGAGATGCGTGGATTCTTTCCTCGGTGGGGTCGCACCCCTCAAGTGCCGCTCCGGAGCTAGGCATGTTACTTTGCTATCGCGACTTGTCGACGCAGTCCTTATGGCTGGGCCCTTTTTGGGCAGTCACGGACGCCCTACGTAAGTCCAATCCTCCGTGGATGTAATGGTAGTAGGTGGGCGCAGGTTTGACTAGACCCTATGTGGCAGCCAGTGTAGATTGGGTGATTGTATTTTTGAGAGATAGTAGATGCATCATATTTCATCTGTATCACCCATTGAGCATTTAGATAGAGGTATAGTAGCTGTAGAGTTATTTCCAGTCTTTTCTTTTCAGTACTGCATTTGTTACTTTATGCCTCTAGTAGACTTAGTGGGCAGACCGTCGGGCTTGATGGCGGTACCCACTGAGAACTATGTGACGTTGTAGTTCTCACACCCATGGTTGGTGACTTTTCCAGGGACCTCTTCTCCAGTTCTTGCTGCTCCTGTTGCTGATCCATCTGACCGAGTTAAGGGGGTCGCGAGTTAGATCCCTACCCGTCTCCAGCGAGAGAGTAGACGTACCCCTTTTTGGTGATGTGCTAGTACTGTCAGAGATTTTTGGATGTATCTTGTACTTTTATTTTGAGAGTTTTATTTTGGAGAGACTTATGTATTGTGAGGATCTGGCATGTACTATTTGGAGTTGTATGTATTTATTTCAGTAGTTTACTTTTTCGCTCTGATATCTGTATAGTGGTTAGTATGATCTTTTGCAGGTTAGTCGCTTCGTCTATACGGGGCTTCCCGTATGGGCGGCGAATCTGTAGACGGGTCCGGATCGCAGTTTCGTCGCTGAGGCGTGACAGTCACCCTCACGGAGCCAATCGACGATCGAATCTGGTCAACGATCAGCGCGATATTTTCGGCCCCAACAAGTACTAGCTTTCAAGATTAAAAATTGAAAGTTTGGTGATCAAAAGCATGCTTTTCCAATTAAGAACAAGAGTTTGGATAACTGGTTTGAAGTAGGAAAAAAAAAAAGAACAAAAGAAAAATCTCAAAAGTATTGAGAGTTTACTGTAAAAGTAAAAGGAGCTGAAACTTATGGAATCTATAAAATTATTTGTCATTATAATGGGAAAAAAACCAAAGTATATAAAAAATATATAATTACTCTATAATAAAAATATAAAATATCGAAACAATATTAAGAATGACGCTGGATGTGAAAATAAATTATTCAAAAATAATTTATTCGGTATAAAGTTTTTTTTTTTTTTTTTTTTTTTTCTTTTTTAGATTGAAAGCGAAAACTATAATTTTTATTTTTTAAAATTTTTTAATATTAATAATTTGTTAGGATAATATATTTTAACTTACGAATTGATTTGATTTATTTTATTATAACAAATAATTTTAAAACTGAATATGAGTATACAATTTTAAATATTTGATGACACTACTCACTTACCAAATACTATAAATATATTTAAAAATTTTAGAATATACATATCTGACAAGATATTCATATATCAAAATAGTATTTACAAATTTAGAATAAAAATTTAAATACCATGATATAGAATCATACCGAAAATTTATCAATACAATATAACACGATGCTTGTCGATTATAAAAAATATATTTATGCTGATATATAATAATATTAAATATATATATTTTTTATCAATAAAATATCATAATAGTTTATTATGTATTTTATTAGGGTATATATATAAGTGTACACCCCATAAAAAGTGTATATCTTACACCCTACTCCATTCTGGGACGGGATGAATTTCACTGGTCACATCGAAGTGACTAGTGAAAAAAATTTTACCTCAGAATGGGGTGAAATGTAGAATGTATATTCCTTATGGAGTGTACATCTAGCAAAGCTCATTTTATTAATTCTTTTTGAGCTTTATTTAAAAAATTACATACTATTTTTTTTTTTTTTAATTTAAGTTGTATATTCGATAGAAAAAAAAATTATATTAATATTTTATTGACACATACAGCACGGCCGATATGACCAAAAAGCTGAAGTACAATTTATCCAACAAATGGAAAAAAAAAGAAGTGAAAGGGTAGTTATGTCAGATCACTTTCTATCTTTAATGAAAGGTTCTACAAATGAAGAGAGATACAGCTGCTGCTGCTGCTGCTGCTGCATCAAAGAGGCTGCAGCCCTTGATCCACCCTCTCTTCTCATCTCCAGCATCCAAATTGAAGAACACACAGATCTATAAGAGAGAGAGAGAGAGAGAGAGAGAGAGAGAGAGGGACAGAGAACTAATAAGAATGCCAAATATTTGTGAGAGGAAGAGAACTAAAAAGAGTTCTCTAGACTCTACTAGAGAGAGAGAGAGAGAGAGAGAGAGGAGAGGGAAATGGGTGCATCTCCTTACCCAATCAATCCTCTACCTTTGCAGACAAATACCATCCCCAAAATGCCCCTTACCAAGCCCAAATCCTATATTTCTCCATCAAAGGTGTCACCTTGAGCCCAAGCTCCCTCCCAAAATGGGATTTTTATGGGTCTCTTTGGGGATTTTTTTTTTCCCCAACTGCTACAAAAAAAGACCCTTCCACAGTGGAGAAGAGAGAGAAACCAAGGGGAGGAACCTTCCCTTTCTCTCTCTTCCCCCTCTTGTGTGTGTGTTTCTCTCTCTTTTATTTATGACCTCTTGTTTGGGGGTAAAAGGGGACATTTCATAGGCACTCCCCCTTGTTTTCTCTCTCTATTTTCTCTCTCTAGGGGGGAGGAGGAGGATGGTGAAGAGGAGGGGAAAGGTGCCCATGGAGGTTTCTCCCTCATCTTCTAGTTACCCACATGATATATACATGCCCAGGGCAAGGCTCAAGCATCAGAATCTCTTACAGGATTATGAGGATTCAATCAAGGTGAGGCCTTTTCTCTTTTTATTTACTTTTCTTTGTTTGTGTGATCTATTTGGGATTTACATGTTTTTTGTTGTGGGCTGTGGAATCAATTAAAATTTTATATTTTTTGGAGCATGGGTTATGCTCTTGGATCTTGGGATTAATCTTTCTCTAGTTGTTTGAAATTTAGGAGTATCTTATCTGATTTTAGGGTTACTTGTGTGCTTGATTTAGTCATCTGATTGTCTTGATTTCAGCAATCTAGGATCCTCTTCTTTTTAATTTTATTTTTTTTTATTAATGTCTTTATTTTGTTCTTGCCATTGAGGCTTCCTTAATTTTAATTGTTATATTATATGCATGAATTTGGTAATCTAGTTTGTTATCAAGTGAGTCTTGTAAATTTTAATTGAGGATCTTAATTTGTTAGTTTGAGAAATTTCTGTTTTCAGAAAGATCTTGTGATTGTGAGTGAAACAGTTTCTGGAGATTCTTTTTTTTTTTGGCTCTACTAGTTTCTGTTTTTTTTTTTTTTTTTTTTTTTTTCCCCAGTAAAATATCAATATTTTTATGCTTAAAACTTATCTTCATTGGTTTGTGAGATTTGAACCTGGATATTGCAGGAAATTGATTTGAAAAGGAAGAAATTGCAGAAGACAAAGAAGATGAAACTCAGGCTGTTGGGTGAAATCAAGTATTATCACTTAGCTTATCATTGTGTTCTCGAATATCCTTTTCCAATTTCGTAAAATTGCACACCTTATGGATGGTATATCTTCATAATGAGTGGAATGTTTAGGTTCTTGCGAGGAAAATTCAAGTGTTTCGCACAAAACCCATGTCAGCAAACTCGGTGTAGAATCAAGAAACAATCTTACAAAATCATCGATCGGAAACACATAGCGAGTGAAGCTCCATCTACAAGCAACAATGGAGTTTTAGATTTGAATCAAGTCTCGTTTCCGGTAATTGCAGAAAAGGTAAAACGTTCAGGGACAGAAGTATTTATATAAAAATTTCACGACATGCGGCCT
This sequence comes from Tillandsia fasciculata, assembly GCA_029168755.2. Classification (NCBI taxonomy): domain Eukaryota; kingdom Viridiplantae; phylum Streptophyta; class Magnoliopsida; order Poales; family Bromeliaceae; genus Tillandsia; species Tillandsia fasciculata. Next base: position 4,902,964 of record CM054943.1, on the reverse strand, counting down.
TTTACCTAAAAATGACCTTGAAACCACTCTTTCAAGTGTTGTAAACAACGAAATCATTTTATAGAATTGATTATATGTTCATTTTACCCAACACACAAAGAAAGAAGGGATTTTGTCCGAGCTCGGTGATGGCATTGCAATTTCTGGCAAAGTTCGTAGTGTTCATAGTTTGGTTTCAAAGAAAAACCAAACTGTACAAAATCCAATAAAGCAATTTGGTTCAGTCTAAAGTGGGTTTTGGTCTGGTTTAATTTTTATTTTTTGTTGACATTTGGTTTTTTGTTTGGACTTCAGATTTTGACAAAACTGAACAAAATCAAAAAGTGATATACATTTGTGCCCATTCTTTGTATGAAAAATTAGTTCTCTATTCTATGGTTCTTGATCAACTTAGTGTGTCACTCACCGTGTCCACAGTTATCTCACAAAGCTAGGTGTGCAGTATCTAGCTAAGACCATTTGAATTCTTACACAAACAGAAACCGATTGGTTAAACCGAATCAAACCGGATTAAGTTCTGCTTGGACTGATTTGGTCCCAGACGTCACGGACTTGAGCAAAATCGCTTGCCAAGCCCATGTGACGCTCGTCTTTCTTCGCGAAGTGAGCAAGTCTGCCGCTTCGCTTGCTAGCCCGGACCTACGTACTCATCGTACAACTAAGAACAAGAGAGAGAGTTTGGAGGAAAGTAGTATTCTATTACTTGAGAGTAGATGAGTACAGCTGAGTTATTCTGAGGGGGTGGAGGCCACAAGAATATATAGGCCACTCGTCGCCCAAGAGAGCAAATAGAAAGGCGCAAAGTGGCGCAAAGCTACAGGCTAAAACGGGAGGTTAGGATCTCCCAAGAGACTCCGTTTATTACATTTTCTAAAGAGACATTCGACTCCTCTGCTTTCGCGGCTACAGTCTCGATACCCGTGGATGCTTCTAGAAGATTTTGACAAAACCTCCGGCAGTAATCTCCTTTGGAGTTTGGGTAATTGCAAAGGAGTAAACTGGGAAAATGTAATATCCCAAATGATCCGCAACCCGTCGGTGATTGTAATACTCAGAGACGAGGATGGCAGATAGGGTGATGGTCGGCTCGGATCGGAGCTACGTAGAGGATTGGGACAATTTGGGGTAAGTTGGTAGAGAAAGTAGGTGATGTAGAGAGAGAGTGGGGGATAGGGATGAGGAGTGAGGTAGGGGATTTGGGAAAAGGAGAGTAGGGTTTTATAAGAAAAGAGAGAAAACTGGGAAAAGAGGAGAGGAGGTAGGGAATAGATGAGAGAATGAGATAGAAGAAGATTAGAGAGGAAGGAGATGAACAATTGGGGAGAAAGAAAGAGTTAATTCATTTTCTTCATTGATGATGGAAAATGT
>CM054943.1:4862587-4901496 GCA_029168755.2 Tillandsia fasciculata | reverse complement strand
TCTTTTCGCCAACCGTATTCTGTATGGATTTGCAATCCAGGTAGGTTTTGTGTCACCGAGAATGTCGGAGTACTGATTATATATGCTTACTAGATGTATGGATGTTTACTATTTTTATATTGTTTATTAGATGTAGAATATGCATGCTAGTGATTGGTTGATATTTTATTAGTGTTTGAATTGTTTGGATTGGGATTAGAAAATATTATTATTTTATTATAGGAGGTTTATGTGGGTTATTTGGCTACATGGATATCGAGATTGGTTAGGTGCCTTTAATAGCATGCTTAGGTTTTTCTGATTGTCAAGGGATCCATATTGTCGACCCGGACTGACCTTTCATTTTGTGTTAATTGTTGGTATGAGAGATGTACGGTATCTAGGTATGATATTTTGTGCTACGTCATGCTGACATAGAGGTTGCATTTGTTTTGAGATTTTGGGCTTGGGCCATGTGTGAGAGATCGTATGCCTGGGGCACTGTGTTAGAGAAATGTGGCACTACTGTGAGGACCCAAATCCCCACTTTTAGGTTTACTGTTGGTTTGGAGGCTTCAGGGAGTGTGTGTGTGTGCGTGTCGGGCTCCAGATTTGAGTTTCTGGTGAAATTGGAGCTTGTTTCTTCTCTGGGAGTCCATTTTGGGTGTCTGAGGTGTTTGCGCGCTTATTGGAGCCAAGAATGGGACCCGGAACAGAAATTGGATCAAGTTTACTTTTCCGGGAAATTTTGGGAAATTTTAGAAGCGAATTTGGCCGAACGGACCTCGGATTTGGATTCAGCGCGCGAAAACGAGCGAAATGGACTATTTACTTGAATTTTTCGGAGCCCGGACGCGAAAACACGGAAACCGAGGCACAGGTTACTGTTCCGGCGGCCGGAGAGCGCCGGCGGCGGCGGAGCGCGGCGGCGCGGCGCGCCGGCTCCACCGCGGGGGGCGCGTGCACCGGGCGCGGGCCACGTGGCGCGCTGCGGTTGGCCGGCGCAGCGGGCGCGGTCCACGGGCCTTGGCGGGGTGCACGGTGGACCGAGGGTAGGCCACGTGGCATCCTGGTTGGTGCGTGTTGTGCACGCGGTCCACGAACTTTTGGCTCTGGTGCACGGTGACCGGGGACACGTGGCGTTGTGTGGTTGGCGGGTTCTGGTGCACCCGGTCCACGGGCGGTGGCGGCTGAGGCGGTGCCTCGGGGCGCGTGCCCGACCCGGTCCGGCGGCGGCGCGGCCGCGCACGTCGCGCGACGTGCGCGTTGACCGGGTCGGCGTGGGGGCGCCACGTGGCGCCCCGTGATTGGTCGGTGCAGCGGTGCACGACGCTTGGTCGGGACACGTGGCGTCGCGGATTCGTCGGGGTCGTGCGCCGGGTGCAGGAGGCGGACAAGGGGACACGTGGCGGCCTGAGGGCGTTTCGGGCGCGCACAGTAACGGGCCGGCCCGTTACTGTAGCCGCCCGAAAGTTTTCGGGCGCCCGAAATGGGCCCGAATTCTGGATAACTTGTTTTTTTTGGGCTGCTTTTGGGGGAGGCTATATAAAGGCACCTTGGGCGGATTTTTGGCCACCTTCCCGAGAGCTTTGCTCTTGAGCTCCTACCAAATTTCTTCCTCTCCCTCTTGTGCATCTTCTGGTGAAATTTCAGAACTTTTGGAAGCCGCGACGACTGTGTTTTCTGCCTCGAAGTGCGGAGCGACGGATTTCTGTTGGAGGCCCGTTATCGTCGCATTTCGGTCTAAAAATTCCACAGAGCTACCCCGACAGCCGATTTCAGCGATTTTTGCGGCGTTGGATTCACGAGAGGTAAATCTTCGACTTTCGTGTTGAGTGTTTTGCCTAGATTTGGGTTTTTGGCACGGATTTCGAGGCATTACTGAGCCGCTGTTTTGCTGTGAGATTCCTGGACAGCACTCACTTCGCGGATTTTTATCTCCTCATCCGGACATCGGAATTCGACGATTCAAGAGCCTATCGACATCTACACTTCGCGAGGATCGTCGTGATATTTTTATTGGAATTTTGAAAAATTTATTTTCAGGTGAAATTCGCGTGTGAACAGTAACTGTGTATGCAGATTTTTGGATAGTAGGATTTGTGTGTGAATTGTGTGTAATTGAATGTGTTGTTGTACCCAGGACTTTGTAAGCACCTTTTGGTGCTCTTGCTTGTGGACTGGAGATTGTCGATTTCTGGGACTTTTTATCTGTACCGTCCCGGACAGTTAGCGCGATCAGGTGGGTGATCCTGCTTTCAAACCTATGGACTGCACTCTAATTCTATGATTATTAAGTGCATGCATGTTAATTATGTGAGCTGTTTATTATGTAGAACTTGTATGTTAGTACCCACAGTTGACAGCTGTTAAATCTGATGACCTCATTGAACCACTTGCACTATTTGAACTCTTACAACATGGAAACTCAACTTAGCTTAGTATACCTGTTAAGTATTATACATCATGCTCCACCAGACTATAGTAAACTTAAACCTGAATTGGATTTATTCATTGCTTTAGTTTTTCCCACATTGGTTGTACTCTTGTCACTCTGGACATAGTGATTTTCCCCGAGTCATGGGCTGGGAGGCTTATTAGCTGGGATGCATTTGCACTCGCGTCTGGGGACCGAGTGGAGTCTGTAGCAGTCTGTAGACCAGTTCACATTATGATAGTGATAGTGATAGTGATAGTGGATCTGGGATCTTTGGGACATGGTCATAGTGACAGTGTGGATTCTTAGACAGTGAGTGGATCTTGGCCTGTTGTGGGGTGTATCCTGTTAGTGAGTCCGCAGGGTGAGTTGATGGTGAGGCGAGTGTCTCGGGTTTCGTGTGGGCTGGTCAGCTGAGTCGTAGAGTGAGCTCCGACTGTTGTGAGAGATGTTGAGGGTTGAGTTCATCTGAGCAGAGCGTGAGTGTGGATTTTGACCATAGCCTGCAATGCCACCTGCGCGACAGAGTGCGCGGATACTTTTCCTCGGTGGGGTCGCACCCCTCGAGAGCCACACCCGGGGTGGATATGTTACTCTTGTACCGCGACTTGTCGATGCATTCCCTCTGACTGAGCCAGTTTTGGCAGTTACGGATGCATTCCCTCTGACTGAGCCAGTTTTGGCAGTTACGGACGCAGTCCCTCTGACTGAGCCAGTTTTGGCAGTCACAGACACCGTCCCTCTGGCTGAGCCAGTTTTGGCAGCTACGGACGTTCTACGTAAGTCCGGTCCTCTAGGATATATCGGCAGTAGATTGGCGCAGGCTTGACTGGACCCGAGGAGGCAGTCAGTTCAGATTGAGTGACCTTACTGTTATGTTAGCAGATACATCATATTTTCATCTGTCCCGCTTTTTGAGCATTTTTAGATAGAGGCATGGTAGCAGTAGATGTTTTACTTTTCAGCTTCTCCATACTGCATTTCTTTTGTTACTTTATGCCTCTAGTAGACTTAGTGGGCAGACCGTCGGGCTTGTTGGCGGCACCCACTGAGAACTACTGTGGGAGGTAGTTCTCACACCCGTCGTGGTGTCTTTTCCCCAGGGACTTCAGCTCCAGTTCCTGCGGTGCCAGTTGCTGATCCTGCTTTTCCAGACCGAGGTAAGGGAGTCGCGAGATAGATCCTTTCCCCCTTCAGCTTCAGTGTGTTAGAGGTACCCTTATATTTTGGTTGTGTCATGTTTGAGAGATTATGTAGTGAGGTATCGAGTTGTACTCTTTTGGTTTCTTTGGAGAGACTTCTGTATTTGTGAGGATTTTATGTATTTTTATGAGAGACTGTTTTACTTCTGTTCATAGTCATATTTCTTTTACAGCTCTGATATCTGTTAGTGTAGATGTTCTTTTTTGCAGGTTAGACGCTACGTCTCTACGGGGCTTCCCGTAGGGGCGGCGGATCTGTTGGCGAGCCCGGGGTACAGTTCCGACCCCGGGGCGTGACAGATTAGAGTGGTATCAGAGCCTAGGTTTTAGGTCATTGAGGACTTAGGAACCCTAGGCTTGTGGTTGGACCCTAGGATGACTCACGTGAGAGCCGTGATTTTAGCGGGAGTCCTGATTGGGTTTCTAACTCTTCCGAGCGGACCGGGATGAGTGATTGACATGTCTTCCTTCTGTGGCAACTATGTTGGCTGCAGACAACATAGTACTTCAGGAAGGGGGACATGCCGTTAGACTTCCGCTTGATTGGGTCGAGTGCTGTTTGGTGTTGTCTTGATGTTTGCTTGTGGATTGCAGGTGGGCACGATGCCTCCTCGACGCAGGATGCAGACACGTTCTCAGTCTTCCTCCTCCCATGAGCCTGAGCAGGAGGAGTCACCTCAGGGTCAGCAGAGTGAGGGGCAGGAGCTTCGGGCTCAGATGGCCCATTTGTCTGAGACTCTCCGACGTCAGGTGGAGATTTTACGGCGCCAGGAGGAGATCATGGATCGGATGACGCGCATGATGGAACAAAGAGTACAGCCGGTGGTAGTACCTCTAGAGAGTTTCCCTGTACCTTCCTCGCCAGCGGTGGCACCCCCAGTTGTGCCAGCAGCACAGGCAGCCCCTATTGCACCGGTTACCAGTGGTCAGGCGTCCGGGACGGTAGGACAGTTGACCCCGCCGAGCAGCGAGAGGTGTTTGATTTGTTGACGAGATTACGTCAGACTGATCCACATCGTTTTTCGGGGCAGAGTTCGGAGCACAGAGAGGCGGTGTTAGCCGGGTGGCTCCAGCTTCCGCAGGGATTGTGGGGGCAAAGCGCCCGGCACAGGATGTTGAGGGACAGACGAGTCGGCAGGGACCTCCGAGACCCCCACGATCTCATCCTCAGGGTCGTGGGTTTCGGAGGCGCTCGAGGTCAGGTGGTTCCCGGCAGCAGCCACGGTATCAGCAGCACCAGCCTAGACAGCAGCGCCAGCAGCAGCGACGTGAGTGCGTCATCTGTGGCGGCCCTCATCCACCGTCGCAGTGTGACCAGAGGCGGGGACGGTGTTTTCGATGTGGAGAGTTGGGACATTTTCAATCAGTTTGTCGCCGAGCCGTTCCGTCAGTGCAACCCCTTGCTACAGCACCTCTCTTGCCAGTTCAGGAAGCAGAAGCCACTCCCCCAGGGCACCATCAGACAGAGTGGGGTACGACGTCGGGACAGACGGGACGACGGTCTTCAGCGCCTAGTGGACGAGATTATGCAGCCATGGTAGAGAGCACCCCAGCAGCAGATCCTATCGCCGCAGGTATGGCCTTATTTTCAGTAAAGTTAAGTGGGTTTTTGGACACCGCTGCATCTTTCCGCACATGTTAGTAGAGCATTTGCATCTCGGCATGATTACGGGATAGGAATTTTATTGCTTGCATGAGTGTTTGGATTCTTCCCAGTATCCTACGAGCAGAGGTGTATTTTGGGGCATGATCGAGACAGCTGAGACCTGAAGAAGTGCGCCAGCAGGTGTGACGATCTTGTTACAGCTCCAAGAATTGGTTTGAGTACGTGGGGTGGACCCGCTGGTGCGGTATCCTGCAACATTTGATTGTGGATGGAGTACATTGGCCTTTCCGCGAGCTGGATAACAGGAGATCTTTTCCGCAGGGCACCGAGGCATCTTTCCTGCAGCAGTGGTTTCAATGGCTTCGGGTTAGGTGCGACTGGTCGAGCGTAGGTGACGCCTAGGACTAGAGGGTTTGTCCCTAGGGGTCTCGCGTAGAATTGTGTTTTTCTTTTTAGGGGCACGGATAGACCGTAGCTTCCGTTTTGTTGCCACAGCAGGAACGACATCAACACCTCTCTCCCTCTTTTCTTACTCTTGTGCCGAAATTTGCGAACTTTTCGCTAATTTCAGTTGTTTTCTAAATTGGAGAGTTGAGGGTTGATGACCGTCCTACTGGTGGGGCCCTTTCTTTTTCTGTTAAGTTTTGCGGCGTAATTCGAATAGTTTGGACGCGTAGAGTTGGCTGTTCTTCTTCGTCCCCGGTGTTTGGGAATTCCTGAGCTTTTCCGCGGTTGGACGCGCTTTGTGGAGAGTTTGTAGCGACTGGGGAGTTGGAGTTTGTGTTGGTGGATGCTTACCTTTGGGCTTGGAGACTCCCTTTTGAGCCGTGTTTGTTTCGAGGACGAAACTTTCTTTTAGTGGGGGAGGATGTGAGGACCCGAATCCCCACTTTAGGGTTTACTGTTGGTTTGGAGGCTTCAGGGAGTGTGTGTGTGCGTGTCGGGCTCCAGATTTGAGTTTCTGGTGAAATTGGAGCTTGTTTCTTCTCTGGGAGTCCATTTTGGGTGTGTGAGGTGTTTGCGCGCTTATTGGAGCCAAGAATGGGACCCGGAACAGAAATTGGATCAAGTTTACTTTTCCGGGAAATTTTGGGAAATTTTAGAAGCGGAATTTGGCCGAACGGACCTCGGATTTGGATTCAGCGCGCGAAAACGAGCGAAATGGACTATTTACTTGAATTTTTCGGAGCCCGGACGCGAAAACACGGAAATCGAGGCATGGGTTACTGTTCCGGCGGCCGGAGAGCGCCCGCCGGGCGGAGCGCGGCGGCGCGCGGCGGCGCAGGCGCGCGGTCCACCGCGGGGCGCGTGCACCGGGCGCGGGCCACGTGGCGCGCTGCGGTTGGCCGGCGCAGCGGGCGCGGTCCACGGGCCTTGGCGGGGTGCACGGTGGACCGAGGGTAGGCCACGTGGCACTCCGTGGTTGGTGCGGTGTTGTGCACGCGGTCCACGAACTTTTGGCTCTGGTGCACGGTGAACCGGGGACACGTGGCGTTGTGTGGTTGGCGGGTTCTGGTGCACTCGGTCCACGGGCAGTGGCGGCTGAGGCGGTGCCTCGGGGCGCGTGCCCGACCCGGGTCCGGCGGCGGCGCGGCCGCGCACGTCGCGCGACGTGCGCGTTGACCGGGTCGGCGTGGGGGCGCCACGTGGCGCCCCGTGGTTGGTCGGTGCAGCGGTGCACGACGCCTGGTCGGGACACGTGGCGTCGCCGGATTCGTCGGGGTCGTGCGCCGGGTGCAGGAGGCGGACAAGGGGACACGTGGCGGCCTGAGGGCGTTTCGGGCGCGCACAGTAACGGGCCGGCCCGTTACTGTAGCCGCCCGAAAGTTTTCGGGCGCCCGAAAGTGGGCCCGAATTCTGGATAACTTGTTTTTTTGGGCTGCTTTTGGGGAGAGGCTATAAATAGGCACCTTGGGCCGGATTTTGGCCCCTTCCCGAGGGCTTTGCTCTTGAGCCCTTACCAATTTCTTCCTCTCCCTCTTGTGCATCTCCTGGTGAAATTTCAGAACTTTTGGAAGCCGCGACGACTGTGTTTTCTGCCTCGAAGTGCGGAGCGACGGATTTCTGTTGGAGGCCCGTTATCGTCGCATTTCGGTCTAAAAATTCCACAGAGCTACCCCGACAGCCGATTTCAGCGATTTTTGCGGCGTTGGATTCACGAGAGGTAAATCTTCGACTTTCGTGTTGAGTGTTTTGCCTAGATTTGGGTTTTTGGCACGGATTTCGAGGCATTACTGAGCCGCTGTTTTGCTGTGAGATTCCTGGACAGCACTCACTTCGCGGATTTTTATCTCCTCATCCGGACATCGGAATTCGACGATTCAAGAGCCTATCGACATCTACACTTCGCGAGGATCGTCGTGATATTTTTATTGGAATTTTGAAAAATTTATTTTCAGGTGAAATTCGCGTGTGAACAGTAACTGTGTATGCAGATTTTGGAATAGTAGTTGTTGTGTGTGAATTGTGTATAATTGAGATGTGTTGTTGTACCCAGGACTTTGTAAGCACTTTTTTGTGCTCTTTGCTTGTGGATCTGGGAGATTGTCGATTTCTGGACTGTTTATCTGTACCGTCCCGGACAGTTAGCGCGATCAGGTGGGTGATCCTGCTTTCAATATCTATGGACTGCACTCTAATTCTATGATTATAGTAGCATGCATGTTAGTATATGAGCTGTTTATCTGTAGAACTGTATGTTAGTACCCACAGTTGACAGCTGTTAAATCTGATGACCTCATTGAACCACTTGCACTATTTGAACTCTTACAACATGGAAACTCAACTTAGCTTAGTATACCTGTTAAGTATTATACATCATGCTCCACCAGACTATAGTAAACTTAAACCTGAATTGGATTTATTCATTGCTTTAGTTTTTCCCACAGTGGTTGTACTCTTGTCACTCTGGACATAGTGATTTTCCCCGAGTCATGGGCTGGGAGGCTTATTAGCTGTGGATGCATTTGCACTCGCGTCTGGGGACCGAGTGGAGTCTGTAGCAGTCTGTAGACCAGTTCACATTATGATAGTGATAGTGATAGTGATAGTGGATCTGGGATCTTTGGGACATGGTCATAGTGACAGTGTGGATTCTTAGACAGTGAGTGGATCTTGGCCTGTTGTGGGGTGTATCCTGTTAGTGAGTCCGCAGGGTGAGTTGATGGTGAGGCGAGTGTCTCGGGTTTCGTGTGGGCTGGTCAGCTGAGTCGTAGAGTGAGCTCCGACTGTTGTGAGAGATGTTGAGGGTTGAGTTCATCTGAGCAGAGCGTGAGTGTGGATTTTGACCATAGCCTGCAATGCCACCTGCGCGACAGAGTGCGCGGATACTTTTCCTCGGTGGGGTCGCACCCCTCGAGAGCCACACCCGGGGTGGATATGTTACTCTTGTACCGCGACTTGTCGATGCATTCCCTCTGACTGAGCCAGTTTTGGCAGTTACGGATGCATTCCCTCTGACTGAGCCAGTTTTGGCAGTTACGGACGCAGTCCCTCTGACTGAGCCAGTTTTGGCAGTCACAGACACCGTCCCTCTGGCTGAGCCAGTTTTGGCAGCTACGGACGTTCTACGTAAGTCCGGTCCTCTAGGATATATCGGCAGTAGATTGGCGCAGGCTTGACTAGACCCGAGGAGGCAGTCAGTCCAGATTGAGTGACCTTACTGTTATGTTAGCGGATACATCATATTTTCATCTGTCCCGCTTTTTGAGCATTTTTAGATAGAGGCATGGTAGCAGTAGATGTTTTACTTTTCAGCTTCTCCATACTGCATTTCTTTTGTTACTTTATGCCTCTAGTAGACTTAGTGGGCAGACCGTCGGGCTTGTTGGCGGCACCCACTGAGAACTACTGTGGGAGGTAGTTCTCACACCCGTCGTGGTGTCTTTTCCCCAGGGACTTCAGCTCCAGTTCCTGCGGTGCCAGTTGCTGATCCTGCTTTTCCAGACCGAGGTAAGGGAGTCGCGAGATAGATCCTTTCTCCCCTTCAGCTTCAGTGTGTTAGAGGTACCCTTATATTTTGGTTGTGTCATGTTTGAGAGTTTATGTAGTGAGGTATCGAGTTGTACTCTTTTGGTTTCTTTGGAGAGACTTCTGTATTCTGTGAGGATTTTATGTATATTTTATGAGAGACTGTTTTACTTCTGTTCATAGTCATATTTCTTTTACAGCTCTGATATCTGTTAGTGTAGATGTTCTTTTTTGCAGGTTAGACGCTACGTCTCTACGGGGCTTCCCGTAGGGGCGGCGGATCTGTTGGCGAGCCCGGGGTACAGTTCCGACCCCGGGGCGTGACAGATTAGAGTGGTATCAGAGCCTAGGTTTTAGGTCATTGAGGACTTAGGAACCCTAGGCTTGTGGTTGGACCCTAGGATGACTCACGTGAGAGCCGTGATTTTAGCGGGAGTCCTGATTGGGTTTCTAACTCTTCCGAGCGGACCGGGATGAGTGATTGACATGTCTTCCTTCTGTGGCAACTATGTTGGCTGCAGACAACATAGTACTTCAGGAAGGGGGACATGCCGTTAGACTTCCGCTTGATTGGGTCGAGTGCTGTTTGGTGTTGTCTTGATGTTTGCTTGTGGATTGCAGGTGGGCACGATGCCTCCTCGACGCAGGATGCAGACACGTTCTCAGTCTTCCTCCTCCCATGAGCCTGAGCAGGAGGAGTCACCTCAGGGTCAGCAGAGTGAGGGGCAGGAGCTTCAGGCTCAGATGGCCCATTTGTCTGAGACTCTCCGACGTCAGGTGGAGATTTTACGGCGCCAGGAGGAGATCATGGATCGGATGACGCGCATGATGGAACAAAGAGTACAGCCGGTGGTAGTACCTCTAGAGAGTTTCCCTGTACCCTCCTCACCAGCGGTGGCACCCCCAGTTGTGCCAGCAGCACAGGCAGCCCCTATTGCACCGGTTACCAGTGGTCAGGCGTCCGGGACGGTAGGACAGTTGACCCCGGCCGAGCAGCGAGAGGTGTTTGATTTGTTGACGAGATTACGTCAGACTGATCCACATCGTTTTTCGGGGCAGAGTTCGGAGCACAGAGAGGCGGTGTTAGCCGGGGTGGCTCTAGCTTCCGCAGGGATTGTGGGGGCAAAGCGCCCGGCACAGTATGTTGAGGGACAGACGAGTCGGCAGGGACCTCCGAGACCCCCACGCTCTCATCCTCAGGGTCGTGGGTTTCGGAGGCGCTCGAGGTCAGGTGGTTCCCGGCAGCAGCCACGGTATCAGCAGCACCAGCCTAGACAGCAGCGCCAGCAGCAGCGACGTGAGTGCGTCATCTGTGGCGGCCCTCATCCACCGTCGCAGTGTGACCAGAGGCGGGGACGGTGTTTTCGATGTGGAGAGTTGGGACATTTTCAATCAGTTTGTCGCCGAGCCGTTCCGTCAGTGCAACCCCTTGCTACAGCACCTCTCTTGCCAGTTCAGGAAGCAGAAGCCACTCCCCCAGGGCACCATCAGACAGAGTGGGGTACGACGTCGGGACAGACGGGACGACGGTCTTCAGCGCCTAGTGGACGAGATTATGTAGCCATGGTAGAGAGCACCCCAGCAGCAGATCCTATCGCCGCAGGTATGGCCTTATTTTCAGTAAAGTTAAGTGGGTTTTTGGACACCGCTGCATCTTTCCGCACATGTTAGTAGAGCATTTGCATCTCGGCATGATTACGGGATAGGAATTCTATTGCTTGCATGAGTGTTTGGATTCTTTCCAGTATCCTACGAGCAGAGGTGTATTTTGGGGCATGATCGAGACAGCTGAGACCTGAAGAAGTGCGCCAGCAGGTGTGACGATCTTGTTACAGCTCCAAGAATTGGTTTGAGTACGTGGGGTGGACCCGCTGGTGCGGTATCCTGCAACATTTGATTGTGGATGGAGTACATTGGCCTTTCCGCGAGCTGGATAACAGGAGATCTTTTCCGCAGGGCACCGAGGCATCTTTCCTGCAGCAGTGGTTTCAATGGCTTCGGGTTAGGTGCGACTGGTCGAGCGTAGGTGACGCCTAGGACTAGAGGGTTTGTCCCTAGGGGTCTCGCGTAGATTTGTGTTTTTCTTTTTAGGGGCACGGATAGACCGTAGCTTCCGTTTTGTTGCCACAGCAGGAACGACATCAACACCTCTCTCCCTCTTTTCTTACTCTTGTGCCGAAATTTGCGAACTTTTCGCTAATTTCAGTTGTTTTCTAAATTGGAGAGTTGAGGGTTGATGACCGTCCTACTGGTGGGACCCTTTCTTTTTCTGTTAAGTTTTGCGGCGTAATTCGAATAGTTTGGATGCGTAGAGTTGGCTGTTCTTCTTCGTCCCCAGTGTTTGGGAATTCCTGAGCTTTATCCGCGGTTGGACTCGCTTTGTGGAGAGTTTGTAGCGACTGGGGAGTTGGAGTTTGTGTTGGTAGATGCTTACCTTTGGGCTTGGAGACTCCCTTTTGAGCCGTGTTTGTTTCGAGGACGAAACTTTCTTTTAGTGGGGGAGGATGTGAGGACCCGAATCCCCACTTTAAGGTTTACTGTTGGTTTGGAGGCTTCAGGGAGTGTGTGTGTGCGTGTCGGGCTCCAGATTTGAGTTTCTGGTGAAATTGGAGCTTGTTTCTTCTCTGGGAGTCCATTTTGGGTGTGTGAGGTGTTTGCGCGCTTATTGGAGCCAAGAATGTGACCCGGAACAGAAATTGGATCAAGTTTACTTTTCCGGGAAATTTTGGGAAATTTTAGAAGCGGAATTTGGCCGAACGGACCTCGGATTTGGATTCAGCGCGCGAAAACGAGCGAAATGGACTATTTACTTGAATTTTTCGGAGCCCGGACGCGAAAACACGGAAATCGAGGCATGGGTTACTGTTCCGGCGGCCGGAGAGCGCGCGGCGGCGGCGCGCGCGCGGCGGGCGCGGCGCAGGCGCGCGGTCCACCGCGGGGCGCGTGCACCGGGCGCGGGCCACGTGGCGCGCTGCGGTTGGCCGGCGCAGCGGGCGCGGTCCACGGGCCTTGGCGGGGTGCACGGTGGACCGAGGGTAGGCACGTGGCACTCCGTGGTTGGTGGGGTGTTGTGCACGCGGTCCACGGATCTTCGGCTCTGGTGCACGGTGACCGAGGGACACGTGGCGTTGTGTGGTTGGCGGGTTCTGGTGCACTCGGTCCACGGAGCAGTGGCGGCTGAGGCGGTGCCTCGGGGCGCGTGCCCGACCCGGGTCCGGCGGCGGCGCGGCCGCGCACGTCGCGCGACGTGCGCGTTGACCGGGTCGGCGTGGGGGCGCCACGTGGCGCCCCGTGGTTGGTCGGGTGCAGCGGTGCACGACGCTTGGTCGGGACACGTGGCGTCGCCGGATTCGTCGGGGTCGTGCGCCGGGTGCAGGAGGCGGACAAGGGGACACGTGGCGGCCTGAGGGCGTTTCGGGCGCGCACAGTAACGGGCCGGCCCGTTACTGTAGCCGCCCGAAAGTTTTCGGGCGCCCGAAATGGGCCCGAATTCTGGATAACTTGTTTTTTGGGCTGCTTTTGGGGAGAGGCTATATAAAGGCACCTTGGGCTGGATTTTTGGCACCTTCCCGAGAGCTTTGCTCTTGAGCCCTTACCAAATTTCTTCCTCTCCCTCTTGTGCATCTCCTGGTGAAATTTCAGAACTTTTGGAAGCCGCGACGACTGTGTTTTCTGCCTCGAAGTGCGGAGCGACGGATTTCTGTTGGAGGCCCGTTATCGTCGCATTTCGGTCTAAAAATTCCACAGAGCTACCCCGACAGCCGATTTCAGCGATTTTTGCGGCGTTGGATTCACGAGAGGTAAATCTTCGACTTTCGTGTTGAGTGTTTTGCCTAGATTTGGGTTTTTGGCACGGATTTCGAGGCATTACTGAGCCGCTGTTTTGCTGTGAGATTCCTGGACAGCACTCACTTCGCGGATTTTTATCTCCTCATCCGGACATCGGAATTCGACGATTCAAGAGCCTATCGACATCTACACTTCGCGAGGATCGTCGTGATATTTTTATTGGAATTTTGAAAAATTTATTTTCAGGTGAAATTCGCGTGTGAACAGTAACTGTGTTGCAGATTTTTGAATAGTAGTTGTTGTGTGTGAATTGTGTATAATTGAGATGTGTTGTTGTACCCAGGACTTTAAGAGCACTTTTTCTGTGCTCCTTGCTTGTGGATCTGGGAGATTGTCGATTTCGGGACTGTTTTATCTGTACCGTCCCGGACAGTTAGCGCGATCAGGTGGGTGATCCTGCTTTCAATACCTATGGACTGCACTCTAATTCTATGATTATTAAGTGCATGCATGATAGTATGTGAGCTGTTTAATCTGTACAAATTGTATGTTAGTACCCACAGTTGATAGTTGTTAAATCTGATGACCTCATTGAGCCACTTGCACTATTTGAACTCTTACAACATGGAAACTCAACTTAGCTTAGTATACCTGTTAAGTATTACACATCATGCTCCACCAGACTATAGTAAACTTAAACCTGAATTGGATTTATTCATTGCTTAGTTTTTCCCACATTGGTTATTACTCTTGTCACTCTGGACATAGTGATTTTCCCCGAGTCATGGGCTGGGAGGCTTATTAGCTGTGGATGCTTTTGCACTCGTGTCTGGGGACCGAGTGGAGTCTGTAGCAGTCTGTAGACCAGTTCACATTATGATAGTGATAGTGATAGTGATAGTGGATCTGGGATCCTTGGGACATGGTCATAGTGACAGTGTGGATTCTTAGACAGTGAGTGGATCTTGGCCTGTTGTGGGGCGTATCCTGTTAGTGAGTCCGCAGGGTGAGTTGATGGTGAGGCGAGTGTCTCGGGTTTCGTGTGGGCTGGTCAGCTGAGTCGTAGAGTGAGCTCCGTCTGTTGTGAGAGATGTTGAGGGTTGAGTTCATCTGAGCAGAGCGTGAGTGTGGATTTTGACCATAGCCTGCAATGCCACCTGCGCGACAGAGTGCGCGGATACTTTTCCTCGGTGGGGTCGCACCCCTCGAGAGCCACACCCGGGGTGGATATGTTACTCTTGTACCGCGACTTGTCGATGCATTCCCTCTGACTGAGCCAGTTTTGGCAGTTACGGGTGCATTCCCTCTGACTGAGCCAGTTTTGGCAGTTACGGACGCAGTCCCTCTGACTGAGCCAGTTTTGGCAGTCACAGACACCGTCCCTCTGGCTGAGCCAGTTTTGGCAGCTACGGACGTTCTACGTAAGTCCGGTCCTCTAGGATATATCGGCAGTAGATTGGCGCAGGCTTGACTAGACCCGAGGAGGCAGTCAGTCCAGATTGAGTGACCTTACTGTTATGTTAGCGGATACATCATATTTTCATCTGTCCCGCTTTTTGAGCATTTTTAGATAGAGGCATGGTAGCAGTAGATGTTTTACTTTTCAGCTTCTCCATACTGCATTTCTTTTGTTACTTTATGCCTCTAGTAGACTTAGTGGGCAGACCGTCGGGCTTGTTGGCGGCACCCACTGAGAACTACTGTGGGAGGTAGTTCTCACACCCGTCGTGGTGTCTTTTCCCCAGGGACTTCAGCTCCAGTTCCTGCGGTGCCAGTTGCTGATCCTGCTTTTCCAGACCGAGGTAAGGGAGTCGCGAGATAGATCCTTTCTCCCCTTCAGCTTCAGTGTGTTAGAGGTACCCTTATATTTTGGTTGTGTCATGTTTGAGAGTTTATGTAGTGAGGTATCGAGTTGTACTCTTTTGGTTTAAATTGGAGAGACTTCTGTATTCTGTGAGGATTTTATGTATATTTTATGAGAGACTGTTTTACTTCTGTTCATAGTCATATTTCTTTTACAGCTCTGATATCTGTTAGTGTAGATGTTCTTTTTTTTGCAGGTTAGACGCTACGTCTCTACGGGGCTTCCCGTAGGGGCGGCGGATCTGTTGGCGAGCCCGGGGTACAGTTCCGACCCCGGGGCGTGACACTACTAGTATTGGAGGCTTGTGAGTGGACCTCAAGGTTTTAGTTTTGTGTCGTTGGTGATCGGATGGAGTGTTGTTTGATCATAATCTGTATGCCACTTCGAGTTTCTTAGGATTTACCAGCATAGTGGCCTGATGGTTGGTGTAGTAGGTAGGCTAGTGTCTACTATTGACGGGCCACTAGCGGCTGTGTAACTCGGACAGTAGGGAGAGATTGGCAGTGCCTTATCTATTACCAGGCGCACTAGCAGCCGTGTAGTCCAGGCAGTAGGTGGCGCAAGCTTGACCATGCTGTTGAGATGGTCAGTTTAGGATTAGGTCCGGTGTACCGATGAGTCGAGTAGTGTTGGGTTTACTGTGCGAGTTGGGTTGATGAGTGTTGAGACTAAAATTTTTGCCTCTTAAGAGAGTGACATGTGGCACCCGCCATCGGCTAAAATTGTCAGCCTATAGGAGGATGAGTCTAAAGAGGAAAGACTCGCGTCTTGCTTCAGACCGGTCTCAGGCGCGTAATGGTATAGCTCTAGGCATACGTCATCGGCCGAAGGCATCAGCTGATAGGAAAAGCGGCCAAAGCCAGGGGGTAACCGTTTTAGTCAAGCGACGGAGAAGGCGAGGGCTGGGTCAACTCGCGGTTGCTCAAAACTGCAGAAGGAATGCCCGTGAAAGGAAAGGGATGCGAGATTTCGACGCGAATCTCGTAACAGCTCCCGGAAAGGCAAACATCGCCTAGCTTTGGAAAGCGCCGAGGATCACACTTCGGCACGCCAATCGGGGGATGAATTTGGACGGAATAATGACTACCATCCTATTTGAGAAAGTTCGACTCAAAAGGAAATAGTTGAGAATTTTATGATAACTCTCCCCCAAATCACACTGATTATTCAAATCGGCGATTGTAGACATGGTTCGGAGAGTGTATAAATACTCGAACCATCGAAGAGAAAGGGGTCCTGCAATCTCGTAAGCCAGAACCACCTTCCTGTTTTTTCATATCTTTCATACCTATATTTACTGTTTTCCTAGATAACTTTCACCATATTTTCTAGGAGTAGATTAAACGTAATTTGGCTACCAGTTCTCCTTGTAATCCCTTCAATAGACAAAATCAGCTGTTTATCAGCAACTTGGCGCTAATCGCGTAATTCGAGAAAATTAATTAATTATTTGTGAGTCCTTGGTGCCCTTGGCTGTTCCTAACACTGTCCTGGCTGGTCCACTGATTTTGGTTTGGGTCAGAGATTCCCGGAGTCGAAAACGACAATTCCTGTATCATACTTCAGTGCTTATGGCATTATTTGGATTTAGGATTACACCTAGTGATCTGTGGTTGCCCAAGCATCTTAAGTGAAGCGTTCTGGGGCAGCACACCAAGTTTCATTTAATTTGGCAGCCTGTAGGCTCTGATCGGACCAATATCGGTCGATCGGCAAATTACCAAAATTTTCGGCGGATCCTGAGACCTTGACCTATTACAGTGGTCTAACTATGTTACACAGTATTTGTCTATAGGTTGGGTATGAGTGAGTTATTTGCTGATAGTTGGTTATGATTCGAGCTCGAGCACTCAGGAGCCGCCTAGCTAGTTGAGCAGCGGATATCAGGACCGTCTAGGTTGAGGTGGGTACTCTGATCCGAGCATCGGTATAGTGTAACCTTTTTGGTACTGTGATTGATTGGACCCGTTGGTTGCCTTGCTATCCCTACTTGTTGTTATATTACTGTTTTGATATATCATGTCTATACTCAGTGTAGTTGACACTCTTAGTACAGTAAGATTCTTATCGGTTCATATGTACACATATATCCCATGATCAGTATTTCAGACACTCTTAGACCTACTGCTAGATTATACTTGTCATTATTTATAGTTTCACCTTGCATGTTAGAGTAGGTGGATATCTTGGTATCACGACATATATATTAGTACACTGACATACTTGATCCCGTTTGGGAGTTCTCGGCTGTTCGCCGTATTTTCGGTCTATTGACCGCGAGCTTGAACATCTGCATTGAGATCGCCATGCACCAGTTGTACATTTTCGCGTACACCAGTGGGTTGATCCCCCATAGTGGTGTTCTTTACCGGTATAGTGGTCTATGCGACCCATGAGCCCATTGTATATGGCTGCACCTGTGGGACCGGACAATATTGAGCCCCTTGTTTTCAGTCAGCAGGTGTGGGGTACATATCAGACTTGGTTCGACACTAGCCTGAGGTCCTTATGACCAACAGTGGCATATGATTGGGCATATGTGATTTCAGTTATGATGATGCATGATTATAGTTGACAGCTACTATTTCCTGTTATTTACAGTTCAACATATATTTATATCAGTTCATATACCTACTTTTCATACCTGCTTTATATTACTTCTATACCTGCTTTACTGCCTTTCACCGACTGAAATACATTCAGATTCAGTTGGGTCTCACACCCTTGGGTGACCAATTTGCAGGTCAGTCGGGTGGTGAGTGTCGGGGCGATGATGTGAGGATACCGTGATAGTACCGTCCCGTGCTAGCTGCTCATTCTAGTTCTATTTCAAGTTCATTTACTTTATGATTATGACTTTAGTAGTTGTTTGGATATCGTTTGGATTATCTGTAGTTTGAACATTTAAATGGTTATATTTATGTTAGTAAACTCTGAATACAAATGATGATTATTTGTACTTGCCTAGCCGAGCGTGTATAGAAAAGACCCTATCTGTTTGGATCGGAAATCTCTTATGCGCGTGGCGGATCTAGTCGCGTCCTGGAGTTATGTTTCGAACTTTGATTTTTTAAAAAATAAATAAATAAATAAAAATAATTAGATCACTTTTGAAAATTTTGGGGCGTGATACCAGGCCAGGGTTCTTTACTTGTATTTATTTTTGTGAGATGGTTTTGTATGTTTTCTATATAGTGATAGATGCTAGTTTAGCTTTTACTTATACTCAGATACTTGTTTAGTTGTGGATTATAATTTTTTTTCCAGATTAGCTTTGAACATCACACGTGGCAGGTCAGTTGCATGCCCGAGGGTTTCTGCTATGGGCTCGGGGCATGACACAACATATTTATTCGCATGCACAGAGGTTTTCGCTATAGGCCTGCACAATGAATGTGCGTTTAGTTCCCGACAAGATCTTCATAATCATGATTTATTCGGATAATGCACTTCACTTATAAGCTCTATTTGGATGTATGAATATGCTATTAAGCATAGCGTTTTAATTTACTTAAAAAGCTTGTAGCATTTAGTAGATGAGGAGTGTGATTAGATGCCGAGAACGTTATATTATATTTGACCTTTAAGCTAGTTTAATTTTTGAAACACATAATCTCATAAGTGAAATATACTATCCTTCAAAATCATAAATATTAAGTCTATTAAAAAAGTAAAAATTAAACTTCGAACTTTCAATTGTAAAAGAAAACTCTCATATTGAACCACTTATCACTACATAACCTATTCCCAATCTATTCCGACGTACAAAAAAAGATCGTGATTTATCTTATTTTTAGAAAATTAAAAGTAAAGGGATACAGAGAGGTACAATCCATACGAACACAGATGAAATGTTCGAACTCTAGTTATTTTTAGAAAATGACTTAGAGACTGAAATATTATATTTGGTCAGAAATATCCAATCCTTCATTTGGTAATCAATTCATCTATTCTAAACAAAATTATTCACACATCTAAATAAGCCCTTTTAGAGCTTGAGGTTGAGCTTACTCAAACACAATGAATAAATTAATAGAAATAACAACTAGAAGAAAAGATGTATTATGAATTGTTATTATGATTTAAAATTAGGAATTTATTTAGGTAATAAAATTTCATATATATAACCTTGAAATTTCAAAATAATGCATACTCCAATAAGGTGGCTCATTATAGTACAAAATAACACTACAATAAAATTAGATTATAGGGACACATATTTGTGACATTTTTGTATAAGTGTCTTATCTATATTCCATTTATATCCAAAATTAGATTATAGGGACATATTTTTGGGACACATTATAAAAATGTGTCACTATACACCCTAGCGACGGCACATATAGCAACACTAATAATAAGTGTCGGTATTTTTGCTAGCGATATTTTTTTTAGATTTTAGAAACAATTAAAAATATCGCTATAGTATAATTTTGTTGTAGTGTAAGTGAATTTGAGATTGCATTAATTATCAAATATTTTATATCTCTCGTAAACAAACTAAAGTTTTTTAAAAAAAGTTAATGCATCCAAACGAGACCTTAATTTATGTCGCGTTAAATTTAACTTTAAAATAGTTTTAGCTCTTAATTTTTATCCATAAACCTGAAGTGGTTTAGCTTACTTTTATGAGTTTTGGAGAACATTTGCTTAAACTTGCTGTTATTTCCAAGGCCAAAAACTCTTTGTCACTTTGATTGTAAATTTGCAAGTATGGTATATAAATTAAATAGATTTTTCAAACATTACTTTTTTTTTATATATTTTTTTACAATTAGTAAAATCACAAGTCAATTTCATACATATTTTCCCTAAGTATTTGATGTTATTATCCAACCCATGCCATTGATGTTCCATCTTAACAAACAGATGGATTTGGACAATGTATGTGTCAATTTACTGATCAATTGTGATACTAATAAGCCATTATTAGGGAATTGAGACTACATTGGTCAATTCTTATCCATACCCGCGGGTATATATGTATGGGTACGTAATCTGTAAATTTGCACGTATGGGCATTAATTTTTTTTTATCTAAAAAATTATGGTAAAGCGGATGGGCATTTATTTAGTTATAGACATTTTAGGTAACCTAAGAGTATTCAAATATAATTGACACAATTTTAAAAATTGTAATCCTAATTTATTTATTTATTTATTTATTTATTTATTTATTGTGGCCATTTATCGTAGTGCGTCGTCTTTTCAGAATCAAGAGAATCAACTGCTAAAACTACAGTTTTTTGATTGAATTTTAATGATTTATCTTTATAATATTTGATTCTATAATTATAAAAAATTTATTAATTTTGCATCACAAAAATTTGAAATAATAGAATATTTTTATTATATAATTTATATAATTAAAAAGTTTATATTATTTATTATTTATTGTGATATCTTAAATAAGTTATGTTATACTTTAAAAATTATATATTTTATATTTTACATTTGAAAAATATAGGAGCAAAAAAAAAAAAAAAAAAAAAAAAAAAATCCTTCCGGATACCCTATATCTACCCGCCCCCCGCCCGCCCGTGGATAGATATGGACAAAGATGTTGGCTATCTAAAAATTTATGAATAAATTTTATCCATATTCATATAACCCGCAGATATAATAATCTGTCCACGATTATTCAATCCGTCCGTTTGTCAGATTTAATTGAGATATTGACAATTATGAAAAAAAAAAAAAAAAAAAAAAGCTCACGCAAAAAAAAAAAAGAAAAAAAAAAAAAAATGCATGCAATAGAGATGTTAATAATGTGAAATTGGTCCCTATTAAGTCCCCAAGAGTTGGAAAACTCAAGAGAAAACAAACTTCTATTGGAGTTAGGGTTCTACAGCTTGTGCGAGTAACTTCAATTAAGATACAATGGATCACCATTGGTCACTGATTTTTTTATGAAGAACTTATTCGAGTCACTCAACTTTTGTTTTTCTTTTTTTTTTTCGCTATTAAAGTAACTATTCAAATTTTGATTATGTTTTTTTAATAAAGTAATAAAAAAATCACATAATTCAACTACTAAGAGCACTATAATAAATTAAATTATAAGTATATATTTTTATGATATTTTTGCAAAATGTACTATATATATTCTATTTATATCCAAAATTAGCTTATAAAGATATATTTTGGAACATATTATAATAATATGTCACTATACGACTGTAGTATTTTTTTCAGATTTTAAATATTTAAAAGTATCGTTATAAATAATTTTATTATGGTGAAAAAAATATTTTTATTAATCATTTCAACTAGCCTATTATACTATTTTAAATTATTATTATATTATTTTGAAAAGATGATTTGATAGATATATATTTATTTTAAATTTTACTTTTGCAATGACTTTATAATTCTATTAGCTAGGTTAATAATTATGTAAGTGACAATAATAATGATAATTATTTAGAAAAGAATATTGAATCTCAAGCATGCTCAATTTTAGAGATAAGGGGTTGTTTAGTTGGATGATACAATTATAATTACATTATAATTTGATATACCCGCGCATTTAAAAATAATATGCAACTGTAACTATTGCCCGGGACGAAGCTATGTGGAGATTCACAGTGATCATGAACCTCCTATTATTTTTAAAATTACATAACAGTTTATTATTAAATTATTAAAAAAAATAAAAATAATATAATTTTAGGGGCCCAAAATAATTTTTTTTTAAAAAAATAATATTATCTCGTGGGCCACAAAATATAAATTAATTGACTCAACCGTATAGTAATATTTGATTTGAAAATTGTAAAAAATTTTAATACTTAATTTTTTGATATATCGTAATACTTGATTTGTAAATTATACTAAATTTTTTAAAATAATTTTTTTTTATAAATATCTAAAATATTATTATTTTAATGATAAAGACAACTGTATTTTATTCCTTTTCTAAAAAAATATATATTAAAATTCGAAAGCTAATGAATAAAAAAATTAGCTCTTCTAAAGCTAAAATTCTGGCGTCGTCCCTGACTGTTGCAGTTGCATCCGTATAGAAAGATCCAAACGTAGCACTTAGATTAAAGTCGTCTCATCTATTTAAAAAATAATAATAATATCCTCATTCAAAAAAAAAAATATTTTTTAAAATAAAAAAAATAAAAAATCTGCCATTCAAAAAAAATAACTTCATTTAAAAAATATATATTTCAAAAAAAAATAACACCCTTTTTAAAAAAATAATAATAATATTGTTAAAAAATATATCTTTAAAAAAAATAATAATAAATATAAGAGAGATAATCTAATCTTTCTAATTATAAAGTAATAGATATACAAATACAAATATTAGTAAATGTAAGGGATAATTGCCTGTGTACCCCTGAAATATGAAGAAATATCTGATTTACCCCTCTTATTTTTTTCTTTCTAATATACCCCTCATACGTTCCACCGTTATTAAAAATACCCCTACCGTTTCCCTTTGTTAAGTTAACTAGGGTTTAACTAGAGTTAAATAATAATCGGAGTTGAAAACTATCAGATATACCTATTTTGCCCCGGTTTAGGGTTTAGGATTTAGGGTTTAAGATTTTTTAGGGTTTTAGGGTTTAGGATTTAGGGTTTTAGGGTTTAGAGTTTAGGGGTTTTTTAGGGTTCTAGGGTTTAGGGTTTAGGGTTTTAGGTTTAGAGTTTAGGGTTTTTTTAGGTTCTAGGGTTTAGGGTTTAGGGTTTTAGGGTTTAGGGTTAGGAATTTTTTAGGATTTTAGGGTTTAGGGTTTAGGGTTTTAGGGTTTATGGTTTAGGGTTTAGGGTATATTTGAAAGGGTAAAATAATAATTACACACAGATAACGGCAGTTTCAAACGGTACACTAACAGAGTTTAACTTCAGGGGTATTTTGGAAAGAAGTTGGAACGTAAGAAGGGTAGTTTTAATATTAGCTTTTTAAAAGGGGTAAATCTGAAAACAGAAAAATTTTTAGGGTACGTAAGAAATTGCCCCTAAATGTAATTACAACAGTTACAAATGTATAGAAGTAAACAGATTAAGTATAATTATGACGGCAGATATATTTTTAACTACACACTACAATAAAATTATGTTATAGATACACATGTTTGTGACACTTTTGTATTAATATCCCATCTATATTCTATTTATATTCAAAATTAGGTTATAGAGAAGTATTTTTGAAATACATTATAAAAATATGTGGCTATACACCCTAGCGACAGTACATATAGCAACACTAACAATAAGTGTCGGTATTTTTGTCAGCGATATTTTTTTTAGATTTTAGAAACACTTAAAGACGTCGCTATAGCATAATTTTATTGTAATGATACTATTTTAATAACTACATCTTTTCATGTTAATTTAAGCTATTGTGGCATTTCTCATAAAATTGAGATTAATTTAATGCATGATTGTGATAACCAATATTTATTTTTTATTTTTGTGTGTACTTTTTTTGTTGTTTATTAAAAGCATCACTAATTTTTAGTTAATCACTCACTGTAGCATCACTAGGGACGTTCGAACTACGAAAGCAATGTTTTTTTTTTTTTTTTTTTTTTTTTTTTTTTTTTTTTTTTTTTTTTTTTTTTTGTCCCTTTGATAAATAACAAGGAAAAACAACCGTTTACTTAAATCCTAAATTTTTTTTTTTTAAAAAAAAGGTTTTAAATTTTGGAATTTTTTATCTAAATATTAAATTGCCATAAGATTTGATAAAATCAGTAAATTAATTATTTTTCTATCAAAAAATTAGATACAAATTTATCTAATTAATGTAGATACTCATATGAACTTTTATCCAATAAAAATAATAATGAATCTCCTTAATGCCAAAAATTACTTTAGTGGTTAAGATTAATCGTAATTATCTCATTTAATTTATAAAAATTAAATGCTAAAAACTATTTTTTATATTGTAATTAAAGCTGAGTGTTGATGTAAACCAAAAAAAAAAAAAAAAAACTCCTATATTGTGGTTACGTGTACTTTATTCTTGATTATTTGAATAACATTTGTTGAAAGAGAAATATAAACTCAAGAATAAACCAATTGCAAAATTTTATAAGATTATAAAAATATATATAAAATTTTAAAAATTTAAATTGCTATTTACAAACGCAAGAAAACTCAAATGATTTTGATTGATTTAATTTTTTTTTAATTAGTGTATGAAACTCATGATTATATTACTTGAAGTTAGAACAAAGTGCATGTTATCAGTGGCCTCACATCTGAATTTTCTTATACGAAATGTTTTTTTTTTTTTTTTTTTTTAAAAAAGTATTTTATTTTTCAGAACTACATGTGTCAAAATATTGCTTGGTTCCCATATATTTTATAGTACAAAGTAAAATATAACATAAATAAATGTGATAGATATAGTACACTAGTAATCAATGTCACGCCGAGGGCTATTGACACATGTCCTGAGAACAAAGGGAGCTATTTTGTGAAAAGGATAATACTATTTGTACATTCTAACTAACTATATGATGTGTATTTTATTTATTTAGAAAAAAAATAAATTTTATTGATTATTTCGAGTCTTTATTTTGATATGACACTGTAATAGAATTATGTTATAGCGATATTTTTAAGCACTTTTAAAATCTGAAAAAAAATATTGCTAGTAAAAATATCGACACTTATTATTAGTGTTGCTATATGTGCCGTTGCTAGCGTGTGTAGCGACACAATTTTGTAATGTGTCCTAAAAATATGTCCCTATAATCTGATTTTGGATATAGATGGAATACAAATAGGACATTTATATAAAAGTGTCACAAAAATATGTTCCTATAATATAATTTTATTGTAGTGTGAATAGAATGTATATCATACACTTATTTCTGAATGTACGGATAAGCATTGCTCGAAAAAGTTGCAAATGTAGTTTAAGACACCTTATATGTTATAATTTGTAGGGTACAGTGTCCACATTTCAAAGAGTCAACTATTTAAAAATTACTTTAATTTTAAAGTATTTATTTTTTAAAAAATTTTAGAATTAGTAATCGCCTAAAATACTATAATCGAATTAAAATATTTAGCTCGAGTAGAGCTTATATACTTTTAAAAATATAAACCTAAATATGCTTGTGATGTATTGAGATTTGTGCTATTGTAAAGTGAACTAAAAAAAAAAGAAATAAAAAGTACAATAGTACGAATCTCAATACAAATTTAATGGTAAAAAAATTACAAACATATTTAAACTTGGGCTTTTGAAAGTATATAAGCTCTACTCTAGTTCTATTATATATTATATACAGAACTACTTCAAATTCTAGAAGTATCACATTTCTCTCTCCCTCTTCTTTAAGTACCTTGAGATTTTCGTCAAATTCAAGCACATTCTTGTGAGATTCAACCCTTCTCCTTTAAGTCCTCACATTGTCACATTTTCTTTACTTCTCTTTTAAGTCCTCGCGTGTGATACCCCAATAATCCCACATCGGATGAGGATGAGATTGTAATTGGGTATATAAAAGATCATAGACACTACTAATAATAACTTGACTTAAATATTTTGAGCCAGTGGTTTGTATAATTTTAACTTAACCGAGATTCATCTCAGATATATATTTTTGGTTTGATCTAATACTAATTGTAACGCCTCTGAAATTCTGGTTCAGTCGATACTCATCTCATATTTTCGGCTGGCTCTGATGCTAAATGTGATGCCCCACTTCTTAGAGGGTCATCTATCCTAAAATTACTTCAACTTTAGTATTCTTATCCCTCTTAACCTACTGAGTTTAACTACCGTTCAAAATAATATAATTATGTTAACAAATGTAGTCCATTATATATATATATATATATATATATATATATATATATATATATATATATATATATATATATATATGACTATTTTAAAATTTAGAAGTGTCACAACAAAATTATTTAAAGGGTTATTCAAAGCATTTTCCTTTCCAATTGTCAATAGTCTTATTAGTTGGAATTTCTTTCTAAGCAGGTTTTTGAGTTGTTTTAATTTTTTTTTTTTTTTAAAGGATAAATTAGGTTCAAACTTTGAGGCTGGTAACACTTTGCTCCTCAAATTTTATTTTATTATAAATTTTAACTCAAATTTTTAAAATTATTATAATTAAATTCTATTACCCAATTTAGTTAATTAAATATTATTATATCGTTAATATAAAACTAATGTAGTAGTATTATGATTGATAATGCGTCAATAATTAAAATATTATATTATTTTAATATAAGATCAGATTCGTTAATATTTATCCACGTAGAACTCGAGTAAAATAATTCTAAATATTCCACATAAAAATTAAAATAATTAAAATTTAAAGACCAAAATATATATATATTTTTTAAAAAATAAAATCAAACTTATAAACTATCTCTTTTGTAAAGTAAACTTTAGCCTTAATTAAATGTGAAAGGTTTGGAACTTGAGATTTAGAATGCGAACCATTAATATTTTTATCACTTGTCCTGGGGATAGTAAATACAAAACTTATTGTTTAAATAGAGTTGTTTTATTAAAGAATCCAAATTGTTGATGTGTAATTAAGTTATAAGTGAAAAGTTGAAACTTTTTGCTTTTATGCTAAACTTTGTCTTATCTATACTAAAAGAAAAGTTTGATTCCAATAATTTAAAAAAAAAAAATTATTCCTTAGTCACTACAATAAAATTATACTATAGCGACACTTAAGTATACCAACACTTATGGTTAGTGTTGCTATATGTGCCGTCGCTATGGGTGTATAGCGATATATTTTTGTAATATATCCTAAAAATATGTCTCTATAATCTAATTTTGGATATAGAGGGAACATAAATAGGACATTTATACAAAAGTATCAAAAATATGTGTCCCTATAACCTAATTTTGTTGTAGTGAGTTATAATATAATATCAATTATCTACTAATAATATCCTTCAGTTCAATTTTTGAAAAATATTTTATAATTATAGCTATAGATATTTGTATCTATAATAATTTTAAATCGTCAGATCTCATTCAACGAATGAAATAAAAAAATATTTGTTATCTTTTTTTTTTTTTTTTTTTTGAGTAATATCATTTTTATCTAGTAATATTTAGTTGTTATATTAAGTTTTTTCTAATTACAATCAATAAATTTTTGGATAAATATAATACACAAATTTATATTAATTTAAAATAACTATTAAAATAAATAATGGTTGATAGACTTTTTTTCTTTTTTTCTTTTTTTTTTTTTTTTTTTTTTTTTTAGTGAAAAAATATTGCATTCCATTTGCGGAATTAGGGGAAAAAAAAATGATGCTTATCTAAATTTTTGCCAAAGATATGTATTGTAAACTTTTAAATTTGGTTCAAACGTAAATTTATATTTTAATTTAAAATTAAAATTTTTGATTTATCAATAGATTATTTCAAATCAAAAAATAATTAACTAACTGAAAATAAATTAATTCTGAAAGATAGATTAGTTGATAAATAGATCTATATCTTTAATAACTACATATATTCATATTCAAAATAAAATTAAAATTATAAGTTTTATTCGTAAATTTAATATGAATTTATTAATTTAAAATTTAAAATTTAAAAATATTTTAATTTTAAAATTTGGCAACATATTAAAAAAATTGTATATTGTGAAACACATATGAAAAATATTTACAGTATAATTAAATTGAAAATATATAAAAATTTATTTGAAGATAAATTAAAATTAGAAATAAAATTAATTGACAAATAGGCATTTATGTCAATAAAAATTTAAGTTTAAAATATAAATATAAATTTAGGGCTCGTTTGGTCTAGATTCTAGAAAAGTGATTTCTGTATAATTAATTTTGGTTTGAAGAATTAATTTTGATTAAAAGATGTAGAGTGTTTGGCTTAGTTTAGATGAAGAGTAATTTTTCTTAAGTGATTTTTTAAAGTTGTTTAGTAAAAATGTTTCTTAATTTGTAAATAATAATTTTTTTCCAAATTTTATTTAAAAATAATTTAAATTTTAAAATTTTAATTTGCACAAATAATTTAAAATATAAATTTAAAATTTGAAATTTAAAATTTTATCATAAATTTGAAATTTAAAATTTAAAATATAAAATTATAAAATTTGAGATTTAAAATTTAAAATTTTAAATTGAAATTAAATAACTAAATTTTTTTGATTAAACAGGGTTAAACCCTATTTAAATAACTAAATTTAAAATCTAAAATTTTAAATTTAAAAATTAAAATTTTGAAATTTTAAATTAAAATTAAAAATTAAAAAAATCAAATTTAAAATTTAAAATTAAATTTAACTTTAAATTTTAAATATAAAATTAAAATAAAATTTTAAAATTTGAATCCAAAATCAGAATCAATTTTCAAGAAAAAATTTTAACTGATTTTGATTTTAAGCTTTGAAAATTAAAAAACTGATTCCAAAAATATTTTAAAAACTTAGTTGATAAATACTCTATCGAGCCAAAAATCACCTTTAGATTCAAAATCACTTTTCAAAGTTAGATTAAATAATCCATTAATTTAATTAAATATGACTTGTAATACAAGAGGACTGTAATTAGTTTTAACTTTTAACTAAACAAATTAAGAATAATTTTTTTCCTTCTTTTTTTAATAATAATAACAATAACTTTTAACTAAACAAATTCAGAATAATTTTTTTCCTTCTCTTTTTAATAATAATAACAATAATAATAATAAAAAATTTAAAAAAATTACAAAAAAAAAAAAAAAAAAAAAAGAGCAAAAAGAACTTCATCGAAAAGCGAGGGCTAAAGAACAAAGAACTCAATCAAGCGAGACAGAACAATCCTGTTCCTTGTCCTTTTTTTTGGCCCCGTTTGTCAACTAAACTATTTTGGGGATAGGTATCCTCATTGTTCTTCCAAATATATTAAAAATTATGAAAATATTTTATTCCAGTACAATTAGAATAAGTGAGAATTACTGTTCTCATTCTTTTCAACTATCTTCTTACTTTTTTTCCTTAAATACTCTTCCACATTTCCGGAGGCACCATCCCTTATCTCATTATTACATAATAAAATTTGAGGGCAAAAAAAACTCATTTAAAATAACTAATATTCTTTATTCTTTTATTTCTCATTATCTATCAAATAAAAAATCTCTTATTTCTGAAATCATTCTAAACGCTTTTTTACACTAATTTTGTATTTTATACTTATTTCTGAAATAATCAGTTTTGTTTTATTTCGTTACCAAACGATAGTACATCTTGAGCTCTTTTTTATTTTTTTTCTAATATATTCATTTAATGGGCACTAACGACAACAAAGAGCTTCAAAAAAAAATTTACTTTTTGATTCCACTAAAAAGTGTTTTTGATAAAATGAGATAAAAATATTTACTTTTTAAAATTTATTCAAGTTAAAAATTATAAATAATTGACGAGTTTCTTTGGTAGATTAAGTGCAGTGTGGGAGAAATATAAGAATCAGAATTGAGAATTCTCTCATTGCTGAGAAATATAAAATATTTTTTGGAAGGAAAGATTCTATTGTGAAAATTTTAACAGGAGCAAGAATCTGATTTTTTTTTTTTTTCACCTTCTTCGAGACCGAGCTGTCTCACTGCTGTTGCCTAATTCATATTTTGTATTAATAAAGCGGGTAGCGTGCTACCTATTTCTCAAAAAAAAAAAAAATTATAAATAATTAAAATTGAAGCACCAAACACCTCCCAAATTTAATCATAATTAAAATTAGTCATAAAAAAGAAAGTTTCATATTTCCTTTCTGTTTTTTTTTTTTTTTTTTTTTTTTTTGAGTAATGCTATTTATACACTCAAAATAATTTTGAAATGTGTGATACACATCTCATCCATCTAAAAATAAAAATTTTTTCACTAGTCATTTCGACGTGATCATTAAAATTCACTCATTTTTTAATGGCTTTTGCTAGGTGTACACCCCTTTGGAGGTGTACATCCTATATCCTATCCCATTCCAGAATAAGATGAGATGTAAGATATACACCTCTTAAGGGGTGTATTCTTATACATTCTCTTTTTTTTAATAGAGGTGTACAAAAAGTATTTTCTTTTTTTTTTTCATTTATATTACTCGAAACACCCCCAACAATTGACTCCTCCCCTCCCCCACCCCCAAACCCTCTCTATAAATACACACTAGACTCCACAAACCAATACACACCTCTACACATAGATAGAGAGAAAACAATTATAGATAAGAGGTAGAGATAGACAAACAAAGAGATATCTTCTAGATAACAATGGTGGTGGTGGAGGTGCTCAAGTCGGAGCTCGTCGCGCCGAGCGAGGCGACGCCGAGGGATCCGATATGGGCCTCGAACCTCGACCTCGCGGCGCGGCGGGGGTACACCCCCACCGTCTACTTTTACCGTCCCAACGGTAACTCAGAATTCTTTTCCGAGGATGTTCTTAAGACGGCTTTGGCTAAAACTTTAGTGAGGTTTTATCCCTTCGCGGGCCGTCTCGGGGTGAACCCGACCGACGGCCGCGTCGAGATCAGCTGCACCGCCGACGGCGCGCTCTTCGTCGTCGCCCGGACGGACGCGGCGCTCGACGACTTCAACGACTTCGCGCCGTCGACGGAGATGCGCGATCTCTTCGTGCCGCCGGCCGGCTCCCCCGACCCGCCGTGCATTCTCCTCATGCTTCAGGTCATGATCGATTCTCTTTCTTAAAAATTAAATTAACAATTATTAAATTTATTTTATCTTATTAATCTAAAAAACAATCATTGAATTATATATATTTTTTTATTGTAATCAGTAATTAATCATTACTTGTGCATTCAAATTCTGTCTCAAAAAATTGCAATTGAGTATATAGTAATCATTCTTTTCAATCAAATCATACTAAAAAAAAAAAAAAAAAAAAAAAAAAATACATTATAGTATTGCTCAATAAATAAGAGGAATAATTTCAAAAATAACCTTCTAAAATTTAAATCCTATATCCTTCAATAGAATTTTTCAAAAAATAAATATTAAGTTTTCCTCTCAGCAAAGCAATATTTTTTGTGGACCAAATTGCAATAAGGAGGGAAGAGAATAAAAAAAAAGGAAGTGTTAGTGGTCTTTTCTTTTCAAATAAAATAGAAGTTAATGGGTGGGTCAAAGTTCAATTTGGTAAAAGTTGGTGGACTTGTGTGAATCCAAACCCATAATAATATCTCTTTCGTCGTTGGACAACCTTGAAAACACAAACCAAACCTCCAGTGGTTTGGTGGTCATTGAATAGATATCTCAGTATCAATTATAACTACGAGGGCCAGAGTCATTAATATGAGTTTAATTGAAGGGTATATATAAATATATATTTTTTTTTAAGTGTATATCTTACACCCCATCTCATTCTGAAGTGGATATTATTCTATCCCACTCAATCCTGGGGTGAGGTAAATTTCACTCATCACTCGATGTCACGAGTGAAATAATATTCACCCGAGAATGAGATGGGGGTGTACATCTAGCATCCCTCTTGATTGAAAGGTTTTTTTTTTTTTTTTTTTTTTTTTTTTTTTTTGTGTCTGAATTTAAATTTTATTTATTTATTTTTAAGGCTCAAATTAAATACTTTATCAGTAAATGCTTAAATTATTATAAATTAATATTTTAATTTTTAAAAGGAGAGGTTCTAGACCGAAGAGTCCATTTTAAACAATAAAAATAAAAAAAACTTAACTAAATAACATATTTTGATGGTATTATTTATTTTTTAAAAAATTTTAATATTACTATATAATTTTTTAATTTATTTAATGTGAGCTGAAAATATTTTATTTATCTTAACAAATTTAATTAGTATATTTATATAATTCATGTAGCAAAATTAAAATTTTAAAAGGCTCGAGAAAAAAATTTAAACTTTGCTAGAACTTAGTTGAAGTGCTTCTAAGAGCATATAAATAATGCTTGGTATCTAGGATTTAATGGTAGAAGGTTGAATAGCATTATTACATTTAAAATTTTAAAAGTTGAGTTTTATTAAAAGCACTTAAGCTGTGTTATTTTTTATCTTACTGAAAAAAAAAAAAAAAAAAAAAAAAAAAGAGTAGGGAATGACCAGTGGGGCATTTAATCGAACAGGTGACGTACTTGAAGTGCGGCGGCGTGGCGGTGGGCACGGCGATGCACCACACCGTCATCGACGCGCGCAGTGCCTTCCACTTCATCTCCACCTGGTCCGCCGCCGCGCGGGGCGGCGCGGCCTCCGACCTCCCCCCGCCCCCCTTCCTCGACCACACCCTCCTCCGGGCCCGCTCCCCCCCGCTCGTCCTCTTCGACCACCCCGAGTACAAGTCCAGCCCTAACCCTAACCCTAATTCGAGCCCTAAACCCTCCTCCTCCCCCGCGCCCTACGCCAGCGCCATCCTCAGGCTCTCCCAGGCCCAGGTCGACGCCCTCAAGGCGCGCTGCTGCTCCGGCGGCGCGCGGGTGTCGGCGTTCCGGGCGATCGTGGCGCACGTGTGGCGGTGCGTGTGCGCGGCGCGGGGGCTGGCCCGCGGCGCCGAGACGCGGCTCTACACGATGGTGGACGTGCGCGCGCGGCTGGCCCCGCCGCTGCCCCCGAACTACTTCGGCAACGCCGTGATCCGCACCTCCATGGCCGCGGCCGCGGGCGAGCTCGCCGACGCCCCGCTGGGTGCCGTGGCGCGGCGCCTCCGCGCGGCGACGAGCCCGGGCGACGAGTACGCGCGGTCCCTGGTGGACTACCTGGAGGGCGCGGACATGGACGGGCTCCCCAGAAGCGGGTTACCGGGAAACGACTTGCGCGTGATCAGCTGGATGGGCATGTCCATTTACGACGCCGACTTCGGGTGGGGTGAGCCCGTTTTCATGGGCCCCGCACTCATGTACTACAGCGGCTTCGTCTACTTGATGAACAGCCCCGGCAAAGTCGGCGGCGTTTCCATCGCCGTCTCCTTAGAGCCCCACGCTCTGCCCACTTTCAAGAACCTCCTCTTCCAGGAACTCGAAGGGGTCCAACATGACTAAAATTATATTATATTATATTATATTATATTATATTAAATATTAATTTTTTTTTTTTTTTTTTTTACTTGGGTTGTTACTTTGTTACTCTAAGTAAAAAATCGTTTTCGATGATGATGGGGCTTCTAGGCGCCTTTAAATATATTATTATATGCAATAGAATATGATGCTCTCCCACCTCCTGCTGCTGCTGCTGCTGCTGCTGCTGAGTGGGGAAGATTAGTTGGTGTTGCTAAGATTGTCCCCGGAGTAGTAGATGTCGGTGGTTGGGTGTGGGTGGGTGCTATATATAAATGGGTTAATTGCATATATGTTCCTACAAATATGTCGAATTGCAAATATATTCCTGCAAAATTCAACTTTTCATATTTATTCCTTCAAAAATCTACCGTTATTTAAATACGCCCCTACCGTCTATCTCTGTTAGAAAATTTTGGTTAGATTAAAAAATGAATTTACATATTTATCCTTTCCATATTATACCTTTATTTGTAACAAGTATAATGGTATTACTTTTGGAGGGATATATTTGTAAGGGGGCAAAAAAATAATTTCACATGAATCTGTTAAAAAATAAACAGATTCCAAACGGGGATTAACCAGAAGGGCATATTTGAAGAACTTTGAATTTTTGAAGGAATAAATATGAAAAGTTGAATTTTGCAGGAATATATTTACAATTCGACATATTTGGAGGGACATATATGCAATTAATCCTATATAAATTATGATCATATGATGCTAAAGTTTACGTGTAGAACAAAAAAAAAAAAAGAAAAAAAAAAGTTTATTAATTATAGACGAGAGTTGGATATCCCCACTTATTTTATGATTTTTCATTCCACCTTCTCCAACGTTCCACCTAAAATATGTTTATTTTAGTGATGGCATGGAATGGAGTAGTTTTTTATTCATTTTAATTTATTTTCGATCACAAAATTTAAATTTTAAAAAAATTACTTCAGACCAAATTCAATTTTTACCGTTCACTTTTTTGTAATATATACAAATTAAAGACAGAATTAAAAAATAATAACTTTACTTCAATCTAAATTTTATTAATTGGAGAAAGCTTGCTTTTATTGCATTAATGGACGGCAGATAATGCTTGTCATCCCCTATTCTTCTATTTAATTTGTATAGGGTGGCAGGGCCAGCTCGCTGTTCGCGAGTCAACTCGTGTTCGACTCGAAAGGAGTTCGAAATCGAATTGTTCGTTTAATAAATGAGCCAAACACAAGACGAATTTTTCAGCTCGTTTAATAAACGAGCCGAACATGAACTAGGGTCAGCTCGCTCGTGTTCGGCTCGACGAATATATATATATATATATATATATATATATATATATATATATATATATATATATATATATATATTATTTAGATTTTAGACCATCAAAATTTTGTGAATTTTAATTATCAGATTAAAATTTAAATTAAATTTTTTTTTAAATTTTACACATAATAGTAGGAATGAAAATTAAATTTATTGTTCGCGAGCCAGGTGTTCGGCTCATTAATAAACGAGCCGAACACAAGCTGAATTTTTCAGCTCGATATTTAAACGAGTCGTATTCGGCTCGTTGACACCCTATATGGTGGAGAACCAGAGCCTTCATGTTACTTTTTATTCTCCTTTGGTCTTTAAGCTAGGCTCTGAGAACTGTTTATATTTATAAATAGAGACAGAGAGAGAATTTCGGTTATGATATTTTTTTAAAAGTATCAAATATTTAGTGCTGCTAAATTTTTTGTTTACCATTAAATTAATCTCTTTAACAAATTGTATTATTTAATTAGATTATATTATTCTATCAATCACGCACTATACTATAGAGCATCACTATTATTCT
The DNA here is from genome assembly GCA_029168755.2 of Tillandsia fasciculata. NCBI lineage: Eukaryota > Viridiplantae > Streptophyta > Magnoliopsida > Poales > Bromeliaceae > Tillandsia > Tillandsia fasciculata. Next base: position 4,866,813 of record CM054943.1, on the reverse strand, counting down.
AATCTTACAAATTCTCATCCAAAGGCTAAAAATTCACAACCACCTCTCACTTGCTTTTAAAAATATAAGAGCTCAATTATATATATATATAGTAGGGCTACTATACTTTTATAAGTATAGACCCACCATCTGTATTAAGCTAGGCTAAAAACCTACTTATTTTCGCTAACATCTGTATTAAGGTAAGCCTTTTTTTCTCGAAAATTCTTCTATTCCGTTTCAACCATATAATCCACCAAGAGATGACAATAGCCGTTAATTCCTTTACCCTTAGAGTGCCCTCCTTGAGTTTACTTTCTCCCCAAAGCGAACCAACTAAAGTACAGTTACACAAGACCGTTTATTGGTTAGTAGACCCTTCAAGAGAGATCTAGAGAAGGTGCATTCCATAAAAAGATGATCAATCGTTTCGAATTCTTTCATATAAAAAACGCACGTGGGCTTTCTTGACCAATTCTTTTTAAATAGATTATTCGTTGTTAATACTTTTCGTTTCAGCACGAGCCATCTGAAAATTTTAACTTTCAGAGGAGTTTTAATTTTCTACATCTGAACAAAACTCCTTTCGTTGACTCCCCCATCCTACAAGATGTTATCTAATAATTTAATCAAAAACTTTTCTAGTTGGATCCATCTCCATCTGACTTGATCTCTATTGTTGGATACCGAAAAGTTGTGGGGGTAAAATGACCGAAGAGATGAATGACCACTCCATATATGAACCCTAATAATAATAATCGGACTTAATCATTTTGTAACGATAGTTTGAACCTAATAAGTTATTGTTGCTAGTTGATCAGATCATTACATTTTGTATTAGAATTTTATCTAGGACCGAAAGTATAAGAACTAAGTGCTATATATGGCAAAGTTCTACACTACGAGTTTTGCGGGAGGTATCTCTTGAACTCACAGGAGCCACCTCTAGAACCTTTCATCGCTTGCTAATTTTGGCCTACATGTACATGTGTGATAACTTTAGAATCTCACATTTTCTGATAAACTCACATTGTCTGAGTTTATTTCTAATAATCACACCCTAACTATTTTTTTTTGTTGAGTTTAACATTTTTTTACTTCACATCCTACCTAATTTAAGGACACAGCTATTGGCATGACACTCCTCCCATGGTTTTAAGTCATCACAACCAAATTTGGGGCTTATTTGGCTCTAATTATGTGCCCTTCATTTTCGAGCTCGGTGGAGAAGCATTTTAATGTTTATGTGCGTTTGCCCGTTCGTTATATTGGTATCGAAATTAATCACTAGTCAAAAATATATGACGAGTTTCAGTTGAGTCATAGTCTAAATAACAAGATGACGGACTATGCTTAAATTTGAATGGTAAGGTAATAGATTATGTCATAATTTGAATTACAAAAATAGCGAGAGAGTTGTGTATGTGATTAGGCAGATAAGGATATTAAGCCTAAATAGGGAAGAGTCTATAACATTTCAATAATTTCACATCGGACGGAAAAGAGTATGTAACTTTCCATTGTGATTTGATATATATGAAATTATAAATAATAGTAATAATAATTATATTTAACTATTTTGAACAGATGATTTGGATCCAATAAATTATTATAACTAATGAATCGGATCGTTATAATTCTTATATATGTCCAATCGCACTAGCAACAAAACTCCATCCAAACAGCTGAAAAATAATTGAAAATATTATATTTTGATTTAAATTTACAGTTTTCCAAATTATAATCAAATTAAAACAAAATATAATTTAGATTTAATTAAGGCTATATATATGGAGTATATGTAAAAATCTAATTCAACTAAAATTAAAATTAGACTTATATTTGAAGCTATATATATATATATATATATATATATATATATATATATATATATATATATATATATATATATCCATGCTAGAACATCATCAATAGAAGTCAAGCCATGCTTTAATTACATAGAGCTACTTAAGCCATGCTTTAATTATGAATTTTGAGTCCAATTAGACACTGTTTGGATGTAAGAATAAATTATTTTATTCTGCATAAAGATTTTCAGATATCATAAGTAAAGAGTTTAATTTTTGGATCTTCAAAAATTTTATTTTTTATTATATGAGAGAATAACATATTTTATTTATAAGGTGATTTATTTTATTGATTTGCAGTTGGAATAGTTGGAATAAATGAAGTAACTGTTGGAATAAATGGGCCACCTACCATTGAGGACAAGGAAAGGTGATGAAATTTATATGGTATAAAATAAAATCGAATACATGTCAATATTCAGGATTATAAATAAAACTGTAAAATAATTTATAGAACGTCATAGAAAAAAAATTCTTGATTAAAAAGCGGAAGCAAGAAATTCGGTTACAATACGAACTAGATAATCTGATTTCTCCTCATTTCTCAGACACTTTTCCGTATGGTGTGAATTTAATGGATAATCTTATCAGAATGCACATGAGTAGATGGCAGGACCTGTAACCCTTTATGTAGATTCTAGATCAATTTTTCATCAAAGATTAGGATTCTATTTAATTTAAATAGATGGAAAAAAAATAAGATATACTATATTAAGTAATTCTATATCTTTTAGAATTGATCTTATCTATAGTAAATTCAAATTTAAATATAATTAATTAGGACACATACATGAAAATCCTAACAAAAGGACCATGCATTGTTACTCAGGTGGAATATATTTGCACACTTTAGAGCTTCATTTGGAGTTTTGAATCATGGCCATTCAATATTGTAATGCCCCCCAAAAAACAAAAGCTTGTAACTATTTGATTCTCATACTTTAATTCGTTGTAATTTCAAGCTCAAACTTTCAAATTATTACAATCAAGTCCCATGCTGCAAAATTTTGATATTAACAAGCTGTGTTTTCAGAAAAATCGATCAAACAAGACGTAAGCAGATGGAGAAACCAACTAGAGATTGCCAATCTGGGGTCGAAAATCGACGCAGAGTCCCCAACAACTGAAAAGCCGCCAAACGACAACCACCGATCAATCAGCCAAAGCTGGCACGGCCCACCAGCCAATCTGGGTCAGCCAGCCCGCGAAACAGTCTGCAAACATCATTTTCTTGAGATCTTTCAAAGACATGTGCTGCTGCTCCAGAAACAGTTGTGGAAAAGAAGTTGAAAAGAAGTCATACAGGCTCAACAATTTTGACTTGATTATGCACAAATAAATTCACAAGCAGTGTATACCAAAGATATAACTTTTTCTGATAAATAAAGAAAAGGAAAATAAGTTAATGAGCAATTCACATGGGAGTCCAGAAAAGTAGGAAGAAATGAAATCAGATCAGATCAGCAACAAAAGTAGGATAGATGTCAACAACATGAGAATGACAAGCATGATCAGTGATAGGTGTATGGATTCTATTATGCACCACAGGAATAAACAGCAGTAAATAAAGTTGCTTAATCAACCACCACATCAGACTTTTTGAGGCCCAGAAATCAAAACTCCAATATGGTGTTGTTCTTAATCCTACTGCACAGAGAAGTTGGAAGTAATTTTTTAATATAATGCTCTTCTCGCAATAGCGCTTTTTAGATAACACTTCATTAAACATCACTGCACCTTACAGAAGAGCCATAGCGATAAAATGCATGATTAATAGTCCTATCATTTTGAAAACTTGCAGCATTCTACAGCAACAACAGCATAAAGCCTTTATATTTTGGCACTCTGAAACCAAATAATTAGAAGAATTTCATTGTTTTCTCTTCTCCCCTTCTTTTTCTCCTCAGAAGAATTGAAGATCATTATAAAAAATCAACAAAATTAGGGGCAAACAATTGCAAGAGTCAATGCAGCTCATTTGGAAGAGCTTGAAGTCATATAGAACAACAAATAACAACAGTAATTGAGTAAATTTTCCATCTATATTATGATTACGATAAACTACGATCTTATATCCAAATTATGCTACAATTGTGCGGTTCTAGTAAGCAACATGTATATTCCCATCACAAGAACCTCTTTTGTTCCTCTACAAATCATCTACTTGGAGCAAAAACAAAAGGAAAAAAAAAAAAAAAAAAAACAAGAAGAAGAAGAAAAGAAACACACGGCACAACAAACAACTAAACCTTCAAAACTACCTGATCTTGCCACGCAATCTTCCTCTTACCCGCCCTGTTTGAATTGTTCCCTAAATCTCGACACACCGATAATTTAACATCACTAACCACGGTACTTCCATTGGCTATGCGCTCTTTC
>CM054943.1:4830653-4862487 GCA_029168755.2 Tillandsia fasciculata | reverse complement strand
TTGCCAATCTCTCCCTAATGTCCGAGTTACACCAGCCGCTAGTGGCCCGTCAATAGTAGACACTAGCCTACCTACTACACCAACCATCAGGCCACTATGCTGGTAAATACTAAGAAAATCAGTGGAATACAGATATGATCAAACAACACTCCATCGATCACCAACGCCAAAACTAAAACCTTGAGGTCCAATCAGAGCCTCAATATAATAGTGTCACGCCCCGGGGTCAAGACTGTACCCCGGGCTCGCCAACAGATCCGCCGCCCCTACGGGAAGCCCCGTAGAGACGTAGCGTCTAACCTGCAAAAAAGAACATCTACACTAACAGATATCAGAGCTGTAAAAGAAATATGACTATGAACAGAAGTAAAACAGTCTCTCATAAAATATACATAAATCCTCACAGAATACAGAAGTCTCTCCAAAGAAACCAAAAGAGTACAACTCGATACCTCACTACATAAACTCTCAAACATGACACAACCAAAATATAAGGGTACCTCTATAACACACTGAAGCTGAAGGGGAGAAAGGATCTATCTCGCGACTCCCTTACCTCGGTCTGGAAAAGCAGGATCAGCAACTGGCACCGCAGGAACTGGAGCTGAAGTCCCTGGGGAAAAGACACCACGACGGGTGTGAGAACTACCTCCCACAGTAGTTCTCAGTGGGTGCCGCCAACAAGCCCGACGGTCTGCCCACTAAGTCTACTAGAGGCATAAAGTAACAAAAGAAATGCAGTATGGAGAAGCTGAAAAGTAAAACATCTACTGCTACCATGCCTCTATCTAAAAATGCTCAAAAAGCGGGACAGATGAAAATATGATGTATCCGCTAACATAACAGTAAGGTCACTCAATCTGGACTGACTGCCTCCTCGGGTCTAGTCAAGCCTGCGCCAATCTACTGCCGATATATCCTAGAGGACCGGACTTACGTAGAACGTCCGTAGCTGCCAAAACTGGCTCAGCCAGAGGGACGGTGTCTGTGACTGCCAAAACTGGCTCAGTCAGAGGGACTGCGTCCGTAACTGCCAAAACTGGCTCAGTCAGAGGGAATGCACCCGTAACTGCCAAAACTGGCTCAGTCAGAGGGAATGCATCGACAAGTCGCGGTACAAGAGTAACATATCCACCCCGGGTGTGGCTCTCGAGGGGTGCGACCCCACCGAGGAAAAGTATCCGCGCACTCTGTCGCGCAGGTGGCATTGCAGGCTATGGTCAAAATCCACACTCACGCTCTGCTCAGATGAACTCAACCCTCAACATCTCTCACAACAGTCGGAGCTCACTCTACGACTCAGCTGACCAGCCCACACGAAACCCGAGACACTCGCCTCACCATCAACTCACCCTGCGGACTCACTAACAGGATACACCCCACAACAGGCCAAGATCCACTCACTGTCTAAGAATCCACACTGTCACTATGACCATGTCCCAAGGATCCCAGATCCACTATCACTATCACTATCACTATCATAATGTGAACTGGTCTACAGACTGCTACAGACTCCACTCGGTCCCCAGACACGAGTGCAAATGCATCCCAGCTAATAAGCCTCCCAGCCCATGACTCGGGGAAAATCACTATGTCCAGAGTGACAAGAGTACAACCAATGTGGGAAAAACTAAGCAATGAATAAATCCAATTCAGGTTTAAGTTTACTATAGTCTGGTGGAGCATGATGTATAATACTTAACAGGTATACTAAGCTAAGTTGAGTTTCCATGTTGTAAGAGTTCAAATAGTGCAAGTGGTTCAATGAGGTCATCAGATTTAACAGCTATCAACTGTGGGTACTAACATACAGTTTGTACAGATAACAGCTCATAAACTAACATGCATGCACTAATATTCATAGAATTAGAGTGCAGTCCATAGATTTTGAAAGCAGGATCACCCACCTGATCGCGCTAACTGTCCGGGACGGTACAGATAAACAGCCCGAAATCGACAATCTCCCAGATCCACAAGCAAGAGCACAGAAAAGTGCTACAAAGTCCTGGGTACAACAAACATCTCAATTATACACAATTCACACACAAAATACTATTCAAAAATCTGCATACACAGTTACTGTTCACACGCGAATTTCACCTGAAAATAAATTTTTCAAAATTCCAATAAAAATATCACGACGATCCTCGCGAAGTGTAGATGTCGATAGGCTCTTGAATCGTCGAATTCCGATGTCCGGATGAGGAGATAAAAATCCGCGAAGTGAGTGCTGTCCAGGAATCTCACAGCAAAACAGCGGCTCAGTAATGCCTCGAAATCCGTGCCAAAAACCCAAATCTAGGCAAAACACTCAACACGAAAGTCGAAGATTTACCTCTCGTGAATCCAACGCCGCAAAAATCGCTGAAATCGGCTGTCGGGGTAGCTCTGTGGAATTTTTAGACCGAAATGCGACGATAACGGGCCTCCAACAGAAATCCGTCGCTCCGCACTTCGAGGCAGAAAACACAGTCGTCGCGGCTTCCAAAAGTTCTGAAATTTCACCAGGAGATGCACAAGAGGGAGAGGAAGAAATTTGGTATTTGGCTCAAGAGCAAATCTCTCGGGAAGGTGCCAAAAATCCAGCCCAAGGTGCCTTTATATAGCCTCCCCCAAAAGCAGCCCAAAAAAAACAAGTTATCCAGAATTCGGGCCCATTTCGGGCGCCCGAAAACTTTCGGGCGGCTACAGTAACGGGCCGGCCCGTTACTGTGCGCGCCCGAAACGCCCTCAGGCCGCCACGTGTCCCCTTGTCCGCCTCCTGCACCCGGCGCACGACCCCGACGAATCCGGCGACGCCACGTGTCCCGACCAGGCGTCGTGCACCGCTGCACCCGACCAACCACGGGGCGCCACGTGGCGCCCCCACGCCGACCCGGTCAACGCGCACGTCGCGCGACGTGCGCGGCCGCGCCGCCGCCGGACCCGGGTCGGGCACGCGCCCCGAGGCACCGCCTCAGCCGCCACTGCCCGTGGACCGAGTGCACCAGAACCCGCCAACCACACAACGCCACGTGTCCCCGGTTCACCGTGCACCAGAGCCAAAGATCCGTGGACCGCGTGCACAACACCCCACCAACCACGGAGTGCCACGTGGCCTACCCTCGGTCCACCGTGCACCCCGCCAAGGCCCGTGGACCGCGCCCGCTGCGCCGGCCAACCGCAGCGCGCCACGTGGCCCGCGCCCGGTGCACGCGCCCCGCGGTGGACCGCGCGCCTGCGCCGCCGCCCGCCGCCGCGCTCCGCCGCCGCCGGCGCTCTTCCGGCCGCCGGAACATTAACCCCATGCCTCGATTTCCGTGTTTTCGCGTCCGGGCTCCGAAAAATTCAAGTAAATAGTCCATTTCGCTCGTTTTCGCGCGCTGAATCCAAATCCGAGGTCCGTTCGGCCAAATTCCGCTTCTAAAATTTCCCAAAATTTCCCGGAAAAGTAAACTTGATCCAATTTCTGTTCCGGGTCTCATTCTTGGCTCCAATAAGCGCGCAAACACCTCACACACCCAAAATGGACTCCCAGAGAAGAAACAAGCTCCAATTTCACCAGAAACTCAAATCTGGAGCCCGACACGCACACACACACTCCCTGAAGCCTCCAAACCAACAGTAAACCTTAAAGTGGGGATTCGGGTCCTCACATCCTCCCCCACTAAAAGAAAGTTTCGTCCTCGAAACAAACACGGCTCAAAAGGGAGTCTCCAAGCCCAAAGGTAAGCATCCACCAACACAAACTCCAACTCCCCAGTCGCTACAAACTCTCCACAAAGCGAGTCCAACCGCGGATAAAGCTCAGGAATTCCCAAACACTGGGGACGAGGTAGAACAGCCAACTCTACGCGTCCAAACTATTCGAATTACGCCGCAAAACTTAACAGAAAAAGAAAGGGCCCACCAGTAGGACGGTCATCAACCCTCAACTCTCCAATTTAGAAAACAACTGAAATTAGCGAAAAGTTCGCAAATTTCGGCACAAGAGTAAGAAAAGAGGGAGAGAGGTGTTGATGTCGTTCCTGCTGTGGCAACAAAACGGAAGCTACGGTCTATCCGTGCCCCTAAAAAGAAAAACACAAATCTACGCGAGACCCCTAGGGACAAACCCTCTAGTCCTAGGCGTCACCTACGCTCGACCAGTCGCACCTAACCCGAAGCCATTGAAACCACTGCTGCAGGAAAGATGCCTCGGTGCCCTGCGGAAAAGATCTCCTGTTATCCAGCTCGCGGAAAGGCCAATGTACTCCATCCACAATCAAATGTTGCAGGATACCGCACCAGCGGGTCCACCCCACGTACTCAAACCAATTCTTGGAGCTGTAACAAGATCGTCACACCTGCTGGCGCACTTCTTCAGGTCTCAGCTGTCTCGATCATGCCCCAAAATACACCTCTGCTCGTAGGATACTTGAAAGAATCCAAACACTCATGCAAGCAATAGAATTCCTATCCCGTAATCATGCCGAGATGCAAATGCTCTACTAACATGTGCGGAAAGATGCAGCGGTGTCCAAAAACCCACTTAACTTTACTGAAAATAAGGCCATACCTGCGGCGATAGGATCTGCTGCTGGGGTGCTCTCTACCATAGCTGCATAATCTCGTCCACTAGGCGCTGAAGACCGTCGTCCCGTCTGTCCCGACGTCGTACCCCACTCTGTCTGATGGTGCCCTGGGGGAGTGGCTTCTGCTTCCTGAACTGGCAAGAGAGGTGCTGTAGCAAGGGGTTGCACTGACGGAACGGCTCGGCGACAAACTGATTGAAAATGTCCCAACTCTCCACATCGAAAACACCGTCCCCGCCTCTGGTCACACTGCGACGGTGGATGAGGGCCGCCACAGATGACGCACTCACGTCGCTGCTGCTGGCGCTGCTGTCTAGGCTGGTGCTGCTGATACCGTGGCTGCTGCCGGGAACCACCTGACCTCGAGCGCCTCCGAAACCCACGACCCTGAGGATGAGATCGTGGGGGTCTCGGAGGTCCCTGCCGACTCGTCTGTCCCTCAACATACTGTGCCGGGCGCTTTGCCCCCACAATCCCTGCGGAAGCTAGAGCCACCCCGGCTAACACCGCCTCTCTGTGCTCCGAACTCTGCCCCGAAAAACGATGTGGATCAGTCTGACGTAATCTCGTCAACAAATCAAACACCTCTCGCTGCTCGGCCGGGGTCAACTGTCCTACCGTCCCGGACGCCTGACCACTGGTAACCGGTGCAATAGGGGCTGCCTGTGCTGCTGGCACAACTGGGGGTGCCACCGCTGGTGAGGAGGGTACAGGGAAACTCTCTAGAGGTACTACCACCGGCTGTACTCTTTGTTCCATCATGCGCGTCATCCGATCCATGATCTCCTCCTGGCGCCGTAAAATCTCCACCTGACGTCGGAGAGTCTCAGACAAATGGGCCATCTGAGCCTGAAGCTCCTGCCCCTCACTCTGCTGACCCTGAGGTGACTCCTCCTGCTCAGGCTCATGGGAGGAGGAAGACTGAGAACGTGTCTGCATCCTGCGTCGAGGAGGCATCGTGCCCACCTGCAATCCACAAGCAAACATCAAGACAACACCAAACAGCACTCGACCCAATCAAGCGGAAGTCTAACGGCATGTCCCCCTTCCTGAAGTACTATGTTGTCTGCAGCCAACATAGTTGCCACAGAAGGAAGACATGTCAATCACTCATCCCGGTCCGCTCGGAAGAGTTAGAAACCCAATCAGGACTCCCGCTAAAATCACGGCTCTCACGTGAGTCATCCTAGGGTCCAACCACAAGCCTAGGGTTCCTAAGTCCTCAATGACCTAAAACCTAGGCTCTGATACCACTCTAATCTGTCACGCCCCGGGGTCGGAACTGTACCCCGGGCTCGCCAACAGATCCGCCGCCCCTACGGGAAGCCCCGTAGAGACGTAGCGTCTAACCTGCAAAAAAAAAAGAACATCTACACTAACAGATATCAGAGCTGTAAAAGAAATATGACTATGAACAGAAGTAAAACAGTCTCTCATAAAATATACATAAAATCCTCACAGAATACAGAAGTCTCTCCAATTAAACCAAAAGAGTACAACTCGATACCTCACTACATAAACTCTCAAACATGACACAACCAAAATATAAGGGTACCTCTAACACACTGAAGCTGAAGGGGAGAAAGGATCTATCTCGCGACTCCCTTACCTCGGTCTGGAAAAGCAGGATCAGCAACTGGCACCGCAGGAACTGGAGCTGAAGTCCCTGGGGAAAAGACACCACGACGGGTGTGAGAACTACCTCCCACAGTAGTTCTCAGTGGGTGCCGCCAACAAGCCCGACGGTCTGCCCACTAAGTCTACTAGAGGCATAAAGTAACAAAAGAAATGCAGTATGGAGAAGCTGAAAAGTAAAACATCTACTGCTACCATGCCTCTATCTAAAAATGCTCAAAAAGCGGGACAGATGAAAATATGATGTATCCGCTAACATAACAGTAAGGTCACTCAATCTGGACTGACTGCCTCCTCGGGTCTAGTCAAGCCTGCGCCAATCTACTGCCGATATATCCTAGAGGACCGGACTTACGTAGAACGTCCGTAGCTGCCAAAACTGGCTCAGCCAGAGGGACGGTGTCTGTGACTGCCAAAACTGGCTCAGTCAGAGGGACTGCGTCCGTAACTGCCAAAACTGGCTCAGTCAGAGGGAATGCATCCGTAACTGCCAAAACTGGCTCAGTCAGAGGGAATGCATCGACAAGTCGCGGTACAAGAGTAACATATCCACCCCGGGTGTGGCTCTCGAGGGGTGCGACCCCACCGAGGAAAAGTATCCGCGCACTCTGTCGCGCAGGTGGCATTGCAGGCTATGGTCAAAATCCACACTCACGCTCTGCTCAGATGAACTCAACCCTCAACATCTCTCACAACAGACGGAGCTCACTCTACGACTCAGCTGACCAGCCCACACGAAACCCGAGACACTCGCCTCACCATCAACTCACCCTGCGGACTCACTAACAGGATACGCCCCACAACAGGCCAAGATCCACTCACTGTCTAAGAATCCACACTGTCACTATGACCATGTCCCAAGGATCCCAGATCCACTATCACTATCACTATCACTATCATAATGTGAACTGGTCTACAGACTGCTACAGACTCCACTCGGTCCCCAGACACGAGTGCAAATGCATCCACAGCTAATAAGCCTCCCAGCCCATGACTCGGGGAAAATCACTATGTCCAGAGTGACAAGAGTAATAACCACTGTGGGAAAAACTAAGCAATGAATAAATCCAATTCAGGTTTAAGTTTACTATAGTCTGGTGGAGCATGATGTGTAATACTTAACAGGTATACTAAGCTAAGTTGAGTTTCCATGTTGTAAGAGTTCAAATAGTGCAAGTGGCTCAATGAGGTCATCAGATTTAACAACTATCAACTGTGGGTACTAACATACATTTGTACAGATTAAACAGCTCACATACTATCATGCATGCACTTAATAATCATAGAATTAGAGTGCAGTCCATAGGTATTGAAAGCAGGATCACCCACCTGATCGCGCTAACTGTCCGGGACGGTACAGATAAACAGTCCCGAAATCGACAATCTCCCAGATCCACAGAGCAAGAGCACAGAAAAAGTGCTCTTATAGTCCTGGGTACAACAACACATCTCAATTATACACAATTCACACACAACAACTACTATTCCAAAAATCTGCATACACAGTTACTGTTCACACGCGAATTTCACCTGAAAATAAATTTCTCAAAATTCCAATAAAAATATCACGACGATCCTCGCGAAGTGTAGATGTCGATAGGCTCTTGAATCGTCGAATTCCGATGTCCGGATGAGGAGATAAAAATCCGCGAAGTGAGTGCTGTCCAGGAATCTCACAGCAAAACAGCGGCTCAGTAATGCCTCGAAATCCGTGCCAAAAACCCAAATCTAGGCAAAACACTCAACACGAAAGTCGAAGATTTACCTCTCGTGAATCCAACGCCGCAAAAATCGCTGAATTCGGCTGTCGGGGTAGCTCTGTGGAATTTTTAGACCGAAATGCGACGATAACGGGCCTCCAACAGAAATCCGTCGCTCCGCACTTCGAGGCAGAAAACACAGTCGTCGCGGCTTCCAAAAGTTCTGAAACTTCACCAGAAGATGCACAAGAGGGAGAGGAAGAAAGTTGGTATTTGGCTCTTGAGCAGAAGCTCTCGGGAAGGTGGCCAAAAATCCAGCCCAAGGTGCCTTTAAATAGCCTCTCCCCAAAAGCAGCCCAAAAAAACAAGTTATCCAGAATTCGGGCCCATTTCGGGCGCCCGAAAACTTTCGGGCGGCTACAGTAACGGGCCGGCCCGTTACTGTGCGCGCCCGAAACGCCCTCAGGCCGCCACGTGTCCCCCTTGTCCGCCTCCTGCACCCGGCGCACGACCCCGACGAATCCGGCGACGCCACGTGTCCCGACCAGGCGTCGTGCACCGCTGCACCCGACCAATCACGGGGCGCCACGTGGCGCCCCCACTCCGACCCGGTCAACGCGCACGTCGCGCGACGTGCGCGGCCGCGCCGCCGCCGGACCCGGGTCGGGCACGCGCCCCGAGGCACCGCCTCAGCCGTCACTGCCCGTGGACCGAGTGCACCAGAACCCGCCAACCACACAACGCCACGTGTCCCTCGGTTCACCGTGCACCAGAGCCAAAGTCCGTGGACCGCGTGCACAACACCCACCAACCACGGAGTGCCACGTGTCCTACCCTCGGTCCACCGTGCACCCCGCCAAGGCCCGTGGACCGCGCCCGCTGCGCCGGCCAACCGCAGCGCGCCACGTGGCCCGCGCCCGGTGCACGCGCCCCGCGGTGGACCGCGCGCCTGCGCCGCCGCGCGCCGCCCGCCGCCGCCGGCGCTCTTCCGGCCGCCGGAACAGTAACCCCATGCCTCGATTTCCGTGTTTTCGCGTCCGGGCTCCGAAAAATTCAAGTAAATAGTCCATTTCGCTCGTTTTCGCGCGCTGAATCCAAATCCGAGGTCCGTTCGGCCAAATTCCGCTTCTAAAATTTCCCAAAATTTCCCGGAAAAGTAAACTTGATCCAATTTCTGTTCCGGGTCCATTCTTGGCTCCAATAAGCGCGCAAACACCTCAGACACCCAAAATGGACTCCCAGAGAAGAAACAAGCTCCAATTTCACCAGAAACTCAAATCTGGAGCCCGACACGCACACACACACTCCCTGAAGCCTCCAAACCAACAGTAAACCTAAAGTGGGGATTCGGGTCCTCACATCCTCCCCCACTAAAAGAAAGTTTCGTCCTCGAAACAAACACGGCTCAAAAGGGAGTCTCCAAGCCCAAAGGTAAGCATCTACCAACACAAACTCCAACTCCCCAGTCGCTACAAACTCTCCACAAAGCGAGTCCAACCGCGGATAAAGCTCAGGAATTCCCAAACACTGGGGACGAGGAAGAACAGCCAACTCTACGCGTCCAAACTATTCGAATTACGCCGCAAAACTTAACAGAAAAAGAAAGGGCCCCACCAGTAGGACGGTCATCAACCCTCAACTCTCCAATTTAGAAAACAACTGAAATTAGCGAAAAGTTTGCAAATTTCGGCACAAGAGTAAGAAAAGAGGGAGAGAGGTGTTGATGTCGTTCCTGCTGTGGCAACAAAACGGAAGCTACGGTCTATCCGTGCCCCTAAAAAGAAAAACACAAATCTACGCGAGACCCCTAGGGACAAACCCTCTAGTCCTAGGCGTCACCTACGCTCGACCAGTCGCACCTAACCCGAAGCCATTGAAACCACTGCTGCAGGAAAGATGCCTCGGTGCCCTGCGGAAAAGATCTCCTGTTATCCAGCTCGCGGAAAGGCCAATGTACTCCATCCACAATCAAATGTTGCAGGATACCGCACCAGCGGGTCCACCCCACGTACTCAAACCAATTCTTGGAGCTGTAACAAGATCGTCACACCTGCTGGCGCACTTCTTCAGGTCTCAGCTGTCTCGATCATGCCCCAAAATACACCTCTGCTCGTAGGATACTGGGAAGAATCCAAACACTCATGCAAGCAATAAATTCCTATCCCGTAATCATGCCGAGATGCAAATGCTCTACTAACATGTGCGGAAAGATGCAGCGGTGTCCAAAAACCCACTTAACTTTACTGAAAATAAGGCCATACCTGCGGCGATAGGATCTGCTGCTGGGGTGCTCTCTACCATGGCTGCATAATCTCGTCCACTAGGCGCTGAAGACCGTCGTCCCGTCTGTCCCGACGTCGTACCCCACTCTGTCTGATGGTGCCCTGGGGGAGTGGCTTCTGCTTCCTGAACTGGCAAGAGAGGTGCTGTAGCAAGGGGTTGCACTGACGGAACGGCTCGGCGACAAACTGATTGAAAATGTCCCAACTCTCCACATCGAAAACACCGTCCCCGCCTCTGGTCACACTGCGACGGTGGATGAGGGCCGCCACAGATGACGCACTCACGTCGCTGCTGCTGGCGCTGCTGTCTAGGCTGGTGCTGCTGATACCGTGGCTGCTGCCGGGAACCACCTGACCTCGAGCGCCTCCGAAACCCACGACCCTGAGGATGAGATCGTGGGGGTCTCGGAGGTCCCTGCCGACTCGTCTGTCCCTCAACATCCTGTGCCGGGCGCTTTGCCCCCACAATCCCTGCGGAAGCTGGAGCCACCCCGGCTAACACCGCCTCTCTGTGCTCCGAACTCTGCCCCGAAAAACGATGTGGATCAGTCTGACGTAATCTCGTCAACAAATCAAACACCTCTCGCTGCTCGGCCGGGGTCAACTGTCCTACCGTCCCGGACGCCTGACCACTGGTAACCGGTGCAATAGGGGCTGCCTGTGCTGCTGGCACAACTGGGGGTGCCACCGCTGGTGAGGAGGGTACAGGGAAACTCTCTAGAGGTACTACCACCGGCTGTACTCTTTGTTCCATCATGCGCGTCATCCGATCCATGATCTCCTCCTGGCGCCGTAAAATCTCCACCTGACGTCGGAGAGTCTCAGACAAATGGGCCATCTGAGCCTGAAGCTCCTGCCCCTCACTCTGCTGACCCTGAGGTGACTCCTCCTGCTCAGGCTCATGGGAGGAGGAAGACTGAGAACGTGTCTGCATCCTGCGTCGAGGAGGCATCGTGCCCACCTGCAATCCACAAGCAAACATCAAGACAACACCAAACAGCACTCGACCCAATCAAGCGGAAGTCTAACGGCATGTCCCCCTTCCTGAAGTACTATGTTGTCTGCAGCCAACATAGTTGCCACAGAAGGAAGACATGTCAATCACTCATCCCGATCCGCTCGGAAGAGTTAGAAACCCAATCAGGACTCCCGCTAAAATCACGGCTCTCACGTGAGTCATCCTAGGGTCCAACCACAAGCCTAGGGTTCCTAAGTCCTCAATGACCTAAAACCTAGGCTCTGATACCACTCTAATCTGTCACGCCCCGGGGTCGGAACTGTACCCCGGGCTCGCCAACAGATCCGCCGCCCCTACGGGAAGCCCCGTAGAGACGTAGCGTCTAACCTGCAAAAAAGAACATCTACACTAACAGATATCAGAGCTGTAAAAGAAATATGACTATGAACAGAAGTAAAACAGTCTCTCATAAAATATACATAAAATCCTCACAGAATACAGAAGTCTCTCCAAAGAAACCAAAAGAGTACAACTCGATACCTCACTACATAAACTCTCAAACATGACACAACCAAAATATAAGGGTACCTCTAACACACTGAAGCTGAAGGGGAGAAAGGATCTATCTCGCGACTCCCTTACCTCGGTCTGAAAAGCAGGATCAGCAACTGGCACCGCAGGAACTGGAGCTGAAGTCCCTGGGGAAAAGACACCACGACGGGTGTGAGAACTACCTCCCACAGTAGTTCTCAGTGGGTGCCGCCAACAAGCCCGACGGTCTGCCCACTAAGTCTACTAGAGGCATAAAGTAACAAAAGAAATGCAGTATGGAGAAGCTGAAAAGTAAAACATCTACTGCTACCATGCCTCTATCTAAAAATGCTCAAAAAGCGGGACAGATGAAAATATGATGTATCCGCTAACATAACAGTAAGGTCACTCAATCTGAACTGACTGCCTCCTCGGGTCCAGTCAAGCCTGCGCCAATCTACTGCCGATATATCCTAGAGGACCGGACTTACGTAGAACGTCCGTAGCTGCCAAAACTGGCTCAGCCAGAGGGACGGTGTCTGTGACTGCCAAAACTGGCTCAGTCAGAGGGACTGCGTCCGTAACTGCCAAAACTGGCTCAGTCAGAGGGAATGCATCCGTAACTGCCAAAACTGGCTCAGTCAGAGGGAATGCATCGACAAGTCGCGGTACAAGAGTAACATATCCACCCCGGGTGTGGCTCTCGAGGGGTGCGACCCCACCGAGGAAAAGTATCCGCGCACTCTGTCGCGCAGGTGGCATTGCAGGCTATGGTCAAAATCCACACTCACGCTCTGCTCAGATGAACTCAACCCTCAACATCTCTCACAACAGTCGGAGCTCACTCTACGACTCAGCTGACCAGCCCACACGAAACCCGAGACACTCGCCTCACCATCAACTCACCCTGCGGACTCACTAACAGGATACGCCCCACAACAGGCCAAGATCCACTCACTGTCTAAGAATCCACACTGTCACTATGACCATGTCCCAAAGATCCCAGATCCACTATCACTATCACTATCACTATCATAATGTGAACTGGTCTACAGACTGCTACAGACTCCACTCGGTCCCCAGACACGAGTGCAAATGCATCCACAGCTAATAAGCCTCCCAGCCCATGACTCGGGGAAAATCACTATGTCCAGAGTGACAAGAGTAATAACCACTGTGGGAAAAACTAAGCAATGAATAAATCCAATTCAGGTTTAAGTTTACTATAGTCTGGTGGAGCATGATGTGTAATACTTAACAGGTATACTAAGCTAAGTTGAGTTTCCATGTTGTAAGAGTTCAAATAGTGCAAGTGGTTCAATGAGGTCATCAGATTTAACAACTATCAACTGTGGGTACTAACATACAATTTGTACAGATTAAACAGCTCATATACTATCATGCATGCACTTAATAATCATAGAATTAGAGTGCAGTCCATAGGTATTGAAAGCAGGATCACCCACCTGATCGCGCTAACTGTCCGGGACGGTACAGATAAACAGTCCCAGAAATCGACAATCTCCCAGTCCACAAGCAAAGAGCACAAAAAAGTGCTACATAGTCCTGGGTACAACAACACATCTCAATTATACACAATTCACACACAACAACTACTATTCCAAAAATCTGCATACACAGTTACTGTTCACACGCGAATTTCACCTGAAAATAAATTTTTCAAAATTCCAATAAAAATATCACGACGATCCTCGCGAAGTGTAGATGTCGATAGGCTCTTGAATCGTCGAATTCCGATGTCCGGATGAGGAGATAAAAATCCGCGAAGTGAGTGCTGTCCAGGAATCTCACAGCAAAACAGCGGCTCAGTAATGCCTCGAAATCCGTGCCAAAAACCCAAATCTAGGCAAAACACTCAACACGAAAGTCGAAGATTTACCTCTCGTGAATCCAACGCCGCAAAAATCGCTGAATTCGGCTGTCGGGGTAGCTCTGTGGAATTTTTAGACCGAAATGCGACGATAACGGGCCTCCAACAGAAATCCGTCGCTCCGCACTTCGAGGCAGAAAACACAGTCGTCGCGGCTTCCAAAAGTTCTGAAACTTCACCAGAAGATGCACAAGAGGGAGAGGAAGAAAGTTGGTATTTGGCTCTTGAGCAGAAGCTCTCGGGAAGGTGGCCAAAATCCAGCCCAAGGTGCCTTTAATAGCCTCCCCAAAAGCAGCCCAAAAAAACAAGTTATCCAGAATTCGGGCCCATTTCGGGCGCCCGAAAACTTTCGGGCGGCTACAGTAACGGGCCGGCCCGTTACTGTGCGCGCCCGAAACGCCCTCAGGCCGCCACGTGTCCCCCTTGTCCGCCTCCTGCACCCGGCGCACGACCCCGACGAATCCGGCGACGCCACGTGTCCCGACCAAGCGTCGTGCACCGCTGCACCCGACCAATCACGGGGCGCCACGTGGCGCCCCCACTCCGACCCGGTCAACGCGCACGTCGCGCGACGTGCGCGGCCGCGCCGCCGCCGGACCCGGGTCGGGCACGCGCCCCGAGGCACCGCCTCAGCCGCCACTGCTCCGTGGACCGAGTGCACCAGAACCCGCCAACCACACAACGCCACGTGTCCCTCGGTCACCGTGCACCAGAGCGAAGATCCGTGGACCGCGTGCACAACACCCCACCAACCACGGAGTGCCACGTGTCCTACCCTCGGTCCACCGTGCACCCCGCCAAGGCCCGTGGACCGCGCCCGCTGCGCCGGCCAACCGCAGCGCGCCACGTGGCCCGCGCCCGGTGCACGCGCCCCGCGGTGGACCGCGCGCGCCGCCGCCGCCGCGCTCCGCCGCCGCCGGCGCTCTTCCGGCCGCCGGAACAGTAACCCCATGCCTCGTTTCCGTGTTTTCGCGTCCGGGCTCCGAAAAATTCAAGTAAATAGTCCATTTCGCTCGTTTTCGCGCGCTGAATCCAAATCCGAGGTCCGTTCGGCCAAATTCCACTTCTAAAATTTCCCAAAATTTCCCGGAAAAGTAAACTTGCTCCAATTTCTGTTCCGGGTCTCATTCTTGGCTCCAATAAGCGCGCAAACACCTCAGACACCCAAAATGGACTCCCAGAGAAGAAACAAGCTCCAATTTCACCAGTAACTCAAATCTGGAGCCCGACACGCACACACACACACTCCCTGAAGCCTCCAAACCAACAGTAAACCTTAAAGTGGGGATTTGGGTCCTCACAAGTAGTGCCACATTTCTCTAACACAGTGCCCCAGGCATACGATCTCTCACACACTGGCCCACAGCCCCACGAAATCTCAAAACAAATGCAACCTCTATGTCAGCATGACGTAGCACAAATATCATTACCTAGATACCGTACATCTCTAATAACCAACAATTAACACAAAATGAAAGGTCAGTCCGGGTCGACAATATGGATCCCTTGACAATCAGAAAAACCTAAGCATGCTATAAAGGCACCTAACCAATCTCGATATCCATGTAGCCAAATAACCCACATAAACCTCCTATAATAAAATAATAATATTTTCTAATCCCAATCCAAACAATTCAAACACTAATAAAATATCAACCAATCACTAGCATGCATATTTCTACATCTAATAAACAATATAAAAATAGTAAACATCCATACATCTAGTAAGCATATATAATCAGTACTCCGACATTCTCGGTGACACAAAACCTACCTGGATTGCAAATCCATACAGAATACGGTTGGCGAAAAGACTACACGCTCAACAATGATCAGCATATGTGAACGACTCTACCTCAAAAAATCTAGCAGTACCCCGTGTCACGCCCCGGGGTCAAAACTGCGATCCGGGCTCGCCAACAGATCTGCCGCCCATACAGGAAGCCCCGCATAGGCGAAGCGTCTAACCTGCAAAAGATAATACAGCAGCTATACAGATATCAAAGCGAGGAAAGTAAACTACTGAAAAATAAATACAACTCCAAATAGTACATGTCAGGTCCTCACAATACATGTGTCTCTAAAAAAAAACTCTCAAAAGTAAATATACAATACAATCCACTGACAGTATTAGAAATCTCTAAAAGAGTACAGCTACTCTCCAAGAAGGGGCAGGGATATAGCTCGCGACTCCTTTATTTCGGTTAGTAGAAGCAGCAACAGCAGGGGTAGGAACTGGAGTAGATGCCTCTGAAAAAAGTCACCATAGAGGGTGTGAAAACTACATCAAACAATAGTTCTCAGTGGGAACCGCCTCCAAGACTACGGTCTGCCCACTAAGTTTTCTAGAGGCATAAGATAACAATGCAGTATATATCTATCAAGCTCAAAGAATGATACAGATGATAAAATGCATCTACTCGATATGCTCAATCAACCCAATCACAGTGACTGCCACATAGGGTCCAGTCAAACCTACTCCTGCCTACTACCACACATCTCCACAGGGACGGGATTTACATAGGGGGTCCCACTCGAACTGCGTCGATAAGTCGCGATAGCAAAGTAACAGGGCCAACTCCGGAGCGGCACTCGAGGGGAGCGACCCCACCGAGGAAGTATTCGCGCATCTCTGTCGGGCTCCATACGGCTCATGCAGGCTATAATCCAAATACATGATCAATCAGATCGAAAACAATAACTCAACACTAATAGCCTCAGCCGAAACACTCAACGGCTCGGGACCACCATCTACCCGAACGACTCCCAACTCTAGTACTGGTCTAATCTTAGCTATCCGACTCCACTCTGCCCCCAGGCACGAGCGTAACATGCATCCCACACTAATCCGATCACTCGGCCCACTACCCGGGCGAGGAAAAACCCTAAGTCCGGAGAAATATAAATAAATGGTGCAGGAAGTTCAAACATGGCAAAAATACCAAAGTTGAAGATTTTCTAAAATCTGGCCAGATATCATACAACATATGATAGGGTGCTAGTCAGAGTTCAACAGCTCTAATAATATCATAAATACATCAAAAATAGCACCTATTCTAGCATGCTGAGATCTACAATACTAGAATTAGAAGGAAGTCCGCAGATTTGGAGGAAAATCCAACCCACCTCAAATGCGCTGATTCGGAGTTCGAACAAGCTGATACTGGATGTGAACGTTCCTTAGGCTCTCACGGTTCCAACGAACCAAGAAACTCCAAAAACACTCCTCCCGGATGAACGACAGTGCTAAAAATACCTAGTGTTGCCCAAATAGTCCGATGTAAAAATCAACGTGCGCATCGACGGAGTGTGGAAGCCAAACCATACATAATTTTCACTCGGACTAAAAAAAAAGGTGCTCACCTTGATCATAAGAAGGAGTCTT
Source organism: Tillandsia fasciculata (assembly GCA_029168755.2). Taxonomy (NCBI): domain Eukaryota; kingdom Viridiplantae; phylum Streptophyta; class Magnoliopsida; order Poales; family Bromeliaceae; genus Tillandsia; species Tillandsia fasciculata. The sequence goes on along the minus strand of CM054943.1, from coordinate 4,845,552 downwards.
AACTTTTACTTTCCCAGTCAGAGACCAAAATTCCAACGAAAACTGAAAAACAAAACTGAAAGTCGCGATGAGTTCATACACAGATTCCAGCACCGAAACTCCGTCATTCAACTCCAAAGACAGGAAAATTTCACCTTAGAAATGCCTTCAAAAAAATCCAAGAAAGGTACGGTTGCATTCCTCTCGAAGTCTAGATGGAGATCGAATCCTTAAACATCCAATTCCGCCAACAAACGACCGAGAAAAAGCATAAAACCTCCCTGCTGTCCAGAAAAACTACAGCACAAAAAGGGGTCTAAAGATGCTGCGAGAAATCTCATGAAATCCCAAAATGGAGAGGAGCAATGAGTACCAAAGTCGAAGGCCTACCTGTCGTGAAAATTTAAAACAAAAAATCAGCAAAAATCTCCAAGGGGTTAGCTCTGGGCAGTCTGCGGACGAAACATCGACGAAGAAAACCGTAGTCGAAGGAACGTCGAAGCTCGCGGAGTCGAGGAAGAAGATGATGAAACGGCCTCCAAAAATCCTCCAAAAATCCTAGAAGTAAAGAAAACTTGTAGAAGATCACCTCTGCCAAAGGGGGCTCCAAGAAGGCTTCGAAAAAAACCCAAAAATAAAGGTGGAATGGCCTATTTATAGGAAAAAACCAGGGAAAAAAAACCCACTTCGGATCCAGGGGTGTTCCGGGCGCCTAGATCCGCACAATGCGGTGCCCGGACACGTGGCATACATCCACGCCACCTCTGCGTAGCGGCCCGAAAGCACTGGATCGCGCCACGCATCCCACGCCCGATCTCCGTGCGCCCTGCGCCCGCACGGTGGTTGGCGTCGGCCAATCAAGACGCGCCACGTTGATGGCACGGTCCACGGTGGGGTGCACGCGGTGCGTGTTGCGCTCGGTCCCCCGCGCCCGCCGCCTGGCCAATGGCGCGACACCACGTGGCCCACTCACGTTGATTGCGGCGCGATGGAAGCGGCCCGCCAATCCCGCTGCGCCACGTGGCCCGCCCGCGTCTTCGCTTGTCCCGGTGCACGCGCAAGTGGGTCGTGAACCGGCCCATTTCTAAATTCAACCCGATAGCCCAAAAAGTCCAAAAATAGCTATTTTTCACTATTTTTGCACGCTGAGTCCGTTTTTGGCGTCCGTTTGACGCGCAACGGGCTCGGTACACCAAAAATAGGTATTTTCTCACCGCCGACCACACAGTCAAGTCACACGAAAATTCGGGATAACACACCCCGCTTCAACCGCGCGACATAGAAAACCCCAGCTTTAACATTCCAACAAAAGGCACAAAACTCAAATAAAAAAAACACTAATGAGCTAAACCTCTAACAACCAAAAACCACCTCGAAAAATCCAAACAAATAATATTAAATAAGCAAAACCTACCCCAAAGTTGACGCGCTGTAAAATCTCATGCGCGCGCTCGAGCTCGGCTCATTGAAACAATCCGCGCGCTCCAGGGCACTCCCCGCACGATCATCTCTCCTCTCTCTCTCTCTCTCTCTCTCTCTCTCTCTCTCTTTCCGTCACTCTCTGATTCTCTCTCTAGAGCCCTCGGACATGAGAAGAAGAAAGAAAGAAGAGAAAAGAAAAATATCTCGTGCTTAAATAGCCAGGAAAATAGGATTCGGCCGAAACAACCCAATTCGAATAGCCCAAGCCTCTCATGGTGACAGGAAAGATTCGGGCCGCTACAGGGCACGTTTCGGGCGCCTGAAAATGGCTCACGCACCACGTGTGCGTCACATCGCGCGTCAGGCGTGTCGCTGCCGTTGTCGCTTCCCCGCACGCTCGCATCCAACGTTAGGTTGCCATGTGTCCCCTACCTCGATCGCCGAGCCGCCACACGTTATGCACACGTCCCAGCCGGCCAACCACCTTCTAAGCAGCTACAGGGTGAATCCGGGCGTCTGGATCCACGCCCGAAACCCACAAAACCCCTATAAACATAGCCTTTGGCTCTGTTTTTCGCACCAATTTGCGCTAAAATGATCCCGATCCGGCCCAACACTCCTACAACGTGTTGACTGACCAACCATATTGCAACTTTGCTATTTGCAAAAGTCCAGTATCTCACACACTGCATGTACGAGGACATACTCCACACACACGAAGCATCTAAATCAAACCTGTAGCAATTCTTGGAGTCTACAACTAATTAACATGTATCAAAGCTGAATATAAACTAAATCTATCAACTATCATTGTATATGAAATCACACAATCACATCTTCCAAAATATAAATACAAGTAAAGGGCCTCGACCTCACCAGTCTCGATGTACAGCTATACCCAAAAGCTAAACTGTCTGGTGATCCTCCTCTATGGCTTAAGTATACAGGTAGGAGATGTCATAACTACTATACGATCCCCTTACATCAATCCGACGTTAGCTCAGAAATTCTTGAAAAGCAAACCGCAAGAAAACGTGAAAACTACTAAACAGTAGTCCCAAGTAGATATAGCTGACGACAATAATGGCCTACCCACTAGGTCAACTAAAGGCAAAATAGAGAATAAACTAAATAACTAAACAATAAACCCACCATGTCTATAATGCCTCTAGATCAATACTACAAAGCTGTAATTAACCCTCTCATAAATAACATCTATTCTGCCTTTATCACAAATATCGAAAAATAGTAAAGACTATTTCACACATCAACTAAAGTAACCATAATAAATATACAACATAACCCAATCATACACTAATCGACTCAACAATCCGGTCAAGCCTACGCGGCCTCGTATCAAGCCACCACCACTGCCAAGGTTGAAGTCCGCTGCGTGAGGCTACCGATCGTTCTGCCTGGCCTATGTCAATCACCACACCTCCGAATGGGCACTCGAGGGGCGCGACCCCAACAAGTATCATAATATAACATACTGTCAAGCTATAATACTCGTGAACTTTAAATCCAAAAATTTAAATTTGAATTTGATTTTCTGAAATTTTTATATTCGATAATTCAGATTTTTGGGAGTGTTCCTGAAGAAGCTGTTGGAAAAATCCGGTACTCGCCTCGGAACCAGATTCTCTGAATCTGCAACCCGCTCCGGTACTGCAATCCACTCTGGTACCGCCTAGAGTTGTGATTCCGCAGCGGAAATGTCAAATCGGATTTTTACTATAAATCCGTCCTCTCAATATAACTGGAATTAGCACAACCACCAAGGAGAAGAAAAATAAAATAGAAAATATGCGGATGAAATAAGATTCATTAATTAAGAAAAGAATTACATCGACTCCTCTTTTCTTCTACCTCCTGAATCTCTCTCACCCTTCTCTCGTCTTCTATAAACCTAGACGACTCCCTTCTCTCGTCTTCTATAAACCTAGAAAACTATGGATGTGGCTAAATCCTAACCTCCACCACCTCCTTGGGTGTTACCACCACCGTGGGTGTAAATACCACTATATGGGTGTGGCTAAATCCTAGCCCCCACCACCTCCATGGGTATTACCACCACCGTCTCCATGGGTGTGACCACGTTAACACCCCCGTGCTGTGGATACCACTATATGGGTGTGGCTAAATCCTAGCCCCCACCACCTCCATGGGTATTACCACCATCGTGGGTGTGACTATCTTAACACCACCTTAAAATAATAACACATGTGCTATATTTATAGCTTACATCAAAAGCTATCCAAATCCTAGTCTAAATAGATTTTTATTCTAATTAATGTTTAAATCTTAACAAACTTATCTCTTTAAGATTTAAATATTAATCTTAATCCAACTAGGATTCAATTACAAATCTAATCAAATCCTAACAGAAGCGACTAATGCGAGCTAACGAGACCCAAACAAGACGAAACAAAATCATTAGCTGATCGGCCTCGTCGAGCTGAACGATGTGGCGACGTCCAATTTTGTGTTTGGCGAGCCAAAAGCCTCGAAAAATGCATAAAATACTATTTTATAGTGTAATTTTATAGAAAACCTAATTTTTGTGCATTGATTTGTGTGAAACTTTTGGTGGAGGGGCTTCTCAGTAGATTACACCTCCAGGCAAGGACCCAAGGCAAAATACCAAGATTATAGGGATTTTTTAGTATCTTAGCCACCTTTTATATAAAGGTTTTTAGGGTTTCTGTTGGAAACCCTAGCCACACAATCCTTGAAAACTCTTACACCCTTCGCCTCCCCCTCTCGCCCTGCACCTTCCCCGAGCCTTGCCACCGCCAGCCGCCGCCTCCTCTCGCTGAAAAAAAGAAGCAAGACACCTTTCCTTGTGCTCTCGGGCTGGGAATGAAGGGAGATTACCTATCCATCCGCACACAAGTGTGTCACGTGTTGACACGAAAGGGTGCCTGTACTATACACTACCGTTGTAGGCGGACAACAACATGCCCCTGTGCCACGACTTTTTAATCCTTGATTCAAAATATTTGATAAAAATATATAATAAACAATTAAAATATTTTATTGCTAAAAAAACTTAAATAAATATTTCATATCTTTATGCATTGTCACACATATATTTTTTAGGATTAATTTCATACAGCTCCTTTAAACATATTGAATAATAGATATATCCTTATAAAGTTCAACTTTTCATATTTATTCATTCAAAAATTCTAAATTGTTCATATATGTTCATCTAGTTTGTTACCGTTAGTTTATTATTTATTTTTGAACATAATATAAGTAAATTATTGATTTTGTCCTTGCAAATATGTCCCTTCAAAAGTTTCAACTATTAAAAAATATATCTATGATTAAGCATAATATCTAAAAAGGTAAAAAGGTAACTTTACCTCACTCACTAATCAAGATTAAGTATTTAACCTATGATTAACGATATTTTTTTAACAAATATTGACGGTAGAAATATATATTAACAACTTAGAACTTTTGAAGGAATAAATATGAAAAGTTGAACTTTGTAGAAATATATATATCTGTTATTCGATATATTTACAGAAAAATGTATGAAATTAACTCTATTTTTATGACCAGTACGCATCTGCATAATTCAGCACATATCGTACCGTATCATATCAGCAAATTTTCGACACAATTCTGTGCAACAATATTAAATCTTCGGTTGCAACCCTAGCTATTTACAATCAACCTATTTTAATAATGTAATGTAACTCCCTCTGCATGCACTTGTTCTCTGGGACAAGTGTCAACAAAACTCTAACTTTGTGGTTCACCTAACCATTTCTATGTGATCTTTCCTGAGTCATGCTACGGCAACTAAATTAATTACACTAATAATAGGAGGCCAATATTCCAATTCCATGTGGTCAATAAGAGCACGTCCAAATGTATCAACTAACCCTCCTATTTTAGTCAACGATGTATACACCACTGTGTCCTCTATAGGAAAATTTCTCAATGTTGCCCACCCACCATTAACTCCCCTTTCTCCTTTTTTTTTTTTTTGTTCACAATTTTTTCCCGCCTTTTTGTACACCTATTTATGCACCTACCTTCTTGACATGGTGCATTAGTTTTGGTGAGGTTGAAATGACTAATCAAGTTCTCTCTCTCTCTCTCTCTCTCTCTCTCTCTCTCTAACAAATACACGTACACACACAAGAAAAAAAAATAAAAAAGAAAGTAGGTGCATGTTCTTTATTTTTATGTATTTTCATTCACTCGTCACATCGATATGATGAGTAAAATTTATTTCATTTCAGAATAGTATGGATGTAAAATGTACACTTTATTTGAAGTGTACATCTAGAGCAATGCTAGGTGTACATCCGAAATAGAATATACATCCTACACCTATTCTATCCTGAGATGAATATTCATTCACTTGTCACATCGATGTGACGAGTAAAATTTATTCCATCCCAAAATAAAATGGGTGTAAAATGTACACTCTATTTGGGATGTATATATATCATTTTTCTTTAACTAATTTGATAGATAGAAATTAAGATATATATATATATACATATATATATATATATATATATATATATATATATATATATATATATACATCAAAGATTATATCCGAAATTTAATGATGTGATAATTAGGTAAGCGATATGGGTAAGCGCTTGTGAAGGGGTGATTGATGCATGCTAATTGATACTAGTTGAAAACAGTTTTGACATGTTAGAGCAAAGTAAATTTATTTTTTCTAGCCGTAATTTGTACTTTTCTGCTTCATGGGATAGCAGAAACAGCTTTGATGATATCAATTACTCATTGTGATTATTTGAACTACAATAAAATTAGATTATAGAGATATATTTTTGTGACACTTTTTGTGCAAGTATTTTATCTATATTTCATCTATATCCTAATAACATATTTTTGGGACACATTATAATAATATATCGCTATACACCATATATACCATCTGCACATATAACGACACTAATTATAAGTGTTGGTATTTTTGCTAGCGGTATTTTTTTCAGATTTTAAAAATATTTAAAAGTGTCGTTATAACATAATTTTGTTGTAGTGTTGGTGGATAATTTTTATTGATTGAAATTAACTTTTGCTCACTCACATGCTGGTTGCATCATGATGTTTGAAATAGTAAAATTCCTCATCTTTTCAAGCATGAGAAAAAGAAAGAAAAAGATAAGTGAATTCCCATATAGTGGAGGACCATAATAAGGCCACATGATAAAAAGGTTATACTATGATGCCATTGAGAGATATTGGAGCATATTAATTTACCAATTTAATGTATACTAGCGTAGTTACCTGATGCAGTGAACAGATATTTTATTTAGTAGTAAAAAATATAAAGAATTTTTTATAGAATGTTTTTTTTTTTTAATACAACGATCAATAGCAGAATTATCTATATATTTGTGAATATATCAATTATCCAATTCAAAATAAAAAAATCCATTAGACCCTTTTATAGACCTTTGACATTAATTATAAAATTATGAACTTCTTGATTGAAGAACCTAACCCTTAAACTCTCTAAAAAGTAAATATTAGTTGATAGTTGTAAACTGAGAAGAATTACAAAAAGTTACAAAAATACTGGTCGATATTATTATATTTTTTTCAAAACGTATATTTTTTAGCGATCAAAATACTGGTCATTATTATTATACCTTTTTTCTCAATATTAATTTTTAACGACGATAATTTTAGTCGTTATTGTTATATTATTTCATAATAAGCTAATTATTAGCGACGAAAATATTGGTAGTTAAATTTATAAATTTCTAAATCATTAAGCTTATTAGCGACGACAAATAAGTCGCTATTGTTGCATTGTCTGGTTACTAATGAATAGTGATTAACAACCGAAAATTTTTCCATCGTTAAAATATATAACGATCGATTTTTCTAAACCGTCTTTAATTCTTTTAGTATGAAAAGTTATAAACGAGATTTTATTTCATCGTTATTTATTTTTAACGACGAAAAATAGAACAGTAACGACGATTTTTTCTTTCGTTAAAGGTTAACTTTGTTGTAGTGTTCGATATCCACTCAAGATTTGTACCGGATTGTAAATTAATTTATCTGAAATTATGAATCATTGAGAAGTATTTTGAATCTAGTTTCTAATGCATTAAACATTAATGTGCAATTTGGATAATTCTAAAAAAAATTATGATCAAAATATTTGATAGTACGCAAGTTGACTGGGTTAATGAGAAAAGAAACTAGTTCAATAAAAAAAAAACATATGAAAATCAACGAGTAAAAAAATTGACAGGCGAGTCCCGCGCAGAAGCATAAGATAATCAAAAATTACCACGTGAATTTTCAAACATAAGGATTAATAAGATTATATATAGATGTTTCTCATTAGATATTTAATTTCTTAGTTAGTACTACTTAAATAGTGTAATAGTATCGGTTTAGAATATATATGGATATTGTTTTATTTTATGCCATAACATTATTGGGTCATAATAGAACACAATTTGCTATCTTGTGCTATTAATACAGTAATTATTAAGATGATCATTAGTAAGAGAAAATAAGATGATATTGTGACACTTGGCACTACCATATGGTTTAATTACCATATGGTTTAATTTGTAATCATACTTCAAAATTATATATATATATATATATATATATATATATATATATATATATATATATATATATTAATTTATTTATTTATTTATTTATTATATTTATTTATTTATTTGAGCTGATGTGCTTTCAAGAACATAGAAGTATTTGTGCTCGTGACTTTCGTTGGATCACCTCAAAATTCGTGTTGCACTAATAAAAAATACTTAAAGAAACACACTGTTACTCCATCTTTTATGGATCTTATGAGGCTAAAAAGTCATAAGCAATGATTCTCCTATACTTTTAAAAGCTTCAAATATATATATATATATATATATATATATATATATATATATATATATATATATATATATATATATATGTATAGTTTATATATTTTTAAAATTATAAATTAAATTATATTTATAAATTTTTTATTATTGAATTTGTATTAGGATCCGTAATATTGTATGGGTGCTTTTAGGATTTTTAGTCCTTTAATGAATTTAAAAGATGCATGTGTGGTTGAGATAATAGTGAGTCCCTTAGATTTAATAAGTGGTTAAGAAAATAAAAAAATCTAACGGATCAAAATAATCAAAAAAATTGATCTAAGAGTAGAAAACTTGATAGCACCAAATATTTAGTGCTCTGGATAACATTGTAGTCTCTCTTCTCTCTCTCTCTCTCTCTCTCTCTCTCTCTCTCTCTCTCTATATATAGATATATATATATATATAGTCCGGCTAGAATACTATCGATAGCACCAAACAATTGGTGCTATCAAGTTTTCAGCCGTTGGATGAAAAGATATGCGGTTGGGATTATAGTGGTCCCCTAAAATTTTTACTATTCAACCACCATCTAGTAAAACCTAGGGAACCACTATTATCTTAACCACACATCTTTAATCCAACGGCTAAAAACTTGATAGCACCAATGACTTGGTGCTATCGATAGTATTCCAGCCTATTTTATATATATATATATATATATATATATAGAGTTGTGCTGGAATGCTATTGATAGCACCAGCCCAACTTTGCCACACCATTATAAACCATTGGATTGCATTGAGATTCGTGCAAGTCCTTTAATTAAAAAGAAAAGTTTTTAATTTTTACTTTTTTTTTACTTTTTCTTTTCTCTTTTTTTCATTAAAGAGCCTCCACGGAACTCAATGCGATCCAAGGGCTACAAAATGGGTGGCAAAGTTGGGCTGGTGCTATCAATAGCATTCCAGCCCAACTCTATATATATATATAGAGTTGGGCTGGAATGCTATTGATAGCACCAGCCCAACTTTGCCACCCATTTTGTAGCTCTTGGATCGCACTGAGATTCGTACAAACTCTTAAATAAAAAAGAAAAAAAAAGTAAAAAGAAAAGTAAAAAATAAAAAACTTTTCTTTTTAATTAAAGGACTTGCACGAATCTCAATGCGATCCAAGGGCTACAAAATGGATGGCAAAGTTGAGTTGGTGCTATCAATAGCATTCCAGCACAACTCTCTCTCTCTCTCTCTCTCTCTCTCTCTCTCTCTTCCTCTCTCTCTCCTCTCTCTATATTATATATATATATATATATATATATTATATATATGTCTTAACAGTGTTAGTTTCAAATAAAATGATAAATGAAGAGTGCCCCAATTTTGCTCGTAATTGAATCTCCTCTAAAATTGACCTCCAATAAGACCTTAAAATTCAAATGATAAAGTTTTAGTTTAGAATAAAACTTTCAGATTCAGCCATGAAATACATCAGATAGGTAGCTTACCAAACCATCTCAGCAAGATCTTGTTAAGAGGCTCCTCAATGAAGTTGCCCATGATATGTATTGATCCATTTCTTATACTCTTAAATATCCAACAATTAATGATCTTTCATAGATGATGAATTTAGTTTCTTTAGAGGATGTATAGAAGGACTAGAGTTTTTTTTTTTTTTTTTTTTTTTTTTTTTTTTTTTTTTTTTTTTAAGTGCAAAATTGATTAAATATGGTGGACAAAATTTGAAACGAACAAAAGTCGAAGGTCGTTTCTGAAAAAACTTGTGGACAAAATAGACTTATAATCCTAGTTAAGTCAACTAGCTTATAAAAATTTGACAAAAGACTTGGTATGCGTAAGTGATGATGATCTAAGGGACTAAAATAATATATTTTGAGAGACTTTTATACAGAATATTGAAAAATTTTGAGGACAAATATAAAAAATATACATATTTTTAGAGAGAAAAATAATATACTATCCACTAGATTTAATTTTTTAAAAATTAAATTTAGCTGAAAATATAAAATAACTAAGGTTCAAATTCGAAGCTTTAGATATCAACCGCCGAGTTCTTTGCCACATATTCTAGGGCATGTTTATTTGGGTGAAAGTGAAGAGAGATGAAGCCATTTTCGATCGTACAACGCCACTTCTATTATTTGGTTCGCAGTAATAAAGATCGATAACTCGATTTATGCAAAACAACATAATTGACTTGGACCCCGGATGTGCCGAAATCAATTATAGTGGAGAGAGTTACATAAAAAAAAATAATAAAATAATACAAATAATGGTAATGCTAAATATATTTAAATATATTTAATTATGATACTAATTACTTTTTTATTTAGTTTACATATTTTAAATATAATAAAAATTGTTTATTTAAGATTTAGTATTTTTTTTTTAAAATTTAGTTTGTACATTTACAATTTGATAAAAATCAATTAGTTGAGTATTAATATTTTCTTTACTCTATAATTTTATTGTTGTATTATTATAATTTATGTATAAAAAGAATTACTTGTTGCTTTAGATTATATTTTCTTAATTATCTAAAAATATAATTATATTATTTGACTTATTTATTATATTATAATTTATTAATTATTAAGTTATTAATTATTTATGTATAAATTATAATTTTTACACTATTCACTTCCTACCAATCAAATAATAAAATTGAATGAACTTCACTTTCATAACCATAAAAATAAACAGCGGTGAAGAACTAGTTTTCATCTAAAGTACACTTCAACCTAAAGTCCACTTTCGGTGAAACATATATGCCCGGATCAAAATAATAGTAATAATAATAATAATTAGTATAGCGACCCGCGTTATGCAGCGTGCAATGCTACCTCTACACTCATTTTTGGGTATAGATCCTACACCCCACCCATCCAAGGGTGGGGACTTTTTCATCCATCACTTCGAAGTGATGGGTGAAATTCATCCCACCCTAGAATAGATGGGGTGTACGATGTACACCTCAAAAATGAGTGTACATTTAGATTTTTTTTTTTTTTTTAATATAACAATCAATAGTAGAATTATCTATATATTGTGAATATATCAGTTTTTCAATTCAAAATAAAGAAAAACTTGTGACGTGGACTTTTAATAGGAAGATTAATAATATTAATAGAAGAGAATTTTAACTTTACCTTACTCAAATCCAATCCTTTAGACTTTTTTTTTTATAGACCTCCGCATTAATTATAAAGTTATAAATTTCTTGATTAATGAACCTACTCCGGGCCTAGATATTGGATTTAATTTTTTCTATATATAAGCTAATATATAAATTTATAATTATATTATGGATTATTTAGTTTAATAAGGTAATTAAGTGATCTATTATGGGCTCTGAAAATATCTATTGGGTATGGATTATTAATGTGTAGAAACTCAATACAAGTCTAATTAGAATTTATTGGACTCTAATTAAACATAGTATATAAGGAATATAAAAGAGTTGTGGTCCCGATCGGATTCCTGCCGTCAATTTATTCTACATCATTTAGAGCAAATTAATTAGACGGCAAATCTAGACTTGGAAGCATTAAATTCATGCGATTTATTGTCGGTGTTTGAGGAACGATTAAAATCTGAGAACACGTTTCATCAGGCATGAATTCCGATAAACGTTTATAATATTTTCAAATAGATGAACGACTATTTAATAATTATATATATTTTTTGGATTATTTCGTATTAATTTGCATACGGATCTATCACTGGATTCTCTAAAATGCATTTAACATTACTTGATAGTTGTAAAGGGAGAGAAATTATAAAGAGCTAGCCAAAAAAATGTTTTGATATCCACCCAAATATGTACAAATTGCAAATTAATTTTTTTTTAAAATTATGAATTATTGGAAAATACTTTTGAGTTTAGTTTCCAACGCATCAAACAACGCATCAAACAACGTACAATTTGGATATTTTTAGAAAAAAATATGATTAAAATATTGAAAAGTCCAAAGAAACATACGAAGAGGAATGAATGAGTAGAAAAATCGACAAGCGGGTCCCACACACAAGTATAAGTTAACAAAAAATTACCACAAAAAAATTACCATGTGAATTCCCAAATATGAGGATGGTAAAGCGAGAAGAATTACAAAGAGCCATATAAATATTTTGATATCTTGTAAATTAATAATTTCTAAAATTATGAACCATCGAAAAGTACTCCGTGTCTAGCTCTAATGCATCAAACAACATGTAATTTGGATACTTCGAGAGAAAATTATGATCAAAACATTGAACAAAGCGCACAATATGAAAAACATACGAAGAGGAATCGGTTTAATGGAAATGAATAAGCAGAAGAGGAATCGGTTTAATGGAAATGAATAAGCAGAAAAAACCGACAGACGGATTCAACACAGAAGCATAAGCTAATCAAAAGATAATAATATTGATGATCTCTAATTAATTATGGTGGGAATTAATGTGAATCCCGAGTCTCCAGCTATCTTTGATAAATTTTGACAATTGAAATGAGCGCCATTATTCCATTTGAAAAGAAAACGAAAGATATGGAGACAAAGAGTGGAAAGATTAAAAAAAAAAAAAAAAAAGGAAAATGAGAGGAATAAATCTCCATTGGCTCTTAAAAAAGGTTGATGATAGTGAAATCTATTCACTTTAAAGACCATATGTTAAATTATGTAAAATGATATTTATCTCTAAAATTTAAGTTAATTATGAGACAATTATGTTTTTTAATATATTTAACATTTTATATTTTGGCTCGAGACTTTCTGGTAGATTCAGGAGGCGATTATGAATTAAAGGAAGCAAATGAATAAAATTAGTAAACCTAGAAGAATTCAAACTTAGAATTTTCTATTTGATATCATATTAAACAATCATTTTTATTTTTAAAATCTTAAGTTACTACAGTCGGCTGTGCTTGAAATTTTTTGATAAAAAATCTAAGTCTTGGTCTACTACCATAAGAAATAACTTTTTTTTTTTTTTTTTTGGTTGAGAGAAAGATAATGAGTTATTCATTTCGTTTATTTTTTAAAAATTAATTCAGTTAAAAATATAAAATAACTAGACTGCGAACTTGGGATGGGACCTCCATGATTCATCATGTAGCCAATTGCATTGGATACTGTCGGTGATATGAAACGACTTTATCTTATAAACCTTAAGCTTTTCAAACTCAATATTTCTATATATATTTTCTATTCAACATTGCATTAGCATTTCCTTATTTTCTTAGATAAGGAATGAGGATTACATGTGGAAATAAATATATGGAATGAGGATTACATGTGGAAATAAATATATGAGACCCAAATTTTCTCAAAAAGAAAGCTATTAAATTTAAGAATGTAAAGCTTGATTTATCATAAAAAAAAAAAAAAAAAAAAATTAAGAGTAGGTATATGTTTTAATGTTTATACGTTCTTGCCCTATACAACTAACTACCTACTCAGCAAACCAAAATAGATATCTTGAACAAGATATTCACATCCAAAATGGTGGAAACATTTGAGAACTTTGCGGAGATTAATATTTGCTCTACTATCACTTGTTAAAACCAGTTAAACCATTAGTTGCTGAACACTACCTAGAAATTCGAGGATTAACCTTCAACTTCTTCCTTAATCCAAATTTTAATTTGTTAGAAATTTGATTGACCGTCCGTTATATGCTATCAACACAGATGCATGAAAAATAAGAAAATCAAAATTTCGGTAACAATAATAAATGCGAAAAAAAGAAGAACCAAAAATTTTACGTGATTCGGCAACTACATATATTCCACTATAAGAAGAAACAAAATAAATACAAGTTTACATCTTATGCTTTCTCCAAATAAAAAATCAAGAGCCTTATGGTAAACCCCACCTTTCTCTTGTTCCAACGAAAAACTCTAAAAAAAATAATTCGTAAAGAAATTTTCGTAAAACCTTAATCAAGAAGACCAAATTAGAAAAGTATATAAATATCTGACCAAAATCCTTTAAGCTGTTGCTTTGAGTAATCCGTACCGCTCAAGCAATTGGTCGAGAACCTTCACTCCGCTGTGGAACCCAACGCCGCATGCGAATCGCCGTGCACCTTCTCTAATATCATTGTCGTACATGCTTGAATCCCCGGCCACCTTTTAATTAATTAAGGCGCTAATTAATTAGTCTCCTACATGCCGTACAACTTTAAGAGAACCGATACTCTTAATTAGACTGTATTTTTCGGCACCTTCATGCACTAATTAATTAGTCCGATATGCATCCTAATTAACTTGGCCCATCGACCACCTCTCTCTCCTTTTCTCTTCTTTATTGGCTATAATGCATAATGAAGCCGGTCAAAGAGTCAACCAATCCTAATTAGATTATGACATGTATAGATAGATATAAATCTTGCACCAACTGAAATTATCTTCAAAATCAAATAATATTTTTTCATACACCTAATCTATATCATATAACCAAACTAATTGGCTAATCAATCCAAATTTAAAAAAAAAACATAAATCCGCAACACAACTCTTAAACTCTAAATGCTACCAAACACAAATTTTAACTTTCTAATTTCTGTCCCCTATATGTAGTGTTTGTTTATCAAAACTTTCCAACAAAATTTTTATAATTTTTTTTTTTTTTTTTT
>CM054943.1:4639081-4830553 GCA_029168755.2 Tillandsia fasciculata | reverse complement strand
TTACAACTTGCCTCTTGTACTCCTCCATACAAAGTTTTGAAATGTAAATAGCAGAAAGATAGTGAACTAAATTGTAAGAGTTAATAAGAAACAACCAAAGGGTTTTGTGGGCCAATTTGGATGAGAATGCGCGCCTCGGGATGGGCTCTGATGCATCTGTGGTTGCTTTGTGGCTTATCGGAGTGGATCCGTTATCCCGTCCGCCCAATCCGCTAACTTGGAGGATTTAAATACTTCCCAAGTCCCCCACTGTTGCCTTTAGAACCTGTGGGCAGCCTTCCCTCTCTAGTACTGTTGGGACCCTGCTTCCATCTTCGCCATCTCCGCTCGTCACCCAGTCGAGGCTTCTCCTCACCCTCCAACCCGAAAAGTCTACACCTCTGCGAGTTCGTCTCAACTCTGGCTCTTTTATTTCCTTCACCATTGCTATTTGCTATAACCAACTACCTGCGACTATTTATTTCCTTTAGATCTACTATTATACTACTCTACTTAGCCTCCGCCCTTCTCTTTACTCTTCAGGTTGTTACAGAAAAAGCCTAAGTCCCCGACACAGAGCTGTTTGGTTTGGTTCAGTTTACAAAAACATGAGACTAGAAATTTTGGTTCGATTAGAATTTTCGCTCAAAAACAACCTAACGAACCGAGCACATTCCTCCGTTTAAGTGAAAATTTCTGACACTAAGTAAGCATCGCGATCGTACAGGGTTATCCATACATTTTATTCCTAGAAAAATTCCTATCAATAAAGCCTATATATTGATGTATAATTGTTGACCTCTATTAACTTATACTTCTTACTTGTTTCAGAACAGTGAGGAAATGGACTATAAGGTGGATCGAGTGCCTCTGGAAATAGAGAAACCGAAAGAGCGCATAGCCAATGGAAGTACCGTGGTTAGTGATGTTAAATTATCGGTGTGTCGAGATTTAGGGAACAATTCAAACAGGGCGGGTAAGAGGAAGATTGCGTGGCAAGATCAGGTAGTTTTGAAGGTTTAGTTGTTTGTTGTGCCGTGTGTTTCTTTTCTTCTTCTTCTTGTTTTTTTTTTTTTTTTTTTCCCTTTTGTTTTTGCTCCAAGTAGATGATTTGTAGAGGAACAAAAGAGGTTCTTGTGATGGGAATATACATGTTGCTTACTAGAACCGCACAATTGTAGCATAATTTGGATATAAGATCGTAGTTTATCGTAATCATAATATAGATGGAAAATTTACTCAATTACTGTTGTTATTTGTTGTTCTATATGACTTCAAGCTCTTCCAAATGAGCTGCATTGACTCTTGCAATTGTTTGCCCCTAATTTTGTTGATTTTTTATAATGATCTTCAATTCTTCTGAGGAGAAAAAGAAGGGGAGAAGAGAAAACAATGAAATTCTTCTAATTATTTGGTTTCAGAGTGCCAAAATATAAAGGCTTTATGCTGTTGTTGCTGTAGAATGCTGCAAGTTTTCAAAATGATAGGACTATTAATCATGCATTTTATCGCTATGGCTCTTCTGTAAGGTGCAGTGATGTTTAATGAAGTGTTATCTAAAAAGCGCTATTGCGAGAAGAGCATTATATTAAAAAATTACTTCCAACTTCTCTGTGCAGTAGGATTAAGAACAACACCATATTGGAGTTTTGATTTCTGGGCCTCAAAAAGTCTGATGTGGTGGTTGATTAAGCAACTTTATTTACTGCTGTTTATTCCTGTGGTGCATAATAGAATCCATACACCTATCACTGATCATGCTTGTCATTCTCATGTTGTTGACATCTATCCTACTTTTGTTGCTGATCTGATCTGATTTCATTTCTTCCTACTTTTCTGGACTCCCATGTGAATTGCTCATTAACTTATTTTCCTTTTCTTTATTTATCAGAAAAAGTTATATCTTTGGTATACACTGCTTGTGAATTTATTTGTGCATAATCAAGTCAAAATTGTTGAGCCTGTATGACTTCTTTTCAACTTCTTTTCCACAACTGTTTCTGGAGCAGCAGCACATGTCTTTGAAAGATCTCAAGAAAATGATGTTTGCAGACTGTTTCGCGGGCTGGCTGACCCAGATTGGCTGGTGGGCCGTGCCAGCTTTGGCTGATTGATCGGTGGTTGTCGTTTGGCGGCTTTTCAGTTGTTGGGGACTCTGCGTCGATTTTCGACCCCAGATTGCCAATCTCTAGTTGGTTTCTCCATCTGCTTACGTCTTGTTTGATCGATTTTTCTGAAAACACAGCTTGTTAATATCAAAATTTTGCAGCATGGGACTTGATTGTAATAATTTGAAAGTTTGAGCTTGAAATTACAACGAATTAAAGTATGAGAATCAAATAGTTACAAGCTTTTGTTTTTTGGGGGCATTACAATATTGAATGGCCATGATTCAAAACTCCAAATGAAGCTCTAAAGTGTGCAAATATATTCCACCTGAGTAACAATGCATGGTCCTTTTGTTAGGATTTTCATGTATGTGTCCTAATTAATTATATTTAAATTTGAATTTACTATAGATAAGATCAATTCTAAAAGATATAGAATTACTTAATATAGTATATCTTATTTTTTTTCCATCTATTTAAATTAAATAGAATCCTAATCTTTGATGAAAATTGATCTAGAATCTACATAAAGGGTTACAGGTCCTGCCATCTACTCATGTGCATTCTGATAAGATTATCCATTAAATTCACACCATACGGAAAAGTGTCTGAGAAATGAGGAGAAATCAGATTATCTAGTTCGTATTGTAACCGAATTTCTTGCTTCCGCTTTTTAATCAAGAATTTTTTTTCTATGACGTTCTATAAATTATTTTACAGTTTTATTTATAATCCTGAATATTGACATGTATTCGATTTTATTTTATACCATATAAATTTCATCACCTTTTCCTTGTCCTCAATGGTAGGTGGCCCATTTATTCCAACAGTTACTTCATTTATTCCAACTATTCCAACTGCAAATCAATAAAATAAATCACCTTATAAATAAAATATGTTATTCTCTCATATAATAAAAAATAAAATTTTTGAAGATCCAAAAAATTAAACTCTTTACTTATGATATCTGAAAATCTTTATGCAGAATAAAATAATTTATTCTTACATCCAAACAGTGTCTAATTGGACTCAAAATTCATAATTAAAGCATGGCTTAAGTAGCTCTATGTAATTAAAGCATGGCTTGACTTCTATTGATGATGTTCTAGCATGGATATATATATATATATATATATATATATATATATATATATATATATATATATATATATATATAGCTTCAAATATAAGTCTAATTTTAATTTTAGTTGAATTAGATTTTTACATATACTCCATATATATAGCCTTAATTAAATCTAAATTATATTTTGTTTTAATTTGATTATAATTTGGAAAACTGTAAATTTAAATCAAAATATAATATTTTCAATTATTTTTCAGCTGTTTGGATGGAGTTTTGTTGCTAGTGCGATTGGACATATATAAGAATTATAACGATCCGATTCATTAGTTATAATAATTTATTGGATCCAAATCATCTGTTCAAAATAGTTAAATATAATTATTATTACTATTATTTATAATTTCATATATATCAAATCACAATGGAAAGTTACATACTCTTTTCCGTCCGATGTGAAATTATTGAAATGTTATAGACTCTTCCCTATTTAGGCTTAATATCCTTATCTGCCTAATCACATACACAACTCTCTCGCTATTTTTGTAATTCAAATTATGACATAATCTATTACCTTACCATTCAAATTTAAGCATAGTCCGTCATCTTGTTATTTAGACTATGACTCAACTGAAACTCGTCATATATTTTTGACTAGTGATTAATTTCGATACCAATATAACGAACGGGCAAACGCACATAAACATTAAAATGCTTCTCACCGAGCTCGAAAATGAAGGGCACATAATTAGAGCCAAATAAGCCCCAAATTTGGTTGTGATGACTTAAAACCATGGGAGGAGTGTCATGCCAATAGCTGTGTCCTTAAATTAGGTAGGATGTGAAGTAAAAAAATGTTAAACTCAACAAAAAAATAGTTAGGGTGTGATTATTAGAAATAAACTCAGACAATGTGAGTTTATCAGAAAATGTGAGATTCTAAAGTTATCACACATGTACATGTAGGCCAAAATTAGCAAGCGATGAAAGGTTCTAGAGGTGGCTCCTGTGAGTTCAAGAGATACCTCCCGCAAAACTCGTAGTGTAGAACTTTGCCATATATAGCACTTAGTTCTTATACTTTCGGTCCTAGATAAAATTCTAATACAAAATGTAATGATCTGATCAACTAGCAACAATAACTTATTAGGTTCAAACTATCGTTACAAAATGATTAAGTCCGATTATTATTATTAGGGTTCATATATGGAGTGGTCATTCATCTCTTCGGTCATTTTACCCCCACAACTTTTCGGTATCCAACAATAGAGATCAAGTCAGATGGAGATGGATCCAACTAGAAAAGTTTTTGATTAAATTATTAGATAACATCTTGTAGGATGGGGGAGTCAACGAAAGGAGTTTTGTTCAGATGTAGAAAATTAAAACTCCTCTGAAAGTTAAAATTTTCAGATGGCTCGTGCTGAAACGAAAAGTATTAACAACGAATAATCTATTTAAAAAGAATTGGTCAAGAAAGCCCACGTGCGTTTTTTATATGAAAGAATTCGAAACGATTGATCATCTTTTTATGGAATGCACCTTCTCTAGATCTCTCTTGAAGGGTCTACTAACCAATAAACGGTTCTTGTGTAACTGTACTTTAGTTGGTTCGCTTTGGGGAGAAAGTAAACTCAAGGAGGGCACTCTAAGGGTAAAGGAATTAACGGCTATTGTCATCTCTTGGTGGATTATATGGTTGAAACGGAATAGAAGAATTTTCGAGAAAAAAAGGCTTACCTTAATACAGATGTTAGCGAAAATAAGTAGGTTTTTAGCCTAGCTTAATACAGATGGTGGGTCTATACTTATAAAAGTATAGTAGCCCTACTATATATATATATAATTGAGCTCTTATATTTTTAAAAGCAAGTGAGAGGTGGTTGTGAATTTTTAGCCTTTGGATGAGAATTTGTAAGATTAGAATAATAGTGATGCTCTATAGTATAGTGCGTGATTGATAGAATAATATAATCTAATTAAATAATACAATTTGTTAAAGAGATTAATTTAATGGTAAACAAAAAATTTAGCAGCACTAAATATTTGATACTTTTAAAAAAATATCATAACCGAAATTCTCTCTCTGTCTCTATTTATAAATATAAACAGTTCTCAGAGCCTAGCTTAAAGACCAAAGGAGAATAAAAAGTACATGAAGGCTCTGGTTCTCCACCATATAGGGTGTCAACGAGCCGAATACGACTCGTTTAAATATCGAGCTGAAAAATTCAGCTTGTGTTCGGCTCGTTTATTAATGAGCCGAACACCTGGCTCGCGAACAATAAATTTAATTTTCATTCCTACTATTATGTGTAAAATTTAAAAAAAAATTTAATTTAAATTTTAATCTGATAATTAAAATTCACAAAATTTTGATGGTCTAAAATCTAAATAATATATATATATATATATATATATATATATATATATATATATATATATATATATATATATATTCGTCGAGCCGAACACGAGCGAGCTGACCCTAGTTCATGTTCGGCTCGTTTATTAAACGAGCTGAAAAATTCGTCTTGTGTTTGGCTCATTTATTAAACGAACAATTCGATTTCGAACTCATTTCGAGTCGAACACGAGTTGACTCGCGAACAGCGAGCTGGCCCTGCCACCCTATACAAATTAAATAGAAGAATAGGGGATGACAAGCATTATCTGCCGTCCATTAATGCAATAAAAGCAAGCTTTCTCCAATTAATAAAATTTAGATTGAAGTAAAGTTATTATTTTTTAATTCTGTCTTTAATTTGTATATATTACAAAAAAGTGAACGGTAAAAATTGAATTTGGTCTGAAGTAATTTTTTTAAAATTTAAATTTTGTGATCGAAAATAAATTAAAATGAATAAAAAACTACTCCATTCCATGCCATCACTAAAATAAACATATTTTAGGTGGAACGTTGGAGAAGGTGGAATGAAAAATCATAAAATAAGTGGGTGATATCCAACTCTCGTCTATAATTAATAAACTTTTTTTTTTCTTTTTTTTTTTTTTGTTCTACACGTAAACTTTAGCATCATATGATCATAATTTATATAGGATTAATTGCATATATGTCCCTCCAAATATGTCGAATTGTAAATATATTCCTGCAAAATTCAACTTTTCATATTTATTCCTTCAAAAATTCAAAGTTCTTCAAATATGCCCTTCTGGTTAATCCCCGTTTGGAATCTGTTTATTTTTTAACAGATTCATGTGAAATTATTTTTTTGCCCCCTTACAAATATATCCCTCCAAAAGTAATACCATTATACTTGTTACAAATAAAGGTATAATATGGAAAGGATAAATATGTAAATTCATTTTTTAATCTAACCAAAATTTTCTAACAGAGATAGACGGTAGGGGCGTATTTAAATAACGGTAGATTTTTGAAGGAATAATATGAAAAGTTGAATTTTGCAGGAATATATTGCAATTCGACATATTTGTAGGAACATATATGCAATTAACCCATTTATATATAGCACCCACCCACACCCAACCACCGACATCTACTACTCCGGGGACAATCTTAGCAACACCAACTAATCTTCCCCACTCAGCAGCAGCAGCAGCAGCAGCAGCAGGAGGTGGGAGAGCATCATATTCTATTGCATATAATAATATTTAAAGGCGCCTAGAAGCCCCATCATCATCGAAAACGATTTTTTACTTAGAGTAACAAAGTAACAACCCAAGTAAAAAAAAAAAAAAAAAAAATTAATATTTAATATAATATAATATAATATAATATAATATAATTTTTTAGTCATGTTGGACCCCTTCGAGTTCCTGGAAGAGGAGGTTCTTGAAAGTGGGCAGAGCGTGGGGCTCTAAGGAGACGGCGATGGAAACGCCGCCGACTTTGCCGGGGCTGTTCATCAAGTAGACGAAGCCGCTGTAGTACATGAGTGCGGGGCCCATGAAAACGGGCTCACCCCACCCGAAGTCGGCGTCGTAAATGGACATGCCCATCCAGCTGATCACGCGCAAGTCGTTTCCCGGTAACCCGCTTCTGGGGAGCCCGTCCATGTCCGCGCCCTCCAGGTAGTCCACCAGGGACCGCGCGTACTCGTCGCCCGGGCTCGTCGCCGCGCGGAGGCGCCGCGCCACGGCACCCAGCGGGGCGTCGGCGAGCTCGCCCGCGGCCGCGGCCATGGAGGTGCGGATCACGGCGTTGCCGAAGTAGTTCGGGGGCAGCGGCGGGGCCAGCCGCGCGCGCACGTCCACCATCGTGTAGAGCCGCGTCTCGCGGCCGCGGGCCAGCCCCCGCGCCGCGCACACGCACCGCCACACGTGCGCCACGATCGCCCGGAACGCCGACACCCGCGCGCCGCCGGAGCAGCAGCGCGCCTTGAGGGCGTCGACCTGGGCCTGGGAGAGCCTGAGGATGGCGCTGGCGTAGGGCGCGGGGGAGGAGGAGGGTTTAGGGCTCGAATTAGGGTTAGGGTTAGGGCTGGACTTGTACTCGGGGTGGTCGAAGAGGACGAGCGGGGGGGAGCGGGCCCGGAGGAGGGTGTGGTCGAGGAAGGGGGGCGGGGGGAGGTCGGAGGCCGCGCCGCCCCGCGCGGCGGCGGACCAGGTGGAGATGAAGTGGAAGGCACTGCGCGCGTCGATGACGGTGTGGTGCATCGCCGTGCCCACCGCCACGCCGCCGCACTTCAAGTACGTCACCTGTTCGATTAAATGCCCCACTGGTCATTCCCTACTCTTTTTTTTTTTTTTTTTTTTTTTCAGTAAGATAAAAAATAACACAGCTTAAGTGCTTTTAATAAAACTCAACTTTTAAAATTTTAAATGTAATAATGCTAT
Organism: Tillandsia fasciculata; assembly: GCA_029168755.2. NCBI lineage: Eukaryota > Viridiplantae > Streptophyta > Magnoliopsida > Poales > Bromeliaceae > Tillandsia > Tillandsia fasciculata. Next base: position 4,822,567 of record CM054943.1, on the reverse strand, counting down.
TCAACCTTCTACCATTAAATCCTAGATACCAAGCATTATTTATATGCTCTTAGAAGCACTTCAACTAAGTTCTAGCAAAGTTTAAATTTTTTTCTCGAGCCTTTTAAAATTTTAATTTTGCTACATGAATTATATAAATATACTAATTAAATTTGTTAAGATAAATAAAATATTTTCAGCTCACATTAAATAAATTAAAAAATTATATAGTAATATTAAAATTTTTTAAAAAATAAATAATACCATCAAAATATGTTATTTAGTTAAGTTTTTTTTATTTTTATTGTTTAAAATGGACTCTTCGGTCTAGAACCTCTCCTTTTAAAAATTAAAATATTAATTTATAATAATTTAAGCATTTACTGATAAAGTATTTAATTTGAGCCTTAAAAATAAATAAATAAAATTTAAATAAAGTCAGACACACAAAAAAAAAAAAAAAAAAAAAAAAAAACAACCTTTCAATCAAGAGGGATGCTAGATGTACACCCCCATCTCATTCTCGGGTGAATATTATTTCACTCGTGACATCGAGTGATGAGTGAAATTTACCTCACCCCAGGATTGAGTGGGATAGAATAATATCCACTTCAGAATGAGATGGGGTGTAAGATATACACTTAAAAAAAAATATATATATTTATATATACCCTTCAATTAAACTCATATTAATGACTCTGGCCCTCGTAGTTATAATTGATACTGAGATATCTATTCAATGACCACCAAACCACTGGAGGTTTGGTTTGTGTTTTCAAGGTTGTCCAACGACGAAAGAGATATTATTATGGGTTTGGATTCACACAAGTCCACCAACTTTTACCAAATTGAACTTTGACCCACCCATTAACTTCTATTTTATTTGAAAAGAAAAGACCACTAACACTTCCTTTTTTTTTTTTCTCTTCCCTCCTTATTGCAATTTGGTCCACAAAAAATATTGCTTTGCTGAGAGGAAAACTTAATATTTATTTTTTGAAAAATTCTATTGAAGGATATAGGATTTAAATTTTAGAAGGTTATTTTTGAAATTATTCCTCTTATTTATTGAGCAATACTAGAATGTATTTTTTTATTTTTTTTTTTTTTTTAAGTATGATTTGATTGAAAAGAATGATTACTATATACCTCAATTGCAATTTTTTGAGACAGAATTTGAATGCACAAGTAATGATTAATTACTGATTACAATAAAAAAATATATATAATTCAATGATTGTTTTTTAGATTAATAAGATAAAATAAATTTAATAATTGTTAATTTAATTTTTAAGAAAGAGAATCGATCATGACCTGAAGCATGAGAGAATGCACGGCGGGTCGGGGGAGCCGGCCGGCGGCACGAAGAGATCGCGCATCTCCGTCGACGGCGCGAAGTCGTTGAAGTCGTCGAGCGCCGCGTCCGTCCGGGCGACGACGAAGAGCGCGCCGTCGGCGGTGCAGCTGATCTCGACGCGGCCGTCGGTCGGGTTCACCCCGAGACGGCCCGCGAAGGGATAAAACCTCACTAAAGTTTTAGCCAAAGCCGTCTTAAGAACATCCTCGGAAAAGAATTCTGAGTTTCCGTTGGGACGGTAAAAGTAGACGGTGGGGGTGTACCCCGCCGCGCCGCGAGGTCGAGGTTCGAGGCCCATATCGGATCCCTCGGCGTCGCCTCGCTCGGCGCGACGAGCTCCGACTTGAGCACCTCCACCACCACCATTGTTATCTAGAAGATATCTCTTTGTTTGTCTATCTCTACCTCTTATCTATAATTGTTTTCTCTCTATGTGTAGAGGTGTGTATTGGTTTGTGGAGTCTAGTGTGTATTTATAGAGAGGGTTTGGGGGTGGGGGAGGGGAGGAGTCAATTGTTGGGGGTGGTTTCGAGTAATATAAATGAAAAAAAAAAAGAAAATACTTTTTGTACACCTCTATTAAAAAAAAGAGAATGTATAAGAATACACCCCTTAAGAGGTGTATATCTTACATCCATCTTATTCTGGAATGGGATAGGATATAGGATGTACACCTCCAAAGGGGTGTACACCTAGCAAAAGCCATTAAAAAAATGAGTGAATTTTAATGATCACGTCGAAATGACTAGTGAAAAAAATTTTTATTTTTAGATGGATGAGATGTGTATCACACATTTCAAAATATTTTGAGTGTATAAATAGCATTACTCAAAAAAAAAAAAAAAAAAAAAAAAACAGAAAGGAAATATGAAACTTTCTTTTTTATGACTAATTTTAATTATGATTAAATTTGGGAGGTGTTTGGTGCTTCAATTTTAATTATTTATAATTTTTTTTTTTTGAGAAATAGGTAGCACGCTACCGCTTTATTAATACAAATATGAATTAGGCAACAGCAGTGAGACAGCTCGGTCTCGAAGAAGGTGAAAAAAAAAAAAAAAATCAGATTCTTGCTCCTGTTAAAATTTTCACAATAGAATCTTTCCTTCCAAAACATTTTATATTTCTCAGCAATGAGAGAATTCTCAATTCTGATTCTATATTTCTCCACACTGCACTTAATCTACCAAAGAAAACTCGTCAATTATTTATAATTTTTAACTTGAATAAATTTTAAAAAGTAAATATTTTTATCTCATTTTATCAAAAACACTTTTTAGTGGAATCAAAAAGTAAATTTTTTTTGAAGCTCTTTGTTGTCGTTAGTGCCCATTAAATGAATATATTAGAAAAAAAATAAAAAAGAGCTCAAGATGTACTATCGTTTGGTAACGAAATAAAACAAAACTGATTATTTCAGAAATAAGTATAAAATACAAAATTAGTGTAAAAAAGCGTTTAGAATGATTTCAGAAATAAGAGATTTTTTATTTGATAGATAATGAGAAATAAAGAAGAAAGAATATTAGTTATTTTAAATGAGTTTTTTTTGCCCTCAAATTTTATTATGTAATAATGAGATAAGGGATGGTGCCTCTCCGGAAATGTGGAAGAGTATTTAAGGAAAAAAAGTAAGAAGATAGTTGAAAAGAATGAGAACAGTAATTCTCACTTATTCTAATTGTACTGGAATAAAATATTTTCATAATTTTTAATATATTTGGAAGAACAATGAGGATACCTATCCCAAAATAGTTTAGTTGACAAACGGGGCCAAAAAAAAAGGACAAGGAACAGGATTGTTCTGTCTCGCTTGATTGAGTTCTTTGTTCTTTAGCCCTCGCTTTTCGATGAAGTTCTTTTTGCTCTTTTTTTTTTTTTTTTTTTTTTGTAATTTTTTTAAATTTTTTATTATTATTATTGTTATTATTATTAAAAAGAGAAGGAAAAAAATTATTCTGAATTTGTTTAGTTAAAAGTTATTGTTATTATTATTAAAAAAAGAAGGAAAAAAATTATTCTTAATTTGTTAGTTAAAAGTTAAAACTAGTTACAGTCCTCTTGTATTACAAGTCATATTTAATTAAATTAAGGGATTGTTTAATCTAACTTTTGAAAAGTAATTTTGAGTCTAAAAGTAATTTTTGGCTCCATAGAGCACTTGTCAACTAAGTTTTTAAAATACTTTTGGAATCAATTTTTTAATTTTCAAAGCTTAAAATCAAAAGCAGTTAAAATTTTCTTCTTGAAAATTGATTCTGATTTTGGATTCAAATTATAAAATTTTATTTTAATTTTATATTTAAAATTTAAAGTTAAATTTAATTTAAATTTTAAATTTTGATTTTTTTAATTTTTAATTTTAATTTCAAAATTTCAAAATTTTAATTTTTAAATTTAAAATTTTAGATTTTAAATTTAGTTATTTAAATAGGGTTTAACCCTGTTTAATCAAAAAATTTAGTTATTTAATTTCAATTTAAAATTTTAAATTTTAAATCTCAAATTTTATAATTTTATATTTTAAATTTAAATTTCAAAATTATGATAAAATTTTAAATTTCAAATTTTAAATTTATATTTTAAATTATTTGTGCAAATTAAAATTTTAAAATTAAATTATTTTTAAATAAAATTTGGAAAAAATTATTATTTACAAATTAAGAAACATGTTTACTAAACAACTTTAAAAAATCACTTAAGAAAAATTACTCTTCATCTAAACTAAGCCAAATACTCTACATCTTTTAATCAAAATTAATTGTTCAAATCAAAATTAATTATGCAGAAATCATTTTTCTAGAATCTAGTCCAAACGAGCCCTAAATTTATATTTATATTTTAAACTAAATTTTTATTGACATGAATGTCTATTTGTCAATTGATTTTATTTCTAATTTTAATTTATCTTCAAATAAATTTTTATATATTTTCAATTTAATTATACTGTAAATATTTTTCATATGTGTTTCACAATATACAATTTTTTTAATATGTTGCCAAATTTTAAAATTAAAATAATTTTAAATTTTAAATTTTAAATTAATAAATTCATATTAAATTTACGAATAAAACTTATAATTTTAATTTTATTTTTGAATATGAATATAAGTAGTTATTAAAGATAGAGATCTATTTATCAACTAATCTATCGTTCAGACTTAATTTATTTTCAAGTTAGTTAATTATTTTTTGATTTGAAATAATTTATTGATAAATCAAAAATTTTAATTTTAAATTAAAATATAAATTTACGTTTGAACCAAATTTAAAACTTTACAATACATATCTTTGGCAAAAATTTAGATAAGCATGATTTTTTTTCCCCCCTAATTCCGCAAATGGAATGCAATATTTTTTCAAAAAAAAAAAAAAAAAAAAAAGTCTATCAACCATTATTTATTTTAATAGTTATTTTAAATTAATATAAATTTGTGTATTATATTTATCCAAAAATTTATTGATTGTAATTAGAAAAAACTTAATATAACAACTAAATATTACTAGATAAAAATGATATTACTCAAAAAAAAAAAAAAAAAAAAGATAACAAATATTTTTTATTTCATTCGTTGAATGAGATATGACGATTTAAAATTATTATAGATACAAATATCTATAGCTATAATTATAAAATATTTTTCAAAAATTGAACTGAAGGATATTATTAGTAGATAATTGATATTATATTATAACTCACTACAACAAAATTAGGTTATAGGGACACATATTTTTGATACTTTTGTATAAATGTCCTATCTATATTCCCTCTATATCCAAAATTAGATTATAGAGACATATTTTTAGGATATATTACAAAAATATGTCGCTATACACCCATAGCGACGGCACATATAGCAACACTAACCATAAGTTTTGTTTTTTTTTGTATATACTTAAGTGTGTCGCTATAGTATAATTTTATTGTAGTGACTAAGGAATAATTTTTTTTTTTAAATTATTGGAATCAAACTTTTCTTTTAGTATAGATAAGACAAAGTTTAGCATAAAAGCAAAAAGTTTCAACTTTTCACTTATAACTTAATTACACATCAACAATTTGGATTCTTTAATAAAACAACTCTATTTAAACAATAAGTTTTGTATTTACTATCCCCAGGACAAGTGATAAAAATATTAATGGTTCGCATTCTAAATCTCAAGTTCCAAACCTTTCACATTTATTAAGGCTAAAGTTTACTTTACAAAAGAGATAGTTTATAAGTTTGATTTTATTTTTTAAAAAATATATATAATTTTTGGTCTTTAAATTTTAATTATTTTAATTTTTATGTGGAATATTTAGAATTATTTTACTCGAGTTCTACGTCTAATTTAGCTGGATAAATATTAACGAATCTGATCTTATATAAAAATAATATAATATTTTAATTATTGACGTATTATCAATCATAATATTACTCCATCAGTTTTATATTAACGATATAATAATATTTAATTAACTAAATTGGGTAATAGAACTTGATTATAATAATTTTAAAAATTTGAGTTAAAATTTATAATAAAATAAAATTTGAGGAGCAAAGTGTTGCCAGCCTCAAAGTTTGAACCTAATTTATCCTTTAAAAAAAAAAAAAAATTAAAACAACTCAAAACCTGCTTAGAAAGAAATTCCAACTAATAAGACTATTGACAATTGGAAAGGAAAATGCTTTGAATAACCCTTTAAATAATTTTGTTGTGACACTTCTAAATTTTAAAATAGTCATATCTATATATATATATATATATATATATATATATATATATATATATATATATATATATAATGGACTACATTTGTTAACATAATTATATTATTTTGAACGGTAGTTAAACTCAGTAGGTTAAGAGGGATAAGAATACTAAAGTTGAAGTAATTTTAGGATAGATGACCCTCTAAGAAGTGGGGCATCACATTTAGCATCAGAGCCAGCCGAAAATATGAGATGAGTATCGACTGAACCAGAATTTCAGAGGCGTTACAATTAGTATTAGATCAAACCAAAAATATATATCTGAGATGAATCTCGGTTAAGTTAAAATTATACAAACCACTGGCTCAAAATATTTAAGTCAAGTTATTATTAGTAGTGTCTATGATCTTTTATATACCCAATTACAATCTCATCCTCATCCGATGTGGGATTATTGGGGTATCACACGCGAGGACTTAAAAGAGAAGTAAAGAAAATGTGACAATGTGAGGACTTAAAGGAGAGGGTTGAATCTCACAAGAATGTGCTTGAATTTGACGAAAATCTCAAGGTACTTAAAGAAGAGGGAGAGAGAAATGTGATACTTCTAGAATTTGAAGTAGTTCTGTATATAATATATAATAGAACTAGAGTAGAGCTTATATACTTTCAAAAGCCCAAGTTTAAATATGTTTGTAATTTTTTTACCATTAATTTGTATTGAGATTCGTACTATTGTACTTTTATTTTTTTTTTTTTAGTTCACTTTACAATAGCACAAATCTCAATACATCACAAGCATATTTAGGTTTATATTTTTAAAAGTATATAAGCTCTACTCGAGCTAAATATTTTAATTCGATTATAGTATTTTAGGCGATTACTAATTCTAAAATTTTTAAAAAAATAAATACTTTAAAATTAAAGTAATTTTTAAATAGTTGACTCTTTGAAATGTGGACACTGTACCCTACAAATTATAACATATAAGGTGTCTTAAACTACATTTGCAACTTTTTCGAGCAATGCTTATCCGTACATTCAGAAATAAGTGTATGATATACATTTTATTCACACTACAATAAAATTAGATTATAAGAACATATTTTTGTGATATTTTTATATAAGTGTCCTATCTATATTCCATCTATATCTAAAATCAGATTATAGGGACATATTTTTAGAACACATTACAAAATTATATCGCTATACACGCTAGCAACGGCACATATAGCAACACTAATAATACGTGTCGATATTTTTACTAGCGATATTTTTTTCAGATTTTAAAAATACTTAAAAATATCGCTATAACATAATTCTATTACAGTGTCATATCAAAATAAAAATTCGAAATAATCAATAAAATTTATTTTTTTATTAAATAAATAAAATACACATCATATAGTTAGTTAGAATGTACAAATAGTATTTTCCTTTTCACAAAATAGCTCCCTTTGTTCTCAGGACATGTGTCAATAGCCCTTGGCGTGACATTGATTTCTAGTGTACTATATCTATCACATTTATGTATGTTATATTTTACTTTGTACTATAAAAATATATGGGGACCAAGTAAAATTTTGACACATGTAGTTCTGAAAAATAAAATATATATATTTTTTTTAAAAAAAACATTTCGTATAAGAAAATTCAGATGTGAGTCCACTGATAACATGCACTTTGTTCTAACTTCAAGTAATATAATCATGAGTTTCATACACTAATTAAAAAAAAATTAAATCAATCAAAATCATTTGAGTTTTCTTGCGTTTGTAAATAGCAATTTAAATTTTTAAAATTATATATATATTTTTATAATCTTATAAAATTTTGCGATTGACTTATTCTTGAGTTTATCTCTTTCAACAAATGTTATTCAAATAATCAAGAATAAAGTACACGTAACCACAATATAGGAGTTTTTTTTTTTTTTTGGTTTACATCACCACTCAGCTTAATTACAATATAAAAAATAGTTTTTAGCATTTAATTTTTATAAATTAAATGAGATAATTACGATTAATCTTAACCACTAAAGTAATTTTTGGCATTAAGGAGATTCATTATTATTTTTATTGGATAAAAGTTCATATGAGTATCTACATTAATTAGATAAATTTGTATCTAATTTTTTGATAGAAAAATAATTAATTTACTGATTTTATCAAATCTTATGGCAATTTAATATTTAGATAAAAAATTCCAAAATTTAAAACCTTTTTTTTAAAAAAAAAAAAAATTTAGGATTTAAGTAAACGGTTGTTTTCCTTGTTATTTATCAAAGGGACAAAAAAAAAAAAAAAAAAAAAAAAAAAAAAAAAAAAAAAAAAACATTGCTTTCGTAGTTCGAACGTCCCTAGTGATGCTACAGTGAGTGATTAACTAAAAATTAGTGATGCTTTTAATAAACAACAAAAAAAGTACACACAAAAATAAAAAATAAATATTGGTTATCACAATCATGCATTAAATTAATCTCAATTTTATGAGAAATGCCACAATAGCTTAAATTAACATGAAAAGATGTAGTTATTAAAATAGTATCATTACAATAAAATTATGCTATAGCGACGTCTTTAAGTGTTTCTAAAATCTAAAAAAAATATCGCTGACAAAAATACCGACACTTATTGTTAGTGTTGCTATATGTACTGTCGCTAGGGTGTATAGCCACATATTTTTATAATGTATTTCAAAAATACTTCTCTATAACCTAATTTTGAATATAAATAGAATATAGATGGGATATTAATACAAAAGTGTCACAAACATGTGTATCTATAACATAATTTTATTGTAGTGTGTAGTTAAAATATATCTGCCGTCATATTATACTTAATCTGTTTACTTCTATACATTTGTAACTGTTGTAATTACATTTAGGGGCAATTTCTTACGTACTCCTAAAAATTTTTCTGTTTTCAGATTTACCCCTTTTAAAAAGCTAATATTAAAACTACCCTTCTTACGTTCCAACTTCTTTCCAAAATACCCCTGAAGTTAAACTCTGTTAGTGTACCGTTTGAAACTGCCGTTATCTGTGTGTAATTTTATTTTACCCTTTCAAATATACCCTAAACCCTAAACCATAACCCCTAAAACCCTAACCCTAAACCCTAAAATCCTAAAAAATTCTAAACCCTAAACCCTAAAACCCTAAACCCTAAACCCTAGAACCCTAAAAAACCCTAAACTCTAAACCCTAAGGCACCGTTTGGGAACGGTATAAAGGGGGGATATCCCCCCTTTATACCCAAACGGTTTGGGGATATCCCCATTGGGGATATTCAAGCCAAACGGGGATATCCCCAACCCACCCGGGATATCCCACCCCAACCTCCCTCACCAGGTATATCCCACTCTCTCTCTCCTCCTCTCCCCTCTCTCTCTCTCTCTCTTCATCTCTCTCTCTCTCTTCTCGGTCCCTTCCAAGGCAGTGCCTTGGGAAGGGACTTTTCCTTTTTTTTTTTTTTTTTTTTTCTTTTTTTTTTTTTCGTTTTTTTTTTCTTTTAGCTTCAGAAATTTTTTTTTGTTTTTATAAAAATTTTTTAATTATAAAAAATATTTAAATTTATATTTAAATTTTAAATATTTAAATTTAAATTTTATAAATTTTAAATTTTTTTAATTTTATATTTTAATAAATCTAAAAATTTTATTTTATTTTTAAAAATTATTAATTTTAAAATTATACAATATTTTTATAATTTTTTTAAATTTATATACATTTATAAATTAAAATTTTTACTCCTACATAAAATATTTAAATTTTAATTAGAATATTTAAATTTTACTTAATTTTTGTAATTAGAATATTTAAATTTTAAAAAATATTTAAAAATAAATTATAAATTATTTAAAATTAATTTTTTATATTTTAAAATTTATATATATTATATTTTATTAAAAATTATAAATATTTATATTTAATTATATTATATATATTTATAAATTTATAATTTTAAAAAATAATATTAATTTTAAAATTGTAAAATTTATATAATTTTTTTATATTTTTATAAATTTATATAAATTTAAAAATTAAAATTTTTACTCCTACTTAAAATATTCTAATACATTCTTTAATTATCAAATTTATAATATACATAAAACAAAAGGTCACATCGTCATTAAACCAAAAAGTCAATTTTATACACCTTTTTTTCAATCCCCAATCCAAACACCTATTTTCTTATACCAGGTTTAACCAGGTTTTTATCCCTCATTCCCAACCAAACACATTTAGGTATATCCCAGGTATATCCCTTACTATTCCTATACCTGGATATCTCATTCCGGTATATCCCGCTTTCCCAAACGCTACCTAAACCCTAAACCCTAAACCCAGAACCCTAAAAAAACACCTTAAACTCTAAACCCCTCTAAACCCTAAAACCTAAACCCTAATCCTAACCCCTAAAAAATCTTAACCCTAAATCCTAAACCCTAAACCGGGGCCAAAATAGGTATATCTGATAGTTTTCAACTCCGATTATTATTACAACTCTAGTTTAACCCTAGTTAACTTAAAAAGGGAAACGTAGGGGTATTTTAATAACGGTGGAAGTATGAGGGGTATATTAGAAAGAAAAAATAAGAGGGGTAAATCAGATATTTCTTCATATTTCAGGGGTACACAAGGCAATTATCCCTTACATTTACTAATATTTGTATTTGTATATCTATTACTTTATAATTAGAAGATTAGATATCTCTTATATTTATATTTATTTTTTTAAAGATATATTTTTTAACAATATTATTATTATTTTTTTAAAAAGGGTGTTTTTTTTTGAAATATATATTTTTTAAATGAAGTTATTTTTTTTGAATGGCAGATTTTTTATTTTTTTTATTTTAAAAAATATTTTTTTTTTGAATGAGGATATTATTTTATTATTTTTTAAATAGATGAGACGACTTAATCTAAGTGCTACGTTTGGATCTTTCTATACGGATGCAACAACTGCAACAGTCAGGGACGACGCCAGAATTTTAGCTTTAGAAGAGCTAATTTTTTTATTCATTAGCTTTCGAATTTTAATATATATTTTTTTAGAAAAGGAATAAAATACAGTTGTCTTTATCATTAAAATAATAATTGTGATGACCTGGACCTCTGCAGAGTTGTGGTAGGGTCATCGGTGACTTCGGGGGAGCTTGTTCTGTGTTTCCGGAGGTGTTGGTGCATGATTAGATACAAGTGTTGAACTCGAGCTTTATTGGATCACTGGGATAACCGGAAGACCCCGTCGGATGTTTAGAAGTGTTTTCGCGCAAATCGGATATCAAATTTGGACTCGGCGTGAAATTCGGATTGAAAATACCTTTCCGGGAGCCTCCGGCAATTTCTAGGATTGGAATTTGGCGAAACGGACGGCGAATTTGGATTCAGCGCGCGAAAACGGTCAAGATGGACTATTTACTTGATATTTTTGGCATCAGTTACTGTTCACGGCCGGAACAGTGTTTCCGGCGATCGCCGGCGGCGGCCGGCGGCGGCGGACGGCAGCGGCGGCGCTCGGGCAGGCGGCGCGCGGCCGCGGGCAGGCGCGGGGGGGGGGGGGGGGCGGGGCAGGGGCGCGGGCGGCGCGGGGCGCGGGGAGGGCGCGGGCAGGCGCGGCGGGGGCGCGGGCAGGCGGCGGTCCACGCGGCGGGCGTGCACCGAGCGGGGTGCCACGTGGCACGATCTTGTTGGGGGGCTCACAGCGCCCGTCCACGGACAGTGTTGGTGCACGGTGGACCGACAGTGGACACGTGGCGGCATTTGATTGGGTCGGTGTTGTGCTCCCGGTCCACGCAAGCGTGGAGCAGGTGCCGTACGCGGAGCAGGTGTACGCGACGTGCGGGGTGCGCGGTTCACGGGCGGTGCACGGTGGTTGGGGCCACGTGGCGCGCCACCATTGGTGGCTCACGTGCACCGGGCGCAGCGAAAAGTTATTCTGGATTTTCCTTAAGTTGCATCCCGAGGGCTCTTCAAGGGGGATTTTCGACCCCTTCGAGACCTCAGCTCGAAGGGGAGGTGAGAAGGAGATTTCTTCTCCTTCAAGTGAGGATTACACCTACCAAGTTTCAGGATTTTAGGAGGCTCGAATCCCGAGGTTGGATTTTACGGCGCGGCGCGACGTTGCATTTTCTGTGTTCCTCTTCAGCGCAGCGACGGTGTTTTAGCTCTCCTGGTCTACCCCGAGCTCCTTCTTCTGTGATTCTTGCGCCGAAAGACTCCTAACAGGTAGGGCTTCAACTTTGATTTTGATCGCGCATTCTGATTTTGCTCCTTGGCACGGATCCCGAGGCAACAATGTGACCCCCTTTTTCTGTGAGGAATGTGAGGACAGCATCGGAGTATTTTGGCCATATCTTCGCGCACGAGCGTCTGATGGAGACGAGCTTATACAACTTTTTCATCTACAGATCGCAAGGAACGCGCTCGTATTTTTATTGGATTTATGAGATTTATTTCGAGGTGAAAATCACTGTTTTCTCAGTGTACAGTGCGCAGTCTTTTTCCACAGTTTGTTGTTTGGATCACCACCTTGCCGGATTTTTATCTTGACTTACCGAACTCTGATTTGGGCGTGCAAGGTACCGTTGCGAAGCTAGCGACGCAAGGATCGCTGTGATATTTTTCTTGGAATTTTCTGGGCACTTTCTGCAGGTGATAATTTAACAGTTTCGAATCCGAGGTTGTATAAGAGCATTAATTGGGAGCCTAAGTGTAATTAGTGAGCTTTGTATTGTATCAGGAATATTACGGGTGTGCTAAAATTGTGGGAGCAAGGATTTGGAGTTTTTGGTATTTTCAGCTGTACGGATTGGGACAGTTGCACTTCAGGTGGGTGGTTGTTGCTTACCTCTATTTTGACATGCTCACTAGGAATATTAGAGTGACCCTTTACTTGGACATCATTGATTTAATCATCATAATGGGGTTGGGTTATGCATGCCTGTGTGGGGATTGGGTATGGATATGTTAGCGTTTAACCTTGCATGTGGAATGGATATTTATTTTGGACTATATGATTATCCTGTTAGTGGTTGGTACTATTTGAGGATTTTATGACATGCATAGGTGGATAGTGATGCTTTATTATGGAACATGGATTATAGACATGTGTGGTTGGATAATGTTTTAGCATGATGGTTATATCTATGCGGAGCTATTAATTGTTACACATGTGGAACCACTATTGGACACCTTTTCCTTTATTTCCTTGAGAACACTTGCATGCTTGTATGGACATCTAGATAGGCCATCTTTTATCGCTACACTTTCATGCTGGAACTTGACTTAGGAGAAACCTTGTTTGCTTCTTTTCTCCTTTTCGTTAGTCAGGTGGTTCTTGTTGCTCGGGTTGAGCAGGGGTTTGGGATAGTGTAGCCGGGGCCTGGATTGTGGATTATGGGTTTTGGCGGCGACCGCGGATATTGGGCGGTTGACCGGATGTCGGTATAGGACATCGGTGATAGGGCATGATTATGGACTACGGGGTTTTGTGGCAACCGCGGATAGTAGGCGGTTGACCAGATGTCGGATGTGGGACATGATTGTGATTGTGGGTTATTCCGGCGACCGCGGATATTGGGCGGTTGACCGGAGGTCGGTTGTGAGACCTGGTCGTGGATTTTGGGGTATTGCGGCAATCGCGGATTTTGGGCGATTGACCGAATGGTTACTTTTGCATCTGATTGGGAATCAGTTTTCTTTTAGTGGAGGGTTGTGTTCCACTGGGGCTTTATTGTTGTGATCCAGTCCTGCTTTTATCACACCGGCGCGGTTATTGCCCGGTGATGCTTTTATTACACCGGCGCGGTTATTGCCCGGTGATGCTTTCCTCGTGTGGGTCGCTCCCCTCGAGTTCCCCTCCGGAGGCCGGGGTCGGACAGTTATTGACGGTTTTGCTATCACATCGGCGCGGCTTTTTGCCCGATGATGAGGGCGGCAGCAGGAGTTTTGCTATCACATCGGCGCGGCTTTCTTGCCCGATGATGAGGGCGGTACAGATTGGGTTCATCTGGGACGGTTGGTTATTGTTTCTTATGGTTATTCCAGTCTAGGACTGCATTTTAGAGGCATAGTAGTGGTAGATCTCCCTTTTTCAGCAGTTTCATTTCTTACCACTCTTCTTTCCTTTTCGCCTCTGGTAGACCTAGTGGGTGCGTCAGAGTTTGAGGTTTTACCCGCTAGGGGAGGCTACTGGTTTACTAGTAGTTCTCACCCCCATTCTTCTTTCCTCTTTTTTTTCTTCCTTGTTTTGCAGAGTCTTCTGCGGGTGCTACTGGACTTTCAGTGGCGGGTCGAGGAGAGAGGACGGCTGTGTAGATAGATCTCGAGGCTGGATGAGCGTGTTAGCTGGACTGTTGGTGTACCCAGGTTTTCCTCAGACGGTTGTACTTTCACTTTTGGGACTGGCTTTTGCCAGCAGGTTGTATGTATTTATTGTGAGCTGGGAGAGACTGATGTATCATTTATACTGATGTATTGTATTTTATTTCCAGCTTCAGTCTGAGATGTATTAGTTTTAGTTCAGTTCTGTTTTTATTGCTCATTTATTATTATCTCTTATGTATCTGAGCAGGTTTGGCGCTTCGTGTACGCGGGAAATACCGTGTGCACGGCGGATCTGTAGACGGGCCCGGGTTCTGGTTTACACCCGGGGCGTGACAATAATATTTTAGATATTTATAAAAAAAAATTATTTTAAAAAATTTAGTATAATTTACAAATCAAGTATTACGATATATCAAAAAATTAAGTATTAAAATTTTTTACAATTTTCAAATCAAATATTACTATACGGTTGAGTCAATTAAATTTATATTTTGTGGCCCACGAGATAATATTATTTTTTTTAAAAAAAAATTATTTTGGGCCCCTAAAATTTATATTATTTTTATTTTTTTTAATAATTTAATAATAAACTGTTATGTAATTTTAAAAATAATAGGAGGTTCATGATCACTGTGAATCTCCACATAGCTTCGTCCCGGGCAATAGTTACAGTTGCATATGTTATTTTTAAATGCGCGTGTATATCAAATTATAATGTAATTATAATTGTATCATCCAACTAAACAACCCCTTATCTCTAAAATTGAGCATGCTTGAGATTCAATATTCTTTTCTAAATAATTATCATTATTATTGTCACTTACATAATTATTAACCTAGCTAATAGAATTATTAAAGTCATTGCAAAAGTAATAAATTTAAAATAAATATATATCTATCAAATCATCTTTTCAAAATAATATAATAATAATTTTAAAATAGTATAATAGGCTAGTTGAAATGATTAATAAAAATATTTTTTTCACCATAATAAAATTATTTATAACGATACTTTTAAATATTTTTAAAATCTGAAAAAAATACTACAGTCGTATAGTGACATATTATTATAATATGTTCCAAAAATATATCTTTATAAGCTAATTTTGGATATAAATAGAATATATATAGTACATTTTGCACAAAAATATCATAAAAATATATACTTATAATTTAATTTTATTATAGTGCTCTTAGTAGTTGAATTATGTGATTTTTTTATTACTTTATTAAAAAAACATAATCAAAATTTGAATAGTTACTTTAATAGCAAAAAAAAAAAGAAAAAAAAAGTTGAGTGACTCGAATAAGTTCTCATAAAAAAATCAGTGACCAATGGTGATCCATTATCTTAATTGAAGTTACTCTACAAGCTGTAGAACCCTAACTCCAATAGAATTTTGTTTTTCTCTTTATTTTCCAACTCTTGTGGACTTAATAGGGACCAATTTCACATTATTAACATCTCTATTGCATGCATTTTTTTTTTTTTTTCTTTTTTTTTTTTTGCGTGAGCTTTTTTTTTTTTTTTTTTTTTCATAATTGTCAATATCTCAATTAAATCTGACAAACGGACGGATTGAATAATCCGTGGACAGATTATTATATCTGCGGGTTATATGAATATGGATAAAATTTATTCATAAATTTTTAGATAGCCAACATCTTTGTCCATATCTATCCACGGGCGGGCGGGCGGGCGGGTAGATATAGGGGTTATCCGGAAGGATTTTTTTTTTTTTTTTTTTTTTTTTGCTCCTATATTTTTCAAATGTAAAATATAAAATATATAATTTTTAAAAGTATAACATAACTTATTTAAGATATCACAATAAATAATAAATAATATAAACTTTTTAATTATATAAATTATATAATATAAAAATATTCTATTATTTCAAATTTTTGTGATGCAAAATTAATAAATTTTTTATAATTATAGAATCAAATATTATAAAGATAAATCATTAAAATTCAATCAAAAAACTGTAGTTTTAGCAGTTGATTCTCTTGATTCTGAAAAGACGACGCACTACGATAAATGGCCACAATAAATAAATAAATAAATAAATAAATAAATAAATTAGGATTACAATTTTTAAAATTGTGTCAATTATATTTGAATACTCTTAGGTTACCTAAAATGTCTATAACTAAATAAATGCCCATCCGCTTTACCCATAATTTTTTAGATAAAAAAAATTAATGCCCATACGTGCAAATTTACAGATTACGTACCCATACATATATACCCGCGGGTATGGATAAGAATTGACCAATGTAGTCTCAATTCCCTAATAATGGCTTATTAGTATCACAATTGATCAGTAAATTGACACATACATTGTCCAAATCCATCTGTTTGTTAAGATGGAACATCAATGGCATGGGTTGGATAATAACATCAAATACTTAGGGAAAATATGTATGAAATTGACTTGTGATTTTACTAATTGTAAAAAAATATATAAAAAAAAAGTAATGTTTGAAAAATCTATTTAATTTATATACCATACTTGCAAATTTACAATCAAAGTGACAAAGAGTTTTTGGCCTTGGAAATAACAGCAAGTTTAAGCAAATGTTCTCCAAAACTCATAAAAGTAAGCTAAACCACTTCAGGTTTATGGATAAAAATTAAGAGCTAAAACTATTTTAAAGTTAAATTTAACGCGACATAAATTAAGGTCTCGTTTGGATGCATTAACTTTTTTAAAAAACTTTAGTTTGTTTACGAGAGATATAAAATATTTGATAATTAATGCAATCTCAAATTCACTTACACTACAACAAAATTATACTATAGCGATATTTTTAATTGTTTCTAAAATCTAAAAAAAATATCGCTAGCAAAAATACCGACACTTATTATTAGTGTTGCTATATGTGCCGTCGCTAGGGTGTATAGTGACACATTTTTATAATGTGTCCCAAAAATATGTCCCTATAATCTAATTTTGGATATAAATGGAATATAGATAGGACACTTATACAAAAATGTCACAAACATGTGTCCCTATAATCTAATTTTATTGTAGTGTTATTTTGTACTATAATGAGCCACCTTATTGGAGTATGCATTATTTTGAAATTTCAAGGTTATATATATGAAATTTTATTACCTAAATAAATTCCTAATTTTAAATCATAATAACAATTCATAATACATCTTTTCTTCTAGTTGTTATTTCTATTAATTTATTCATTGTGTTTGAGTTAAGCTCAACCTCAAGCTCTAAAAGGGCTTATTTAGATGTGTGAATAATTTTGTTTAGAATAGATGAATTGATTACCAAATGAAGGATTGGATATTTCTGACCAAATATAATATTTCAGTCTCTAAGTCATTTTCTAAAAATAACTAGAGTTCGAACATTTCATCTGTGTTCGTATGGATTGTACCTCTCTGTATCCCTTTACTTTTAATTTTCTAAAAATAAGATAAATCACGATCTTTTTTTGTACGTCGGAATAGATTGGGAATAGGTTATGTAGTGATAAGTGGTTCAATATGAGAGTTTTCTTTTACAATTGAAAGTTCGAAGTTTAATTTTTACTTTTTTAATAGACTTAATATTTATGATTTTGAAGGATAGTATATTTCACTTATGAGATTATGTGTTTCAAAAATTAAACTAGCTTAAAGGTCAAATATAATATAACGTTCTCGGCATCTAATCACACTCCTCATCTACTAAATGCTACAAGCTTTTTAAGTAAATTAAAACGCTATGCTTAATAGCATATTCATACATCCAAATAGAGCTTATAAGTGAAGTGCATTATCCGAATAAATCATGATTATGAAGATCTTGTCGGGAACTAAAAGCACATTCATTGTGCAGGCCTATAGCGAAAACCTCTGTGCACGCGAACAAATATGCTGTGTCATGCCCCGAGCCCGTAGCAGAAAACCTCGGGCATGCAACAGACCTGCCACGTGTGATGTTCAAAGCTAATATGGAAAAAAAAATTATAATCCACAACTAAACAAGTATTCGAGTATAAGTAAAAGCTAAACTAGCATCTATCACTGTATAGAAAACATACAAAATCATCTCACAAAAATAAATACAAGTAAAGAACTTTGGCCTGGTGTCACGCCCCAAAATTTTCAAAAGCAATCTAATTATTTTTATTTATTTATTTTTTTAAAAAAAAATCAGAGTTCGAAACATAACTCCAGGACGCGACTAGAGCCGCCATGCGCATAAGAGATTTCCGATCCAAACAGACAAGGTCTCTTCTATACACGCTCGCCTAGGCAAGTACAAATAATCATCATTTGTATTCAGAGTTTACTAACATAAATATAA
Source organism: Tillandsia fasciculata (assembly GCA_029168755.2). NCBI lineage: Eukaryota > Viridiplantae > Streptophyta > Magnoliopsida > Poales > Bromeliaceae > Tillandsia > Tillandsia fasciculata. The sequence continues at coordinate 4,803,883 of CM054943.1, read as the reverse complement.
CTATTTAAATGTTCAAACTATAGATAATCCAAACGATATCCAAACAACTACTAAAGTCATAATCATAAAGTAAATGAACTTGAAATAGAACTAGAATGAGCAGCTAGCACGGGACGGTACTATCACGGTATCCTCACATCATCGCCCCGACACTCACCACCCGACTGACCTGCAAAATGGTCACCCAAGGGTGTGAGACCCAACTGAATCTGAATGTATTTCTGTCGGTGAAAAGCAGTAAAGCAGGTATAGAAGTAATATAAAGCAGGTATGAAAAGGAGGTATATGAACTGATATAAATATATGTTGAACTGTAAATAACAGGAAATAGTAGCTGTCAACTATAATCATGCATTATCATAACTGAAATCACATATGCCCAATCATATGCCACTGTTGGTCATAAGGACCTCAGGCTAGTGTCGAACAAAGTCTGATATGTACCCTACACCTGCCGACTGAAAACCGGGGGCTCAATATTGCCCGGTCCCACAGGTGCAGCCATATACAATGGGCTCATGGGTTGCATAGACCACTATACCGGTAAAGAACACCACTATGGGGAATCAACCCACTGGTGTACGCGAAGATGTACAATTGGTGCATGGCGATCTCAATGCAGATGCTCAAGCTCGCGATCAAGAGACCGGAAATACGGCGAACAGCCGAGAACTCCCAAACGGGATCAAGTATGTCAGTGTACTAATATATATGCCGTGATAACAAGATATCCACCTACTCTAACATGCAAGGTAAAACTATAAATAATGACAAGTACAATCTAGCAGTAGGTCTAAGAGTGTCTGAAATACTGATCATGGGATATATGTGTACATATGAACCGATAAGAACCTTACTGTACTAAGAGTGTCAACTACACTGAGTATAGACATAATATATCAAAACAGTAATATAACAACAAGTAGGGATAGCAAGGCAACCAACGGGTCCAATCAATTACAGTACCAAAAAGGTTACACTATACCGATGCTCGGATCAGAGTACCCACCTCAACCTAGATGGTCCTGATATCCGCTGCTCAACTAGCTAGGCGGCTCATGAGTGCTCGAGCTCGAATCATAACCAACTATCAGCAAATAACTCACTCATACCCAACCTACAGACAAATACTGTGTAACATGGCTAGACCACTGTAATAGGTCAAGGTCTCGGGATCCGCCGAAAATTTTGGTAATTTGCCGATCGACCGATATTGGTCTGCCAAATTAAATGAAACTTGGTGTGCTGCCTAGAACGCTTCACTTAAGATGCCTGGGCAACCACAGATCACTAGGTGTAATCCTAAATCCAAATAGTGCCATAAGCACTGAAGTATGATACAGGAATTGCCGTTTTCGACTCCGGGATTCTCTGACCCAAACCAAAATCAGTGGACCAGCTAGGACAGTGTTAGGAACAGCCAAGGGCACCAAGGACTCACAAATAATTAATTAATTTTTTTGAATTACGCGATTAGCGCCAAGTTGCTGATAAACGGCTGATTTTGTCTATTGAAGTGGGATTACAAGGAGAACTGGTAGCCAAATTACGGTTAATCTACTCCTAGAAAATATGATAAAAGTTATCTAGGAAAGCAATAAATATAGGTATGAAAGATATGAAAAAGGCGGGAGGTGGTTCTGGCTTACGAGGTTGCCGGACCCCTTTCTCTTCGATGGTTCGAGTTTTTATATACTCCTCGAACCATGTCTACAATCGCCGATTTGAATAATCGGTGTGATTTGGGGGAGAGTTATCATAAAATTCTCAACTATTTTCTTTTGAGTCGAACTTTCTCAAATAGGATGGTGGTAGTCATTATTTCGTCCAAATTCATCCCCCGATTGACGTGCCGAAGCGTGATCCTCGGCGCTTTCCAAAGCTAGGCGCTACTTGCCTTTTCGGGAGCTGTTACGAGATTCGCGCCGAAATCTCGCATCCCTTTCCTTTCACGGGCATTCCTTCTGCAGTTTTGAGCAACCGCGAGTTGACCCTGCCCTTGCCTTCTCCGTCGCTTGACTAAAACGGTGACCCCCTGGCTTTGGCCGCTTTTCCTGTCAGCTGATGCCTTCGGCCGATGACGTATGCCTAGAGCTATACCATTACGCGCCTGAGACCGGTCTGAAACAAGACGCGGGTCTTTCATCTTTAGACTCATCCTCCTATATAGTCTCAAGAGGCGAAAATTTTAGTCTCAACACTCATCAACCCAACTCGCACAGTAAACCCAACACTACTCGACTCATCGGTACACCGGACCTTCCTAAACTGACCATCTCAACAGCATGGTCAAGCTTGCGCCACCGCTGCTAGTGCGCCTGGTAATAGATAAGGCACTGCCAATCTCTCCCTACTGTCCGAGTTACACGGCCGCTAGTGGCCCGTCAATAGTAGACACTAGCCTACCTACTACACCAACCATCAGGCCCCTATGCTGGTAAATCCTAAGAAACTCGAAGTGGCATACAGATTATGATCAAACAACACTCCATCAGATCACCAACGACACAAAACTAAAACCTTGAGGTCAACTCACAAGCCTCCAATACTAGTAGTGCCCCATTTCTCGAACACAGTGCCCCAGGCATACAATCTCTCACACACTGGCCCACAGCCCCACGAAATCTCAAAACAAATGCAACCTCTATGTCAGCATGACGTAGCACAAATATCATTACCTAGATACCGTACATCTCTAATAACCAACAATTAACACAAAACGAAAGGTCAGCCCGAATCGACAATATGGATCCCTTGACAATCAGATAAACCTAAGCATGCTATAAGGGAACCTAACCAATCTCGATAACCGTGTAGCCAAATAACCCACATAAACCTCCTACAATAAAATAATAATATTTTCTAATCCCAATCCAAACAGTTCAAACACTAATAAAATATCAACCAATCACTAGCATGCATATTTCTACATCTAATAAACAATATAAAAACAGTAAACATCCATACATCTAGTAAGCATATATAATCAGTACTCCGACATTCTCGGTGACACATAACCTACCTGGATTGCAAATCCATACAGAATACGGTTGGCGAAAAGACTACACGCTCAACGATGATCAGCATATGTGAACGACTCTACCTCGAAAAATCTAGCAGCACCCCGTGTCACGCCCCGGGGTCGAAACTGCGATCCGGGCTCGCCAACAGATCCGCCGCCCATACAGGAAGCCCAGCATAGGCGAAACGTCTAACCTGCAAAAGATAATACTACAGCTATACAGATATCAAAGCGAGGAAAGTAAACTACTGAAAAATAAATACAACTTCAAATAGTACATGTCAGGTCCTCACAATACATGTGTCTCTAAAAAAAACTCTCAAAAGTAAATATACAATACAATCCACTGACAGTACTAGAAATCTCTAAAAGAGTACAGCTACTCTCCAAGAAGGGGCAGGGATATAGCTCGCGACTTCCTTATTTCGGTCAGTAGAAGCAGCAACAGCAGGGGTAGGAACTGGAGTAGATGCCTCTGAAAAAAGTCACCACAGAGGGTGTGAAAACTACATCAAACAATAGTTTTCAGTGGGAACCGTCTCCAAGACTACGGTCTGCCCACTAAGTTTACTAGAGGCATAAGATAACAATGCAGTATAAGTGGTGATAAAAAGTTGAAAATAACTCTACAGCTATCATGTCTCTACCTATCAAGCTCAAAGAATGATACAGATGATAAAATGCATCTACTCGATATGCTCAATCAACCCAATCACAGTGACTGCCACATAGGGTCCAGTCAAACCTACGCCTGCCTACTACCTTACATCTCCACAGGGACGGGATTTACATAGGGGGTCCCACTCGAACTGCGTCGACAAGTTGCGATAGCAAAGTAACAGGCCCAGCTCTGGAGCGGCACTCGAGGGGAGCGACCCCACTGAGGAAGTATCTGCGCATCTCTGTCGAGCTCCATACGGCTTATGCAGGCTATAATCCAAATACATGATCAATCAGATTAGAAACAATAACTCAACACTAATAGCCTCAGCCGAAACACTCAACGGCTCGGGACCACCGTCTACTCGAACGGACTCCCAACTCTAGTACTGGTCTAATCTTAGCTATCTGACTCCACTATGCCCCCAGGCACGAGCGTAACATGCATCCCACACTAACCCGATCACTCAGCCCACTACCCGGGCGAGGAAAAACCCTAAGTCTGGGGAAATATAAATAAATGGTGCAGGAAGTTCAAACATGGCAAAAATACCAAAGTTGAAGATTTTATAAAGTCTGGCCAGATATCATGCAACATATGATAGGGTGCTAGTCAGAGTTCAACAGCTCTAATAATATCATAAATACATCAATAATAGCACCTATTCTAGCATGCTGAGATCTACAATACTAGAATTAGAAGGAAGTCCGCAGACTTGGAGGAAAATCTAACCCACCTCAAATGCGCTGATTCGGAGTTCGAACAAGCTGATACTGGATGTGAACGTTCCTTAGGCTCTCACGGTTCCAACGAACCAAGAAACTCCAAAAACACTCCTCCCGGATGAACGACAATGCTAAAAATACCTAGTGTTGCCCAAATAGTCCGATGTAAAAATCAACGTGCGCATCGATGGAGTGTGGAAGCCAAACCATACATAATTTTTACTCGGAACTAAAAAGAAAGATGCTCACCTTGATCATAAGAAGGAGTCTTAACTTTTACTTTCCCAGCCAGAGACCAAAATCCCAACGAAAACTGAAAAACAAAATTGAAAGTCGCGATGAGTTCAAACACAGATTCCAGCACCGAAACTCCGTCATTCAACTCCAAAGACAAGAAAAATTCACCTTAGAAATGCCTTCAAAAAAATCCAAGAAAGGTATGGTTGCATTCCTCTCGAAGTCTAGATGGAGATCGAATCCTTAAACATCCAATTCCGCCAACAAACGACCGAGAAAAAACATAAAAACTCCCTGCTGTCCAGAAAAACTACAGCACAAAAAGGGGTCTAAAGATGCTGCGAGAAATCCTATGAAAGCCCAAAATGGAGAGGAGCAATGAGTACCAAAGTCGAAGGCCTACCTGTCGTGAAAATTTCAAACCAAAAATCAGCAAAAATCTCTAAGGGGTTAACTCTGGGCAGTCCGCGGATGAAACATCGACGAAGAAAACTGTAGTCGAAGGAACGTCGAAGCTCGCGGAGTCGAGGAAGAAGATGATGAAACGACCTCCAAAAATCCTCCAAAAATCCTAGAAGTAAAGAAAACTTGTAGAAGATCACCTTTGCCAAAGGGGGCTCCAAGAAGGCTTCGAAAAAAACCCAAAAATAAAGGTGGAATGGCCTATTTATAGAAAAAAACCAGGAAAAAAAAACCCACTTCAGATCCGGGGTGTTCCGGGCGCCCAGATCCGCACAATGCGGCACCCGGACACGTGGCATGCATCCACGCCACCTCTGCGTAGCGCCCGAAAGCACAGGATCGCGCCACGCATCCCACGCCTGATCTCCGTGCGCCCTACGCCCGCACGGTGGTTGGCGTCGGCCAATCAAGACGCGCCACGTTGATGGCATGGTCCACGGCGGGGTGCACGCGACGCGTGTTTCGCTCGGTCCCCCGTGCCCGCCGCCTGGCCAATGGCGCGACACCACGTGGCCCGCTCACGTTGATTGCGGCGCGATGGAAGCGGCCCGCCAATCCCGCTGCGCCACGTGGCCCGCCCACGTCTTCGCTTGTCCCGGTGCACGCGCAAGTGGGCCGTGAACCGGCCCACTTCTAAATTCAACCCGATAGCCCCAAAAGTCCAAAAATAGCTATTTTTCACTGTTTTCACACGCTGAGTCCGTTTTTGGCATCCGTTTGATGCACAATGGGCTCGGTACATCAAAAATAGGTGTTTTCTTACCGCCGACCACACAGTCAAGTCACACGAAAATTCGGGATAACACACCCCGCTTCAACTGCGCGACATAGAAAACCCCAGCTTTAACAGTCCAACAAAAGGCACAAAACTCAAATAAAAAAACACTAATGAGCTAAACCTCTAACAACCAAAAACCACCTCGAAAAATCCAAACAAATAATATAAAATAAGCAAAACCTACCCCAAAGTTGACGCGCTGTAAAATCTCATGCGCGCGCTCGAGCTCGGCTCCTCGAAACAATCCGCGCGCTCCAGGGCACTCCCCGCACGATCAGTCTCTCTCTCTCTCTCTCTCTCTCTCTCTCTCTCTCTCTCTCTCTCTCTCTCTCTGTCACTCTCTGATTCTCTCTCTAGAGCCCTCAGACATGAGAAGAAGAAAGAAAGAAGAGAAAAGAAAAATATCTCGCGCTTAAATAGCCAGGAAAATAGAATTCGGCCGAAACAACCCAATTCGAATAGCCCAAGCTTCTCATGGTGACAGGAAAGATTCAGGCCGCTACAGGGCACGTTTCGGGCGCCTGAAAATGGCTCACGCACCACGTGTGCGTCACATCGCGCGTCACGCGTGTCCCTGCCGTTGTCGCTTCCCCGCACGCCCGCAGCCAACATTAGGCTGCCATGTGTCCCTTACCTCGATCGCTGAGCCGCCACACGTCATGCACGCGTCCCAGCCGGCCAACCATCTTCTAAGCAGCTACAGGGTGAATCCGGGCGTCTGGATCCACACCCGAAACCCACAAAACCCCTAAAAACATAGCATTCGGCTCTGTTTTTCGCACCAATTTGCGCTAAAATGGTCCCGATCCGGCCCAACACTCCTACAACGTGTTGACCGACCAACCATATTGCAACTTTGCTATTTGCAAAAGTCCAGTATCTCACACACTGCATGTACGAGGACATACTCCACACACACGAAGCATCTAAATCAAACCTGTAGCAATTCTAGGAGTCTACAACTAATTAACATGTATCAGAGCTGAATATAAACTAAATCTATCAACTATCATTGTACATGAAATCACACAATCACATCTTCCAAAATATAAATACAAGTAAAGAGCCTCGACATCACCAGTCTCGATGTACAACTATACCCAAAAGCTAAACTATCTAGTGATCCTCCTCTATGGCTTAAGTATACAGGTAGGAGATGTCATAACTACTATACTATCCCCTTACATCAATCCGGCGTTAGCTCAAAAATTCTTGAAAAGCAAACCGCAAGAAAACGTGAAAACTACTAAACAGTAGTCCCAAGTAGATATAGCTGACAACAATAATAGCCTACCCACTAGGTCAACTAAAGGCAAAATAGAGAATAAACTAAATAACTAAACAATAAACCCACCATGTCTATAATGCCTCTAGATCAATACTACAAAGCTGTAATTAACCCTCTCATAAATAACATCTATTCTGCCTTTATCACAAATATCGAAAAATAGTAAAGACTATTTCACACCTCAACTAAAGTAACCATAATAAATATACAACATAACCCAATCATACACTAATCGACTCAACAATCCGGTCAAGCCTACGCGGCCTCGTATCAAGCCACCACCACTGCCAAGGTTGAAGTCCGCTGCGTGAGGCTACCGATCGTTCTGCCTGGCCTATGTCAATCACCACACCTCCGGATGGGCACTCGAGGGGCGCGACCCCAACAAGTATCATAATATAACATACTGTCAAGCTATAATACTCGTGAACTTTAAATCCAAAAATTTAAATTTGAATTTGATTTTCTGAAATTTTTATATTCGATAATTCAAATTTTTGGGAGTGTTCCTGAAGAAGCTGTTGGAAAAATCCGGTACTCGCCTCGGAACCAGATTCTCTGAATCTGCAACCCGCTCCGGTACTGCAATCCACTCTGGTACCGCCTAGAGTTGTGATTTCGCAGCGGAAATGTCAAATCGGATTTTTACTATAAATCCGTCCTCTCAATATAACTGGAATTAGCACAACCACCAAGGAGAAGAAAAATAAAACAGAAAATATGCGGATGAAATAAGATTCATTAATTAAGAAAAGAATTACATCGACTCCTCTTTTCTTCTACCTCCTGAATCTCTCTCACCCTTCTCTCGTCTTCTATAAACCTAGACGACTCCCTTCTCTCGTCTTCTATAAACCTAGAAAACTATGGGTGTGGCTAAATCCTAACCTCCACCACCTCCTTGGGTGTTACCACCATCGTGGGTGTAGATACCACTATATGGGTGTGGCTAAATCCTAGCCCCCACCACCTCCATGGGTATTACCACCACCGTCTCCATGGGTGTGACCACGTTAACACCCCCGTGCTGTGGATACCACTATATGGGTGTGGCTAAATCCTAGCCCCCACCACCTCCATGGGTATTACCACCATCGTGGGTGTGACTATCTTAACACCACCTTAAAATAATAACACATGTGCTATATTTATAGCTTACATCAAAAGCTATCCAAATCCTAGTCTAAATAGATTTTTATTCTAATTAATGTTTAAATCTTAACAAACTTATCTCTTTAAGATTTAAATATTAATCTTAATCCAACTAGGATTCAATTACAAATCTAATCAAATCCTAACAGAAGCGACTAATGCGAGCTAACGAGACCCAAACAAGACGAAACAAAATCATTAGCTGATCGGCCTCGTCGAGCTGAACGATGTGGCGTTTGTGTTTGGCGAGCCAAAAGCCTCGAAAAATGCATAAAATACTATTTTATAGTGTAATTTTATAGAAAACCTAATTTTTGTGCATTGATTTGTGTGAAACTTTTGGTGGAGGGGCTTCTCAGTAGATTACACCTCCAGGCAAGGACCCAAGGCAAAATACCAAGATTATAGGGATTTTTTAGTATCTTAGCCACCTTTTATATAAAGGTTTTTAGGGTTTCTGTTGGAAACCCTAGCCACACAATCCTTGAAAACTCTTACACCCTTCGCCTCCCCCTCTCGCCTCTGCACCTTCCCCGAGCCTTGCCACCGCCAGCCGCCGCCTCCTCTCGCTGAAAAAAAGAAGCAAGACACCTTTCCTTGTGCTCTCGGGCTGGGAATGAAGGGAGATTACCTATCCATCCGCACACAAGTGTGTCACGTGTTGACACGAAAGCGTGCCTGTACTATACACTACCGTTGTAGGCGGACAACAACATGCCCCTGTGCCACGACTTTTTAATCCTTGATTCAAAATATTTGATAAAAATATATAATAAACAATTAAAATATTTTATTGCTAAAAAAACTTAAATAAATATTTCATATCTTTATGCATTGTCACACATATATTTTTTAGGATTAATTTCATACATCTCCCTTTAAACATATTGAATAATAGATATATCCTTATAAAGTTCAACTTTTCATATTTATTCATTCAAAAATTCTAAATTGTTCATATATGTTCATCTAGTTTGTTACCGTTAGTTTATTATTTATTTTTGAACATAATATAAGTAAATTATTGATTTTGTCCTTGCAAATATGTCCCTTCAAAAGTTTCAACTATTAAAAAATATATCTATGATTAAGCATAATATCTAAAAAGGTAAAAAGGTAACTTTACCTCACTCACTAATCAAGATTAAGTATTTAACCTATGATTAACGATATTTTTTTAACAAATATTGACGGTAGAAATATATATTAACAACTTAGAACTTTTGAAGGAATAAATATGAAAAAGTTGAACTTTGTAGAAATATATATATCTGTTATTCGATATATTTACAGAAAAATGTATGAAATTAACTCTATTTTTATGACCAGTACGCATCTGCATAATTCAGCACATATCGTACCGTATCATATCAGCAAATTTTCGACACAATTCTGTGCAACAATATTTAAATCTTCGGTTGCAACCCTAGCTATTTACAATCAACCTATTTTAATAATGTAATGTAACTCCCTCTGCATGCACTTGTTCTCTGGGACAAGTGTCAACAAAACTCTTAACTTTGTGGTTCACCTAACCCATCTCTATGTGATCTTTCCTGAGTCATGCTACGGCAACTAAATTAATTACACTAATAATAGGAGGCCAATATTCCAATTCCATGTGGTCAATAAGAGCACGTCCAAATGTATCAACTAACCCTCCTATTTTAGTCAACGATGTATACACCACTGTGTCCTCTATAGGAAAATTTCTCAATGTTGCCCACCCACCATTAACTCCCCTTTCTCCTTTTTTTTTTTTTTGTTCACAATTTTTTCCCGCCTTTTTGTACACCTATTTATGCACCTACCTTCTTGACATGGTGCATTAGTTTTGGTGAGGTTGAAATGACTAATCAAGTTCTCTCTCTCTCTCTCTCTCTCTCTCTCTCTCTCTAACAAATACACGTACACACACAAGAAAAAAAAAATAAAAAAGAAAGTAGGTGCATGTTCTTTATTTTTATGTATTTTCATTCACTCGTCACATCGATATGATGAGTAAAATTTATTTCATTTCAGAATAGTATGGATGTAAAATATACACTTTATTTGAAGTGTACATCTAGAGCAATGCTAGGTGTACACCCGAAATAGAATATACATCCTACACCTATTCTATCCTGAGATGAATATTCATTCACTTGTCACATCGATGTGACGAGTGAAATTTATTCCATCCCAAAATAAAATGGGTGTAAAATGTACACTCTATTTGGGATGTATATATATCATTTTTCTTTAACTAATTTGATAGATAGAAATTAAGATATATATATATATATATATATATATATATATATATATATATATATATATATATATATATATCAAAGATTATATCCGAAATTTAATGATGTGATAATTAGGTAAGCGATATGGGTAAGCGCTTGTGAAGGGGTGATTGATGCATGCTAATTGATACTAGTTGAAAACAGTTTTGACATGTTAGAGCAAAGTAAATTTATTTTTTCTAGCCGTAATTTGTACTTTTCTGCTTCATGGGATAGCAGAAACAGCTTTGATGATATCAATTACTCATTGTGATTATTTGAACTACAATAAAATTAGATTATAGAGATATATTTTTGTGACATTTTTTGTGCAAGTATTTTATCTATATTTCATCTATATCCTAATAACATATTTTTGGGACACATTATAATAATGTATCGCTATACACCATATATACCATCTGCACATATAACGACACTAATTATAAGTGTTGGTATTTTTGCTAGCGGTATTTTTTTCAGATTTTAAAAATATTTAAAAGTGTCGTTATAACATAATTTTGTTTTAGTGTTGGTGGATAATTTTTATTGATTGAAATTAACTTTTGCTCACTCACATGCTGGTTGCATCATGATGTTTGAGATAGTAAAATTCCTCACCTTTTCAAGCATGAGAAAAAGAAAGAAACAGATGAGTGAATTCCCATAATGATGCCATTGAGAGATATTGGAGCATATTAATTTACCAATTTAATGTATACTAGCGTAGTTACCTGATGCAGTGAACAGATATTTTATTTAGTAGTAAAAAATATAAAGAATTTTTTATAGAATGTTTTTTTTTTTTAATACAACGATCAATAGCAGAATTATCTATATATTTGTGAATATATCAATTATCCAATTCAAAATAAAAAAAAAAATCCATTAGACCCTTTTATAGACCTTTGACATTAATTATAAAATTATGAATTTCTTGATTGAAGAACCTAACCCCTAAACTCTCTAAAAAGTAAATATTAGTTGATAGTTGTAAAGCGAGAAGAATTATAAAAAGTTACAAAAATGCTGGTCGATATTATTATACCTTTTTCAAAACGTACATTTTTTAGCGACCAAAATACTGGTCATTATTATTATACCCTTTTTCTAAACGTTAATTTTTAGCGACGACAATTTTAGTCGTTATTGTTATATTATTTCGTAATAATCTAATTATTAGCGACGAAAATATTGGTCGTTAAATTTATAAACTTCTAAATCATTAAGCTTATTAGCGACGACAAATAGGTCGCTATTGTTGCATTATATGGTCACTAATGAATAGTGATTAACGACCGGAGATTTCTCCATCGTTAAAATATATAACGACCGGTTTTTCTAAACCGTCTTTAATTCTTTTAGTATGGAAAACTATAACGACGGGTGACGACGAGATTTTATTCCGTCGTTATTTATTTTTAACGACGAAAAATAAAACAGTAACGACGATTTTTTCTTTTGTTAAAGGTTGACTTTATTGTAGTGTTCGATATCCGCTCAAGATTTGTACCGGATTGAAAATTAATTTTTCTGAAATTATTAATCATTGAGAAGTATTTTGAATCTAGTTTCTAATGCATTAAACATTAATGTGCAATTTGGATACTTCTAAAAAAAATTATGATCAAAATATTTGATAGTACCCAAGTTGACTGGGTTAATGAGAAAAGAAACTAGTTCAATAAAAAAAAAAACATATGAAAATGAATGAGTAAAAAAATTAACAGGACCTTCCCATGCAGAAGCATAACTTAACCAAAAATTACCATGTGAATTTTCAAACATAAGGATTAATAAGATTATATATAGATGTTTCTCATTAGATATTTAATTTCTTAGTTAGTACTACTTAAATAGTGTAATAGTATCGGTTTAGAATATATATGGATATTGTTTTATTTTATGCTATAACATTATTGGGTCATATTAGAACACAATTTGCTATCTTGTGCTATTAATATATATATATATATAATATATATATATATATATATTATATATATATATATATATATATATATATATATAATATATATATATATAATTAGGCTAGAATACTATCGATAGCACCAAGTCATTGGTGCTATCAAATTTTTAGCCGTTAGATGAAAAAATATGCGGTTGGGATTATAGTGGTCCCCTAGGCTTTACTAGGTGGTTGGTTGAATAGTAAAAATTTTAGGAGACCACTATAATCCCAACCGCATATCTTTTCATCCAACGGCTGAAAACTTGATACCACCAATTGTTTGGTGCTACCGATAGTATTCTAGCCGGACTCTCTCTCTCTCTCTCTCTCTCTCTCTCTCTCTCTCTCTCTCTCTCTATATATATATATATATATATATATTTTGGAGTTTATATATTTTTAAAATTATAAATCAAATTATATTTATAAATTTTTTATTATTGAATTTGTATTAGGATCCGTAATATTGTATGAATGCTTTTAGATTTTTTAGTCCTTTAATGAATTTAAAGATGTGTGGTTAGGATGATAGTGGGTATTTTGAATTTAGTATTTGGTTTGTAGAATAGTATGATCTAATGGATAAAATTAGTCAAAGAGATAGATATAACGGTAGAAAATTTATAAGTACCAAATACTTAGTGCTTTACCAGCACAATAGCGGGACTATATATAAGCAATTGGTGTTTGTAAGTTTTCTACCGTTAGATTTACCCCATTGATTAATTTTATCTTTTAAATAATTCTATTTCACCAACCACTCACTTAAATCAAGGCGTCCACTATAGCGCACGCTAGGCAGAAATACTATTAATAGTACCAAGTCATTGGTGCTATTAAGTTTTTAATTTTTAGATTAAAAAATGTGTGGTTGAGATGATAGTGAGTCCCCTGGATTTAATAAGTGGTTAAGAAAATAGTAAAATCTAACGGATGAAAATAATCAAAAAAATTAATCTAAGAGTAAAAAACTTGATAGCACCAAATATTTGGTGCTCTGGATAACATAGTAGTCGGTCTATATATATATATATATATATATATATATATATATATATATATATATATCTATCTAAACAGTGTTAGTTTCAAATAAAATGATAAGAGAAAACTTGAATATGAAGAGTGCCCCAATTTTGCTCGTAATTGAATCTCCCCTAAATTTGACCTCCAATAAGACCTTAAAATTCAAATGATAAAGTTTTAGTTTAGAATAAAACTTTCAGATTCAGCCATGAAATACATCAGATAGGTAGCTTAATTACCAAACCATCTCAGCAAGATCTTGTTAAGACGCTCCTCAATGAAGTTGCCCATGATATGTATTGATCCATTTATTATACCCTTAAATATCCAACAATTAATGATCTTTCATAGATGATGAATTTAGTTTCTTTATAGAGGATGTATAGAAGACTAGAGTGTTTTTTTTTTTTTTTTTTTTTTTTTTTTTTAAAGTGCAAAATTGATTAAATATGGAGGACAAAATTTGAAACAATTAAAAGTCGAAGGTCGTTTCTGAAAAAACTTGTGGACAAAATAGACTTATAATCCTAGTTAAGTCAACTAGCTTATAAAAATTTGACAAAAGACTTGGTATGCGTAAGTGATGATGATCTAAGGGACTAAAATAATATATTTTGAGAGACTTTTATACAGAATATTGAAAAATTTTGAGGACAAATATAAAAAATATACATATTTTTAGAGAGAAAAATAATATACTATCCACTAGATTTAATTTTTTAAAAATTAAATTTAGCTGAAAATATAAAATAACTAAGGTTCAAATTCGAAGCTTTAGATATCAACCGCCGAGTTCTTTGCCACATATTCTAGGGCATGTTTATTTGGGTGAAAGTGAAGAGAGATGAAGCCATTTTTGATCGTACATCGCCACTTCTATTATTTGGTTCGCAGTAATAAAGATACGATCGATAACTCGATTTATGCAAAACAACATAATTGACTTGGACCCCGGATGTGCCGAAATCAATTATAGTGAAAAGAGTTACATAAAAAAAAATAATAAAATAATACAAATAATGGTAATGCTAAATATATTTAAATATATTTAATTATGATACTAATTACTTTTTTATTTAGTTTACATATTTTAAATATAATAAAAATTGTTTATTTAAGATTTAGTATTTTTTTTTTAAAATTTAGTTTGTACATTTACAATTTGATAAAAATCAATTAGTTGAGTATTAATATTTTCTTTACTCTATAATTTTATTGTTGTATTATTATAATTTATGTATAAAAAGAATTACTTTTGTTGCTTTAGATTATATTTTTTAATTATCTAAAAATATAATTATATTATTTGACTTATTTATTATATTATAATTTATTAATTATTAAGTTATTAATTATTTATGTATAAATTATAATTTTTACACTATTCACTTCCTACCAATCAAATAATAAAATTGAACGAACTTCACTTTCATAACCATAAAAATAAACAGCGGTGAAGAAGTAGTTTTCATCTAAAGTACACTTCAACCTAAAGTCCACTTTCGGTGAAACATATATGCCCGGATCAAAATAATAGTAATAATAATAATAATTAGTATAGCGACCCGCGTTATGCAGCGTGCAATGCTACCTCTACACTCATTTTTGGGTATAGATCCTACACCCCACCCATCCAAGGGTGGGGACTTTTTCATCCATCACTTCGAAGTGATGGGTAAAATTCATCCCATCCTAGAATAGATGGGGTGTACGATGTACACCTCAAAAATGAGTGTACATTTAGATTTTTTTTTTTTTTTTTTTATGTAACAATCAATAGTAGAATTATCTATATATTTGTGAATATATCAGTTTTTCAATTCAAAATAAAGAAAAACTTG
The DNA here is from genome assembly GCA_029168755.2 of Tillandsia fasciculata. Lineage (NCBI taxonomy): Eukaryota > Viridiplantae > Streptophyta > Magnoliopsida > Poales > Bromeliaceae > Tillandsia > Tillandsia fasciculata. Next base: position 4,788,446 of record CM054943.1, on the reverse strand, counting down.
TGACGTGGACTTTTAATAGGAAGATTAATAATATTAAATAGAAGAGAATTTTAACTTTACCTTACTCAAATCCAATCCTTTAGACTTTTTTTTTTATAGACCTCCGCATTAATTATAAAGTTATAAATTTCTTGATTAATGAACCTACTCCGGGCCTAGATATTGGATTTAATTTTTTCTATATATAAGCTAATATATAAATTTATAATTATATTATGGATTATTTAGTTTAATAAGGTAATTAAGTGATCTATTATGGGCTCTGAAAATATCTATTGGGTATGGATTATTAATGTGTAGAAACTCAATACAAGTCTAATTAGAATTTATTGGACTCTAATTAAACATAGTATATAAGGAATATAAAAGAGTTGTGGTCCCGAATCGGATTCCTGCCGTCAATTTATTCTACATCATTTAGAGCAAAATTAATTAGACGGCAAATCTAGACTTGGAAGCATTAAATTCATGCGATTTTATTGTCGGTGTTTGAGGAACGATAAAATCTGAGAACACGTTTCATCAGGCATGAATTCCGATAAACGTTTATAATATTTTCAAATAGATGAACGACTATTTAATAATTTATATATATTTTTTGGATTATTTCGTATTAATTTGCATACGGATCTATCACTGGATTCTCTAAAATGCATTTAACATTACTTGATAGTTGTAAAGGGAGAGAAATTATAAAGAGCTAGCCAAAAAAATGTTTTGATATCCACCCAAATATGTACCAAATTGCAAATTAATTTTTTTTTAAAATTATGAATTATTGGAAAATACTTTTGAGTTTAGTTTCCAACGCATCAAACAACGCATCAAACAACGTACAATTTGGATATTTTTAGAAAAAAATATGATTAAAATATTGAAAAGTCCAAAGAAACATACGAAGAGGAATGAATGAGTAGAAAAATCGACAAGCGGGTCCCACACACAAGTATAAGTTAACAAAAAATTACCACAAAAAAATTACCATGTGAATTCCCAAATATGAGGATGGTAAAGCGAGAAGAATTACAAAGAGCCATATAAATATTTTGATATCTTGTAAATTAATATTTCTAAAATTATGAACCATCGAAAAGTACTCCGTGTCTAGCTCTAATGCATCAAACAACATGTAATTTGGATACTTCGAGAGAAAATTATGATCAAAACATTGAACAAAGCGCACAATATGAAAAACATACGAAGAGGAATCGGTTTAATGGAAATGAATAAGCAGAAGAGGAATCGGTTTAATGGAAATGAATAAGCAGAAAAACCGACAGACGGATTCAACACAGAAGCATAAGCTAATCAAAAGATAATAATATTGATGATCTCTAATTAATTATGGTGGGAATTAATGTGAATCCGGAGTCTCCAGCTATCTTTGATAAATTTTGACAATTGAAATGAGCGCCATTATTCCATTTGAAAAGAAAACGAAAGATATGGAGACAAAGAGTGGAAAGATTAAAAAAAAAAAAAAAAAAAGGAAAATGAGAGGAATAAAATCTCCATTGGCTCTTAAAAAAGGTTGATGATAGTGAAATCTATTCACTTTAAAGACCATATGTTAAATTATGTAAAATGATATTTATCTCTAAAATTTAAGTTAATTATGAGACAATTATGTTTTTTAATATATTTAACATTTTATATTTTGGCTCGAGACTTTCTGGTAGATTCAGGAGGCGATTATGAATTAAAGGAAGCAAATGAATAAAATTAGTAAAACCTAGAAGAATTCAAACTTAGAATTTTCTATTTTGATATCATATTAAACAATCATTTTTATTTTTAAAATCTTAAGTTACTACAGTCGGCTGTGCTTGAAATTTTTTGATAAAAAATCTAAGTCTTGGTCTACTACCATAAGAAATAACTTTTTTTTTTTTTTTTTTGGTTGAGAGAAAGATAATGAGTTATTCATTTCATTTATTTTTTAAAAATTAATTCAGCTAAAAATATAAAATAACTAGACTGCGAACTTGGGATGGGACCTCCATGATTCATCATGTAGCCAATTTCATTGGATACTGTTGGTGATATGAAAGCTTTTCAAACTCAATATTTCTATATATATTTTCTATTCAACATTGCATTAGCATTTCCTTATTTTCTTAGATAAGGAATGAGGATTACATGTGGAAATAAATATATGGAATGAGGATTACATGTGGAAATAAATATATGAGACCCAAATTTTCTCAAAAAGAAAGCTATTAAATTTAAGAATGTAAAGCTTGATTTATCATAAAAAAAAAAAAAAAAAAAATTAAGAGTAGGTATATGTTTTAATGTTTATACGTTCTTGCCCTATACAACTACCTACTCAGCAAACCAAAATAGATATCCTGAACAAGATATTCACATCCAAAATGGTGGAAACATTTGAGAACTTTGCGGAGATTAATATTTGCTCTACTATCACTTGTTAAAACCAGTTAAACCATTAGTTGCTGAACACTACCTAGAAATTCGAGGATTAACCTTCAACTTCCTTCCTTAATCCAAATTTTAATTTGTTAGAAATTTGATTGACCGTCCGTTATATGCTATCAACACAGATGCATGAAAAATAAAGAAAATCAAAATTTCGGTAACAATAATAAATGCGAAAAAAAGAAACCAAAATTTTTACGTGATTCGGCAACTACATATATTCCACTATAAGAAGAAACAAAATAAATACAAGTTTACATCTTATGCTTTCTCCAAATAAAAAATCAAGAGCCTTATGGTAAACCCCACCTTTCTCTTGTTCCAACGAAAAACTCTAAAAAAAATAATTCGTAAAGAAATTTTCGTAAAACCTTAATCAAGAAGACCAAAGTAGAAAAGTATATAAATATCTGACCAAAATCCTTTAAGCTGTTGCTTTGAGTAATCCGTACCGCTCAAGCAATTGGTCGAGAACCTCCGCTCTGCTGTCGAACCCAACGCCGCATGCGAATCGCCGTGCACCTTCTCTAATATCGTTGTCGTACATGCTTGAATCCCCGGCCACCTTTTAATTAATTAGGGCGCTAATTAATTAGTCTCCTGCATGCCGTACAACCTTAAGAGAACCGATACTCTTAATTAGACTGTACTTTCTGATACCTTCATGCACTAATTAATTAGTCCGATATGCATCCTAATTAACTTGGGCCATCGACCACCTCTCTCTCCTTCTCTCTTCTTTATTCGCTATAATGCATAATGAAGCTGGTCAAAGAGTCAACCAATCCTAATTAGATTATGACATGTATAGATAGATATAAATCTTGCACTAACTGAAATTATCTTCAAAATCAAATAATATTTTTTCATACATCTAATCTATATCATATAACCAACTTAATCGGCTAATCAATCCAAATTTAAAAAAAAAAACATAAATCCGCAACACAACTCTTAAACTCTAAGGCATCGTTTGGTAACCTTATCCCTGAATCCATTCCCAAACGGGAATTAAAATAGCTGGAATTGCTATTCCAGAATATCTGGAATAGCTGGGATGGGGGTGGGAATTGGAATTCCCACCCCCAACTGGAATTGGGCTCGTCCCATTCCTGGCACGGGAATCGAAGTCCTCTCTCTTTCTCTCTGCACCTCCTCTCCCTCTCTCTCTCTCTCTCTCCACGGCACTTTTTTTTTTTTTTTTTTTTTTCCTTTCTTTTCATACTACTAATAAAAATTAGTTTTTTTTATTTTTTTAAATTAGAATTTTTAATTTAAAGATATTTAAATTTAAAATTTAAAATTTAAAATTTTTTATTTAATAAATATTATTTTTTAACTTATTTTTTAATAAATCTAAAAATTTTATTTTATTTCATTTGAAAAAAAAATTATTAATTTTAAATTTTAAAATTTATACAATTATTTATAAATTTTTTAAAATTTATAAATGAAAAATTAAAATTTTACTCCCACTTAAAATTTAAAAATTAATGTTTATTTACTCTCATTGTAAATTTTTACTCCCACTTAAACTTTAATTTTATTATGTATTTTTTAAAATTTATATAAATTTAAAAATTAAAATTTTTACTCCCACTTAAATTTTAAAAATTAATTTTTATTTACTCTCATTTAAAATTTTTACTCCCACTTAAACTTTAAATTTTACTATGTATTTTTTAAAATTTATATAAATTTAAAAATTAAAATTTTACTCCCATTTAAACTTTATTTTAAAGGGCAAAATAGTCAAAACACATAATTATCCCTCTCATTCTTCTATTCCTCTATACTCAACCAACATAATTTTTTCTTATTCTCTTATTTTCCTTATTCCTATATAATTTACCAAACACAATTTTCTTTAAACCCGGTATAACTCATAAACCCAACCAAACGTAAATTTACACTAATTCCTGCTAATACCATAATCTATACCTGTCCCCGGTATAATAAAATTTTTCTTATCCCCGAACCAAACGGTACCTAAATGCTACCCAACACAAATTTTAACTTTCTAATTTCTGTCCCTATATGTAGTGTTAATTTGTTTATCAAAACTTTCCAACAAAATTTTTTATATATATATATATTTTTTTTTTCATCCATATATCAGCTTAACAAGCTATTTTAATTCTACCGTGCTAAGCTATTAATTTTTGAGATTGTTTAGTCTTAAAGCTAAAAGAGGAGATTGTTCTCATTGAATACAAATATTAAAAAAGAGGAGCTTGTTCTCATTGAATACAAATATTAAAAATATTATTATATGATAGTTTAGGTTTTTAAAGAATAATAATTACAATTTATCTGTGGAGGTCAAATAAGTTATTTTGTGATGTGAACAATTTGATGCGGTGGCGGCGGTAAGAGGGTTGGATGTGGCGATGGCAAAGGATTTGGTCTCCAACGTTAAATTAGTAATTAATGTTGCGAGATTTGAGAGTGATAGATAGAGAAAATGGAGGTGAATATTGTATGGTGGAAAGAAAAGGTGGTGGTGAGTGAGTTCAATGGTGGTTAAGGAGTGAAACCATGGTTAAGGAGTGAAACGAAAGATGTTGAAAGAAAATTGTAAGGGGATGTGCTGGAAAAATTTGATATTTATTTCGGTATCAGATTTTTTGAATTCGTAATTTGTTTCGATATCGCAATCCGCTCTGTTACCGTCTAGAGTTGAGATTCCGCAGCGAAAACGTCAAATCGAATTTTTACCAAAAATTTTTCTCCTTAATAAAACTTCGTCACCTCAACAAAACTGGAACCAATACAACCACAAAGAGAAGAAAATCAAAACAGAAAATATGCGGGTAAAATAAGATTCATTAACTAAAAAAAGAATTACATCGACTTCTCTTTTTTTCTGTAATAAAATAGCTTCAACCCGAGCCCAGTTTCAACCCGAGCCCTCCTCCTAAATCTCTCTCACCCTTCTCTCGTTTTCTATTAATTAAGAAAAGAATTACATCGACTTCTCTTTTCTTCTGCAATAGAGTAGCTTTAACCCGAGCCTAGCTTCAATCCGAGCCCTCCTCCTGAATCTCTTTTACCCTTCTCTCGTCTTCTATTAACTAAGAAAAGAATTACATCGACTTCTCTTTTCTTCTGCAATAGAGTAGCTTCAATCCGAGCCCAGCTTCAACTGAACCCACCTTCTGAATCTCTCTCACCCATCTCTCGTCTTCTTTAAATCTAAAAGACTATGGGTGTGGTTAAATCCTAACTCCCTAGGTGTTACCACCACCGTGGGTGTGGATACCATTATATGGGTGTTGCTAAATCCTAGTCCCCACCACCTACATGGTTATTACCACCATCGTAAGTATATCTATCTTAACACCATCTTAAAATAATAACACATATGCTATATTTATAGCTTATATCAAAAGTTATCCAAATTTTAGTCTAAATAGATTTTTATTCTAATTAATATTTAAATCTTAACAAACTTATCTCTTTAAGATTTAAATATTAATCTTAATCCAACTAAAATTCAACTTCAAATATAATCAAATCTTAACAGGATGCTCAATTTGGTGGTGTACTTTGTTTGGTAAGAAGGATCAATAATAGTGCTTAATTCAATAGAAGTTTAAATATGAGAATTGCTTTGTACTTGCATAACAACGATCATGATTTCAAACTAAAAATTTTAAATTACTTAACTATGAGTTTCAGTAGATACATCATATTAATTAATAGATTGTGTGAATTTGAATTGAGCATGATCCTATATACTTGCTAGGTGGTGGTACAGATGAGGGAGTGACGCGCGCGCCTCGATTGATCTAGTGATATTGTTTGGCAAGAAGCTTTGGATTTTCAAATTGGGTTTACAAAATTTCTAGTTTTGAAGACTTGTGTGGGTGTGGCTAATTTCAATTGTATGTTTTATTCTTTTGTGTTTAGCTAAATAGGCTTGATTGTATTCAACAATACGCATCTTTAACATTGATGTCCTACCATTGATTTTAACTACTTATATAATTCTAAAAAAATTCAAATGTCGTTGAGTATATTCTCAATTACTTTTATGCAAGATATGAAATACTTTCTGTGTTGTACAGTACGGAACGACACGTAACGTGCCCCTAATATGGAGGCACGGTATCGGGGGTGCCATAGCACCGGCCTTCGCGAGTATCACGCGAGACAGCGTGATACCCGCGTGAGTATCGAGCGACACGGGTCTCGTGCCCGTCTCTTTTTCTTTTCTTTTTTTTTTTTTTTCTTTTTTTTTTTTTTTTTTTTTTTTTTTTTTTTGTCCCGCCCCTTCCCCCCCTCCTCTCTCTCTCTCTCTCTATCTATCTAAATAGTTTTGATTATTTTTTTATATAATTTTTTTTTTTTTGAATTTATTTATTTATTTGGTGGGCTCTTGTGTCTCCCATCTATTTATTTATTTTTTATAATTTTTTTTTGATAGGTCCTTATGTTCTTCATTCGATTTTTTTTTTTTTTTTTTTTTTTTGTGCATTTTTTTGGGGATTGGACTTTGTATCCGTAATTTTTTTTATTTGAATACTTTTAAATTTATAAAGTTTTTTTAAAAAATATATAAAATTAGATAATTTTTTATTTATAGTTTATAAAATATTAAAAATAGATATACTTGATTTAATTATTATATAGTTAAATTTTTAATTATTTTGGATAGATTTAGTATTTTATATAAAATTTGCAATAAAAATAAATTTTATTTTAAAAATTTTATTTTTAAATTTAAAAAATTTAAAATACTAATAAAATTAAATGCTAAAGTAAATCAATTGATACTTAAATTTGTTTAATTTATTTGTCATATAATTTATTGCTCGTGTTAATTTTTTTCATCATTTTATTTTTTTTTCTAACTTTTTTGAATAAATTTTACTTGCAAATTTTATTATTGCATTTTAATTTTTATTCTTTATGAGTTATAAATTTTTTTTTATGTTTAAAACAAAATTATCACTGTATTAATTAATTAATATAGTAAGTTATATATAGTCAATATTCATAATTATTTAACTAAATTTTTCAAAATAATATTATAAAAATTTATTAAAAATAAAAAAATTATAAAAAAAATATTAAAACGTACTACTAAAAGATTATACGTATTTATCGACACGCAAACGTGTACGTATGGCTCACTTAATTTATTCCTTGCTTTTATGTTAGATATTTTAATGACAAGAGAAAAATCAAAGAATGAAACAAAAAACTGGTCTTATAATTAATACATTGACATTAGTTGACTTATGAGGCACGTTTAAAATGAGGTTCACAGCACTAAACTAAAATTTTCCCAATAATATATTAGAGTTCGATTACTATACTTATATTTGTAAATTTTTTATTCTTAGATTTATTTTTTTAATTAATTTTATTTTTTAAATTATTTTATTTCATCAACCACTCACTTAACTCAGGAGATTCACTATATCCTAACCACACAACTTTTCATCTAATGGTTACAAATCTTCGAGCACTACTTTTTAAAACATAGAAATTCAATTCTATAATTTTATTATGTAAAGTTAAATTAGGATGTAGATATAAATTAAAATTTAATTTGACTTATCGACTGTAATTAAGATGAGATTCATTATACCAAATAACATAAACAAAATTATGATGCAACAAATTCTGTACAGAAAGTAATATACAGAAAAATTCATACTGTAACGACCCGGCCCACTAGCAATAATAACTGAGCTCAAACCACAGCCTAAAATACTTAAGTCCAGTTATTATTACTAGTGTCCATGTCTCATATAAACCCAATCACAATTCCATCCACATCCGATGTGGGACTATTGGGGGCGTCACAGACTCCCCCCGTTTAGGCCTGACGTCCTCGTCAGCCCTCGTCAGCCCAGTTTAGGCCTGACGTCCTCGTCAGCCCAAACACACACACAGCAGCCCAAGATCACCAGGCGATGTGAGACTTGTCTCGCTAGTCCTGTCATCTAGACCCAGACTCAGCCGAGACTCGCCCACACTTCCGGCTGGTTATTAGCTCTGATACCAAATATAACAACCCGGCCCGCTAGCAATAATAACTCGTTGGGCCCAAACCACAGTCCAAAATGCTTAAGCCCAATTATTATTACTAGTGTCCATGTCTCATATAAACCCAATCACAATTCCATCCACATCCGATGTGGGACTATTGGGGGCGTCACACATACACACTACTTCATTAGATCATCCAAAACTCTTAATCATCTGTGTATTTCAGATGAACTATTGGATCATAGATATACGAACAAATTTCGACGGTCGAGATTGCAAAAGATCTATGCCTGCTTAAAAAATTATAATTTAATTCCAAAAGCCTAAAATTAGAGAAACAAGTGAAGAGGCCCTGCAGTCATTGTTAGTGAAGTAGGTGGGGTGACCTGTTGAAGTGGTGCTAGGTCAAGAAAACACTACTAAGACCACCTAAGATAAATTTATTATTTATTAAACCTCTCCAACTAACCAATAGAACCCCTCCCATAAGTGCACTTCTTTCCACACATTTTTGACCAAGAATATGCTAAAAAAAAAAAAAAAAAAAAAAAAAAAGAAAAAAAAAAAAGAAAAAGACAAGGGATAGGTCACCCACCAACTCCAATTTGAAGCAAACTTCTCTTTCTCTCTCTTCTTATTTATTCATTTTCTTTAAAGAAACTTATGTTGTATTCTTATATCATACTTTACTTATGGTGTACATATATATTTACTAAATAAAAAAAAAATAAAAGAAATTGGAACTAGAAATGAGAGGTTTAGAAAAAAATTTAGAGGGACATTTTTTTTAGGTGGATTTATATATATATATATATGTGATTAGCTAATTTTACCTTCCCGTCATTTGTAAACGATATTTTGATCTTTGAAACTTTTTATTTTACTAGCTAACTCGTCTTTTAAATATTGGATCAATTAATGACTCCAAAAGTTTATTTTCTATCACAGATGCATTCGATTGAATTTTTACGTATCGTGCCTTTTTAGTTAACTTTTATTTCATATGATAATTCATCGCTACCACCTAATGAATAGATTTTAGTTGACTGAGTGTGACATATTGTTAAGGTGATAATAATATAGTAATATTGTGCGTAGTTGATACCGTGTTAATAACGAAAATATTATATTTTTGTTATATCTGCAATATATTATTATCTACTTAATCGAAATAATTTGAAGAGTCCGAGCCGATAATTATAACAAAAATTAAAATTTAAGTATTAAAATATCAACAAATTTTTTCTAATTTTTTTTAATTGTTTTTAATTATTTGTTTTTTTTCTGCGGGACATGCTTCTTCTCCCTTGTTTATGGGACTGACTCCAATCATTGGTCGGGATAATTATGTAACGAGTAATTAGGCATGTGACCGTTGTAGTATATATTTTTGACTCCAACTACTTTATATTATTTGTTGTATGGTCCGAACCAAACCCAAACCACCACTATTTTGGGAATTGGACCCTTTTACCAGTAAACGTTTAAATTTCTCCACCAAAATTAGGGTTTGGTGAGTGTGAAAGGATGGGCATGAACTTGTCAATCCTAGTTGCCCATCTAGAATTATGACCGTTGATCCAGTAATTTGTCACAAAGCAATTAATAATCAAATTGAAATATTTAATTTATATTCTCTCGTATAAATTTGTCTCACTCAATCTTTTTTTTTTTTTTTTTTTTTTTTTTTTTTTGGAAATAATCGATGTATACAGAATCGGATGAACTTTAAAAGTAAAAATATACATAATTTATCTGAACTTTGACAATTTTAAATGGACTATTTAAAATCTTTTAATTTGTTTAATTTAAACCCCATATTTTAACGATAAAATTCAAACTAATTAATTATTTTAATAAATTTATAGCTATAAGAATTGTATTAAATATACTAACTAAATATGTAAAGATAAACGACGCATTCAAATTTTAAAGTAAAAATATCATTGACTAATTCTGATTAAACAAATAGAAAGATTAGATAGAAAAAATATATTTTTAGAAAATTGAATACCCAACTGATCAAAATAGTTCATAATTCAGATAAATTATATATATATTTACTAATTTTAAATATGCCCTTATTCCATTATTCTTTGAAAGTTCAAATTTCTACTATCTTTGACTTGTTATGTTGCCCGTCTTACTTTTGTAACTCGATTACTTTCAAAGAAGGTCCGCCATAGAAATATATTTCAAATATCATATTACTGTCATATAACAGTCATGCGTCATCATTTAGTCAGCTAAATCAGGCTACATAATTTGATTGAAATAATTTTAAAAAATTAATAAATAATTATAACAAAAATTAGAAATTGAATATTATAATATCATCTTTCTCAAAATTGAGGACAAAAATACATGCAAATTTTTCTTTTTTTTTTTCTTTCTTCTCCCGGGTTGATGGGACTTGACGCTTCCAATCTTAATTTGGCAGAGGTAATTATGTAACAGGGCATGTGACCGTTGCAGTATTTTGACTCCAACTACTTTATATAATGAAAAATACTAAGCGTACATTTCTTTTGAGGGTGAGGTAAGGATCATTTCAAATTATCTTTAAAATTATCCTATTTATTGATGAATGAGATGTATGATATACACTTCTTTCAGGATGTGTATACTCTTATTGATCGTTGCATGTATGGTCCGAACTACACCCCCCACTATTTTGGGGTTTGGACCCTTACAAGAAATCCTGAAAATTTTCTCTCTAATAGGATAAGGGCCGTTTGGCAATCATTAAAAAATAAAACAGAATTTTATTTTACAATGTATTTAATATTTTAAAAAAATCAATACTCTGTAAAAATATTATTCTGATTTTTACTATTTAGATTGTGAACTTTGAAAAAAAAAAACTCTATTTTATATTTAAACTTTCAATACAAAAAATTAAATTTAAAAATATAAATTTTAAATTTTTAATTTTAAAATTTTAAAATTAGGATTTAAATTTTAAATTTCAAAATTTCAAAATTTAATTTGAATTTTAAAATTTTTAAATTTGAATGTGAAATTTTAAATTTTAATTTCAAATTTCAAATTTAAAAATTCAAATTTAAAATTTAAAATTTAATTTTTAATTTTAAATTTCAAAAATTTTAATTTTAAATTTTAAATTTCAAATTTTTAATTTTTTAATTTTTAATTTTTAAATTTAAATTTTTAAAATGAGGTGAAATGCGAAAGAGAGCGAGTGAGAAATCGTACACGAAAAATAGGGAAAAAAATTTCGCCGCTTAGAGCATTTTTTTTTTTCCAAAAATACTCCGAAATAATAAAATTACTCTGTTATATTTTTACGCTGTTGGGCAATCCAAACGGACCAACTAATAAAAAAACTGAACTTTTTACAAAACAAAATAAAATGACCTAAAACAGAGTTTTGAAGATTTCGAAACGTGCCCTAAGTTTTCACACCAAAACAAAATTAGGTTTTGGTGGGAGTGTGAAAGGTTGGGTTGGAACTAGTCAATTGTAGTTGCCCATTTAGAATTACAGCTTATTAGTCGTGATTTTGCTTCTGCTTTTAGCTGCAATAATTTATTGTAAAGTAATTAATTAATACTCAGATTGAAATATTCCATCTACATTCTCCAACTATCGTTCTGTCTCGTCAATATACTTTGAAACGCAATTCATTCTATATGTAATCACTCATCAATCGAGTGAACTTTAAAGCAAAAAACGTACAGAACTTATTTGAACTTTGAACAATTTTGAATCGACTATCTAAAATCTTTCAAATTATTTAATTTAAGTAAGTCGAACGATGATAGTATAGCTACAAAATTTAAACAAGTTATTTACTTTAAAAAATTTATAGTTATGAAAATTACATGAAATATACTAACTATATATATAAAGATAAATGACAAATTCAAAATTTGAAGTCAAAGTGTCGTCGACTAACTCAGATCAAACAAATTGAAAGGTTAATTAGATAGTAAAATTATAATTTTAAAAAATTGTATAACCAACTCAAAATGATTCATAATTCAGATAAATTATTTACAATTTTACCAACTTTAAACTTGTCCCTATTCCAATATCCTTGGAGGGTTCAAATTTCTACAATCACCATTAACTTTGTGTTAGTTTTTTAATTAGGGTTTCTCGTACTTGCTCCATGGGGAGAGAATCAAAAAAGTTTTGTGACTAATTACTTGTTGGATTACTTTCAAAGAGTGCCCACAATAGAAGTGCATTTTGAAAGGTAGTGGGAACAAGATTCTTCGCTTTGTGAATTCACGGTGTAGGAGTGTGTTTCTTTTCTTTTCTTTTCTTTTATTTTATATTTGTTTGTCCCCTCCCAAGAAAAGAGATCTAAGATTATTTTATATATTTTTGTTTATTTTTGTTTATTTCTTTTTAGTTCATAGTTAGGTACCTCAATTTTGAAATGAGATTCTTTAAGACTTGCTTTTTGAGTCAACACCGAACTTGGCTACTTAAATTACCCTCAAAAGTCATGTTGAATACTCATCATATATATATATATATATAGTCCGGTTAGAATACTATCGATAGCATCAAACAATTGGTGCTATCAAGTTTTCAGCCGTTGGATGAAAAGATATACGGTTGGGATTATAGTGCTTCCCTAAAATTTTTACTATTCAACCAACCACCTAGTAAACCCTAGAGGACGATTATAATCCCAACCGCATATTTTTTCATCCAACGGCTAAAAACTTGATAGCACCAATAGCTTGGTGCTATCGATAGTATTCTAGTCTAATTATATATATATATATATATATATATATATATATATATATAGAGAGATATATATAGATATATAGAGAGAGAGAGAGAGAGAGAGAGAGAGAGAGAGAGAGAGAGAGAGTCCGGCTATTATACTATTAATAGTACTAAGTTATTTGTGCTATTAAGTTTTCTACCCTTATATCAACCCTTTTGATCATTTTCATCCGTTAGATTTTATTATTTTTTCAACCACCTATTAAACGCAAGAGACTATTAATAGCGTTACAGCCTAGCTATATATATATATATATATATATATATATATATATATATATATATATATATATATAGATAGAGAGAGAGAGAGAGAGAGAGAGAGAGAGAGAGAGAGAGAGAGAGAGAGAGAGTCCGGCTACTGTGCTACCGATAGTACCAAACGTTTGGTGTTATCAAGTTTTCTACTCTTAGATCAACCTCTTTGATCATTTTTACGCGTTAGATTTTACTATTTCTCCAACCACCTGTTAAATCTAAGAGGCCACTATCATCTCAACCACACATCTTTTAATCCAAAGGTTAAAAATTTAATAGCACCAATGACTTGGTGCTATTAATAGTATTCCAGCCTAGTGCTCTCTCTCTCTCTCTCTAGACTGGAATACTATTAATAGTGTACCAAGTCATTGGTGCTATTAAGTTTTTAACCTTTAAATTAAAAGATGTGTGGTTGAGATAATAGTGGGCCTCTTGGATTTAGTAGGTGGTTGAAAAAATAATAAAATCTAACAAATAAAAATGATCAAAGGAGTTGATCTAAGGATAGAAAACTTGATACCACCAATAACTTGGTAATATTAATAGTATAGTAGCCGGAATATATATATATATATATATAGCGATAGTACCGAGTGATTCGTGTTGTAAGTTGTTTCCGATGATGGGATGTCTGATTCGACGATCGGCTCCGTTAGATATGATCTAAAATGTTGGAACTATGTAAAAACCAAATTTTATAATTTTTTTACTATATTTGCGTAATGAACAAATAGCCTCAAAATGAACGGCTGAAAATAAAAATCTTATAAAAAATAATGAAAAAAAATTCAAATTTTAAATCGAAAGTATTGATCTTATTTTTAATGTTAAGTAGAATTTTCTATTAAAATTTCATCTAATTTGGATTGTTCTACACCGTTGAACTTACAAACATGCCACATTGGCGGTTAATATAGTCATTTTTGAGACTCTTTGATCACTTGGTAAATGATGTAGAAAATTTATAAAATTTAATTTTTAAATAGTTCGAATAGCATAGATCATATTTAACAGAGCCGATCGTAGAATTGAATATCCTATTATCGAAAACAACTTAGAAGCACGGAGGCTCCCGTACTTTCGAAAGCATAGGCGACTTACTATATATATATATATATATATATATATATATATATATATATATATATATATATATATATATATATATATATATATATTGGTGATGGAATACTATCAGTAGTAAAATCCCATTGTTACTACTGATTTTTTTTCTATGATGAGGATCCGAATCGATGATTGACATCGTTGAACATAATCTAAACTACTGGAACTATCTAGAAATCAAATTTCAAGCTTTTTCGATATTCTTTTCTTACCCATCAAGTGGACACAAAATGAACGGATGAAAATAAATATTCTTCAAAAAGTGATGATAGGAGTTTTATAATCAAGATCGAGAGTATAGATCTTGTTTTAAATAGTTTAAAAAATTTTCTAACGAAAATTCAATCAATTTAGATTTCTTTACACCGTTAAAAGAGCAAACGTCTCATATCTACCATTAAAATTATAAATTTTGCAACCCATTGATCATCAGGTCAATGATGTCGAAAAGATTTGAAATTTTATTTCTAGATAGTTACCGTGGTCTAAATCATATTCCACGATACCGATCATCGATTCGGATGCTTCATCATCAAAAAAAAAAAAATGGTCGTAACAATGCTGTTTTACTACTGATAGTAATCCAGCACCACTATATGTATAAAGTAGAGCTACCGATAGTATTCCAGCACCACTATATATATATATATATATATATATAGTCCGGCTACTATGCTATCGATAGCACCAAACATTTGGTGCTATCAAATTTGCTATCATTATATCAACCCCTTTGATTATTTTTACCCGTTAGATTAATTGTACTTTTTTTTCCAACCACCGATTAAATCCAAGGGGCCCACTATCATCTCAATTACACATCTTATAATTCAACGGTTAAAAACTTAATAGCACCAATAACTTGGTGCTATTAATAGCATTCCAGCCTAGCGCGCGCGCTCTCTCTCTCTCTCTCTCTCTCTCTCTCTCTCTCTCTATATATATATATATATATATATATATATATATATATAAAGTAGAGCTTATATATTTTTAAAACTATAAATCTAACTATGTTTGTAAATTTTTTACCATTGAATTTATATTGAGATTTGTGCTATTGTAAAGTCAACTAAAGAGAGAGAAAGAAAAAGTATAATAGCACGGATTTCAATGCAAATCTAATGGTAAAAAAATTACAAACATATTTGGGATTGCGCTTTTGAAAGTATATAAGCTCTACTATATAGTCAAAGGAGTAGATCTAACGGTAGAAAACTTGCAAACACCAATTGTTTGGTACTTATACAAGCATAGTAGCCAGACTATATATATATATATATATATATATATATATATATATATATATATATAGTCCGGCTAGAATACTATCGATAGTACCAAACAATCGGTGCTATCAAGTTTTCAGCGCTTAGATGAAAAGATATGCGGTTGGGATTATAATGGTCCCCTAAGATTTTTACTATTTAACCAACCACCTAGTAAACCCTAGGGGACCACTATAATCCCAACCGTATTTTTTTTTTTCATCTAACGGCTAAAAACTTGATAGCACCAATGGCTTGGTGCTATCGATAGTATTCTAGCCTAATTATATATATATATATATATATATATATATATATATATATATATATAGAGAGAGAGAGAGAGAGAGAGAGAGAGAGAGAGAGAGAGAGAGATAAAGAAAGAGAGAGAGTAAGACTTGTGTGCTTTTAGAAGCACGGATCCCTCCATGCTCCCAAGTTGTTTTTAACTGCTTGTAAAAGCATTAAGTCATTGATGCTTGTGAATTTGTAGTCCATGGATATTGGAATATGCAGTTATAATGATAGTGATCCCTTAGGGTTTAGTGGATGGTTGGTAGAATATTATGATCTAAGAGAAAAAACTAGTCAAAGAGTTATATCTAACAGTGGAAAACTTATAAGCACCAAATGCTTAGTTCTTTTAAAAGCACAATAGCCAGAGAGAGAGGATTGAATATTATCAATAGCAAACGGGTTTCTTTGCTACCGAATTATTTTCGATGATGGAGCTTTTGAATAGACGATTGACATTATTGAATATGATGTAGACCACTGAAAGTATCTAAAATTTAAATTTTATATTTTTTCGATATTATTTTCTTGTATATCAAGTGGATACAAAAATGAATGGCTACAAAAAATATTCTTTAAAAAATTATGATAGGATTCTTGTAATTAAGATCAAAACTATAGATTTTATTTTAAATAGTTTTAAAAAAAATTTAATCAAAATTTAAATGATTTAAATTTTTTTTTTGCACCGTTAAACGAGCAAACGCTTTATATTTACCATTAAAATTATAAAATTTGCAACCCTTTGATCATTAAGTCAATGATGTCGTAAAAAATTAAAATTTGATTTTTAGATACTTCCAGTGATTTAGATCATGTTCAACGATGCCAATCGTCGATTCGGAGACTCCATCATAAAAAACAAATCGATAGCAACGAAACCCGTTTGCTACCGATGATATTCCAGCCTAACTCTTTCTTTCTGTATCCCACCAACCACCCACTAAACCCTACGGACCGCTATCATCCTAATCGCACATCCCTTCATCCAAGAACCAAAAACTTGATAATACCAAATGCTTGCTACTATTGATAGCATACTATCTTAATTATATATAGTATGATCTAATAGTTGGGTGATCAGTTGAATAGTATGATCAAATGATTGTATACTATTAATTGTTTGGTGCTATCGATAACATAGTAGCCAAACTCTATATATAAAAGAGCAATGCTACTCATACACCCCAAAAGGGATGTATGATGGACACCCCACGCATCCATGGGTGGGGTGTTCTCCACCGGTCCCTTCGAAGTGACCAGTAAAATTCACTCAATTCTTTAATGAGTGGGGTGTAAGATATACACTCCTTTTGTGGTGTACAAAAAATATTTTTCAAAAAATATTTGTATAAAATATTATAAGCTCTAAATTTGAATAATTTTTCATGAGCTGTGTGAGATCAGGGACTGAGGAAGCAACACTTGTCCTCCCAACTCTCCCCACTTCAACTTTAAGAATGTTGCATGCACCCGGTTTATAACATCCACTAAACATATTTTTTAATTATTAATTAATATTTTAAAATTAAAATATAGCTTAATAGATATAATGTACACCATATAAAAAATTTGTGTACAAAATATTACAATTTCAAATTTCAACAATAAAAATTTATCAATATGGTGTATAATATATAAGTATACACCCGGTGCACGGTGCATGGAGTAATTTCTCCTCTAACCACTTTTGAACTATAAAAATTTTCTGCACCCGTCTATAAATATTACATACTCCAACTGTAATTTTTAATAATTAATAATATAAAATATTAGGATTTAAATTTTTATATTTAAAGTTTTAAAAATGAAGTGCACAAGATTTACTTATACAAGAAATATATAGATACCTTAAGGCCCACTCAAATTTTAATTTCTTTTTAAATTTTAGGTTTTATACTTAGTTAAATTAAAATGACTTACGATAATTAAAATTGTTAAATTTGATGAAAATACTAATGAATTTGATAACGTTTGTAAAGTTTCAGAGTAAAATTGAAGTCCAAAAACTAAAAATTTGAAAAGTCTCTGTACATTTTTACCTAAAAATCTATTAAGATGCTTTGAAATAGACCCTTCAAGTTTATATTTTTACTAATATTTTGTATTTTTGAATTTTGATGATTAATTTTAGTTAATTAAATCAAAATGTTTATTAAATTTTAAAGAATTTGACCAAATTGAATAATTATAATTAATTTTTTATGAAAGAAAATTAAATAACTAATAGCTAACAGTTAATACACCTATTAAATTTACTAAATTTTTAATTTGTATAAATTTTTTAAATTATTTTAATAGATTTTCACCTAATTTTTTTACACATATGTCATTATAAAATAATTTAATTATCAATAAGCTCTAAATTAAAATTATATGTCACACACATGCCAATTTAAATTATTTTTATTTAAATTAATTTAATTATTAAATATATATTTAAGTTTATTTAATTAATAATCAAGTCAATAAAATAATAAAATATATTATTTAAAATTAATTAATAAAATATTCTGTATTCGCAGCATCGCGCTGGTCCTGCACCAGTAGTAGTGAAAGTTGGACTCTAAATTTTATATATATTGCATTTTAATATTGAGCAATGCTATCCATACATCTCACTCATTCAAAGGTAGACTGTATTTTACAGATCATTTCGAAGTGAATAGTAAAATTTATCCACTTCAATATGGGTGGGGTGTACTAATAAATTTTTTTTTTTTCCAAAACAGTTTAGCATCCATTTAAAATTTAGAGTCGAAACATGCGGATATTGTCGGATCGTTAGCGCTAACCATTAATCCCAAAAGCTCGAGCTGTTAGAAATACGCAACCAATTCACTTAAAGCGTAAAGACACAGCGCCTACGGATCTCGACCGGACTCAACCCATCTAGACGTTAGGTCTATTGTTTGGTCTCTTATCGTTAGGTCTATTATGGACTGTAGCCCTACTCAACTTATTGGGCTCACTCAACTCAACTTATTAGTCTTCTGAGCTTATTGTCACGAAAAAGAAAGTTGAATATATTTTTAATTCATAAATAAATAGCCAACAGATAAATCTTCATTATTCATCAGAACAGTAAAACTTATATCTCAATTATTTTGTTGTTGCACTTTCAGATTGAGCCCTATATGCTGTTTCCATAATTCCAGACAAAGTTGTAAATTAAGATGTTAACAGAGATTTTCTTTTGAAAAATCTACAAGCAAACCAATGGATTAGTTTCAATGTGAACCATCCAAATTGTAGGTTAGGCTATCAAAATTTGAAGCATGAGTCTATAAAAATCCAAAAACCCACCTAAAATCATGTTGAATTAGATTGATAAGTCAAATCTAAAACCGATATGCCGCTGCCCTAGTCTGGTCTAAAATAGTATGAAATATTATTACGAAGGAAAATATTATCTGTACATTTATATATATAAGTGTAAATCTTATATCCTAAGAATAATACGGTTTACAAATATTTTTTAAATTTTTATTTAAAAAAAATATCAATATGACAAATATGTTGGCTTAAATAGGTCAGTATCCTTTTCTGTGACGAGAGATCAAGTTGTATCAAGTCACGTTCGAAATAACAGAAGGCTGTGTTACGGACGCTTTAAATGAATTAGTTATATATTTCTAACAGCTCGAGCTTTTGGAATTAATTGTTCTCCCGACGATGAGAAAAATCGTAAGATTTATACCTAGTCTAATAGTATACATGACATTTCAATGATTCCTACAACTCCAACCATACACAAAATTGGAAGCTTATGGTCTAAACTACACCAATTCATCTGAGTTTTTTTCGACGCTCGCGAGTTCTGCCTCGCAATTCAGACAAAACAAACAAACCCTAATAAGTGTATCCTGATTCCTCAGATCTCTCTATTTCTGATATGATCTGTATCAAATTAATGTGCATGTGTTAGTATCACTTTCCATGACTTAAGTTGGAGATTAAAGTAATAATAAACCTTGCATGCAATTGTAAAATGGGCTGCTACTAATGAGCTAGATTCAGATCCAGCTGATTCAGAGCCCAAATCTGGCCCTAGCAAGTATTCGATCGAGCCCACGAAAACAAGCAACAGCACAAAAGTATTTCCCCGCGATTTACTGTTCTTAAGTTATTACCCTTTTTGTGACCCCCTCGAAATTTGGATTAGTCCTATATATAAATAATATAATAGGAATAAGTGTCTCAACCCGGCTATAACATTTTGGGTGGTAGCAAGGCCCGAGAGATTAAGAGAGTTAAGCGTGCTAGAGCTAGAGTAGTTCTAGGATGAATGACCCCCTGAGAAGTTGGGGCGTCACAGTTGGTATCGGAGCCATTCACCAGCCGGAAATGTGAGATGAGTCTCGGCTGAGCCAGAGTTATTTAGCAGGTAGAGCGAGGCTCCCCGGCTAATGACCGTTGTGGGTGGAGTGCAGCTCCCCACAAGGTCGGCTAAGGCTAGCGAGACGAGTCTCACATCGCCTGGTGCTTGTGAGTGTCTTTGAGCCTGACGAGGACGTCAGGACTTAAAGAGGGAAAGAATGTGACACCCCCGGAATTTGGATTAGTCCTATATATAAATGATATAATAGGACTAAATTTAGCATTTTGGGTGGTAGTAAGGTCCGAGAGGTTAAGCGTGCTGGAGCTAGAGTAGTTCTAGAATGGGTGACCCCCGAAAAGTTGGGGCGCCACACTTTTTGCACTTGCTAGTCAAGTTACAGCGTTTTGCAAAACTCAAATTTCGACCGTAACCATATTACGATGAATCAAACACCAAAAATGCCTACTCATGATAAAAAATCACTCGTCTTTTTCGCTTTCCAAACAAATAGGACCTGAATTATACCAACTAGGACTAAAAATAATTGTTAGGATTTGATTAGATTTGTAATTGAATCCTAGTTGGATTAAGATTAATATTTAAATCTTAAAGAGATAAGTTTGTTAAGATTTAAATATTAATTAGAATAAAAATCTATTTAGACTAGGATTTGGATAGCTTTTATGTAAGCTATAAATATAGCACATGTGTTATTATTTTAATTTGGTGTTAAGGTAGATATACCCACGGTGGTGGTAATACCCATGGAGGTGGTGGGGGCTAGGATTTAGCCACACCCATGTAGTGGTATCCACACCCACGGTGGTGGTAACACCCAAGGAGGTGGTGGGGGCTAGGATTTAGCCACACCCATAGTCTTCTAGGTTTATAGAAGACGAGAGAAGGGAGTCTTCTAGGTTTATAGAAGACGAGAGAAGGGAGTCTTCTAGGTTTATAGAAGACGAGAGAAGGGTGAGAGAGATTCAGGAGGTAGAAGAAAAGAGGAGTCGGTGTAATTCTTTTCTTAATTAATGAATCTTATTTCATCCGCATATTTTCTGTTTTGGTTTTCGTCTCTTTGTGGTTGTGCTAATTCCAGTTATGTTGAGAGGACGAGATTTTTGGTAAAAATCCGATTTGACGTTTCCGCTGCGGAATCCCAACACTAGGCGGTACCGGTGTGGATTGCGGTACCGGAGCGGGTTGCGGATTCAGAAAATCTGGTACCGGGGCGAGTACCGGATTTTTCCAACAATAATCACTAGCAAGGTTTAAATGTTTGATTAATCCCATGCCGTGAGATGAAGTACACTTATTAAACCTAGTTTTGGAAAGTATTTTAGAAGTTTTAAAATCGAGTTAAACAGCGATCCAAAAATATTACTGGATTGAGAATTATTGGTTCAACCAATGGGTTGACCACTAGCTGAACTAATAATTTTAGCATGACCTTATATAGATTTAAATATTATTTTTAATTTTATTATATAAAAATATGTATTTATTATTATTTAAGTATTATACTTAATTATAAAATATTAATTTTTAAATCAAATAAGTATATATAAATTTTTAAGTTTTATTTTTGTAAAATTAATATATGCTAATAAAAAATAAAATTATCTAAATTGATTTTAAGACGTTGAATTTTAACATGATTTGTTTAAAAAAAAAAAAACCAACCTATTTGATTACGGTTCAATGGTTGGACCGTTGGTTCGAACATTTAGAGCGCGAGAAAAAAAAAACAAAAAAAAAACAAACAAACAAATTAAAAGAAAAAATAAGAGAAGAAAAACTCAGCTAATTTTTTAGTCCATTCAAACTCAAAATTTTCAAAACATTTGTTATATATTTGAAGTTGGTTTCAAATTTAAGTAGCTGTTTAGTGTAACTTTTGCTGGGCCAAAAAAAATAATTAAAAAAATATATTTGGAAAATAATGGTACATTTTAATATTAGCAAAAGCTATATTAGGTTTTATTGTATCTGTGGTATAGGAAAAGAAACAATGCAATTTTCACATTAAGTATATTTTTTTTAAAAAAAAATTATTTTTAAATAATTCTAAAAATTGTTACATTGTTGTTAATTTTAAATTTTGAAGATTAGCATCTCTCCTTCCATTACAATATAGCAAATACCGGTATTTTAAAAAATATTATCATAAGAGTATCAAACCAATTTATTAAATAATAAATTTTATTATTATTTTTAATTTTTTATTATTTTAAAGCGCCAGAATTTAAAAAAAAAAAAAATAGCGCTCACGTCAGTATATACATAATGACTCTTTATTTACAAATATTTTAATCGACGCTTTCAAATATGAGAGTGTCCTTAAATATTAATTTTCTTGTAGCGTATTATGATTTGAACTCGTGACCAGATTGATGCCTTTTTTTTAAAGATGACGGCAAAATAATTTATACTTAAATTAAATTTGAATTATGTGTAAATTTACTTATTTGTCTTGATATTAGGACTATATATATATATATATATATATATATATATATATATATATATATATATACTGATATTGAGCAGAATACTTCTAAGTTAAGTAGAAATTTTTTAATTATGTTATTTTTAAATTATGTATTTTCTACTAGATATCTTAAATTTATTTTATTAAAAAATATTAAAAATATGATTTTGATAGTATTTTATCAATTCGCATTAATATTTTACAACACATTTAGTCAAATAATATTTAATTGCTGACAACAACTATTAAATATTTTATATATTTTTTAAAAATAGTACAATATTATATTCTGTGGTACTTTTACATCCAGCTATGTTTGATAGCTCAGCCTAAAATAGTCCAAAAAAAAAGTTATGACTTATTTGAATAATGAACACATTTTTTCAAAACTGTGACAAATTATTCTTGGTCAAGGCTTTGGTAATGAGTACATGTAAATGAATGAAATAAATTAAGGTTTCTAAGATGTTTTTTTTTTTTTTTTGGGGAAAAAAAAAGAGCATGAAATTAGATGGCTATCTAAGAAGTTGTTTGGTTATATATAATTATAACTGTATCGAAATTATAATTATTTATTATTTTAAATATTTTGATACTTGATCTGATAAATTTAAATTTAACTGGTACAGTTATAACTTTATGAAAGACTCAACTGTAATAATTGGAACTATGTCCAATTAAATATTTGATCGTAATTCTTAAAGTAAAACTTCAAACTAAAAATAATCTTAATTTTCTAAACCTCTTTTAAACAAAAAATAGATATATTTTTTCAACATTATATATATATATATATATATATATATATATATATACATATTTGTATACTTTCAAAAGCACAAGCAAAAATATGCTTGTGAATTCTTTATCATTGAATTTGCATTGAGATTTGTGTTTTTGTAAAATCAACTAAAAAGAGAGAAAGAAAAAGTAAATAGCACAAATCTCAATACAAATTCAATGATAAAAAATTCACAAGCATATTTTTGCTTGTGATTTTGAAAGCATATAAGCTTTACTATATATATATATAGAGAGAGAGAGAGAGAGAGAGAGAGAGAGAGAGAGAGAGAGTAGAGCTTATATACTTTCAAGCTCTACTCTATATATATATATATATATATATATAGAGAGAGAGAGAGAGAGAGAGAGAGAGAGAGAGAGAGAGAGAGAGAGAGTAGAGCGTATATATTTTCAAAAGTACAAACCAAACTATACTTGTAAATTTTTTAACATTGGATTTGCATTAAAATTTATGCAAAGTCAACTAAAAAAAGAGAAAGAGAAGGTACAATAGCACAAATCTCAATACAAATTCAATGGTAAAAAGTATAGTTGAGCTTGTGCTTTTGAAGGTATATATATAACCTCTATTATATATATATATATATATATATATATATATATATATATTTATATTTATTTATTTATTTATTTATTTATTTATTTGTGTTTTTGTACTTTTTTTTTTTTTTTTTAGTTGACTTAATAATAACATAAATCTCAATACAAATCTAATAGTAAAAAATTTATAAATATAGTTGGGCTTGTACTTTTAAAAGTATATAAGCTTTAGTTTCACTCTCTCTCTCTCTCTCTCTCTCTCTCTCTCTCTCTCTATATATATATATATATATAGTTATAACTATTGTAATTTAACTGCATGCATTTTCAACTATATTGTATTTATAAATAAGTCCAACCAAAGAGCCTCTAAAATGATTTAACATATATATTTTGGCTAATGGGACGTATTTGCATTGAAAATGGACTGGGCCACAATTAGCCCAAAATCAACATAATAAATGAATCAGATCTTATCGGGCCAAATATTTTGTGCTTCTATTTGGGGTTTGGGGTTGAGGATAAGATTCTTCAAAATTGACCCATCAACTTTTATATTTTCTGATTGAGACTCGATCTCTCACTTTAAATTTTTGAAACTAATTAATTATAGTTCGAAAAATTAAGAATCTCTTCAAATATATCGGTGATTTTGCCAATTAAATTTCATAACTACAAGTTAATTGAATTAATGATCTCAATATAAAGAACTTTTTGGCATTTTGCCCCTCAAAATATTTTCTTTTACAATTGATTCTATAAAAATTATAAATGTATAAATAGCATTGATGTAAACAGAATTAGATATGAAATGCATAAACCGAATTTTCCTCTTAACTACCTCTCTCTTAGATCTCACCCTTCTCCCACAACCGCTGCTCTTCTCCAAGCCCAATCTCCCCTCAATCTCTTCTCCCAATCTCCATTTTAATCCCAATTCACCATTAATTGGAGCTAAAGCTCACAGATCTACACTAGAATGTGAAC
Organism: Tillandsia fasciculata; assembly: GCA_029168755.2. NCBI lineage: Eukaryota > Viridiplantae > Streptophyta > Magnoliopsida > Poales > Bromeliaceae > Tillandsia > Tillandsia fasciculata. The sequence continues at coordinate 4,763,143 of CM054943.1, read as the reverse complement.
CATCATCATCTCCGCCATCCACGCCTCAGAGAATTCTTATCACCGGCTGGTTGCGGATCGTCCGGGTGTTATAATTGGACGACATTGGATCAACAATTTTTTTAAGTAGAAAAGTGTATTTTTGAGTAAACACGATAAATAATTTATTATATTCTTGTTCAGCAATCTCTCAACACTCTCTCTTAAGACCTGGTTGGTTCAAAGTCGAAAATTGAATTAGAATTAGAATAAGAATGAAAATAAGTTGGAATGGAAATCGGAATCGAAATCAGAATCGGAATTGGAATCGGAATGACTCATTACCTCATTCTTTTTGAAAACGAAATCAAGTTAATATACCAATCATACTCTATTATGATATATTTTAATTACCTTTAACCCTTTTAAATACTCTATTCAAAATATAAATAAACAACTTATAAAATAGGATTAATTGCATACGGCTCTCTGTAAACATATCGAATAGCAGATATATCCCTACAAAGTTCAACTTTTCATATTTATCCCTTCAAAAGTCCAACGTTATTCATATATATCCCTCCGGTTTATTACCGTTAGTTCACTGTTTATTTTTTAACAGATTATATGTGAAATGACAGTTTTGCTCTTTCAAAAATGTCCCTCCAAAAAATAGTGCAGAAATCTCCAAAAGGGTGCAGCTACTCTCTAAGAAGGGGCAGAGATCTAGCTCACGACTCCCTTACCTCGGTCAGTAGAAGCAGCAACAGCAGGGGTAGGAACTGGAGTAGATGCTTCTGGAAAAAGTCACCACAGAGGGTGTGAGAACTATATCAAACAGTAGTTCTCAGTGGATACCGTCTCCAAGACTACGGTCTGCCCACTAAGTCTACTAGAGACATAAGATAACAATGCAGTATAAGTGGTGATAAAAAGCTGGAAATAACTCTACCGCTATCATGCCTCTATCTATCATGCTCAAATAATGATACAGATAATAAAATGTATCTACTCGATATGCTCAATCAACCCAATCACACTAACTGCCACATAGGGTCAGTCAAACCTGCGCCTGCCTACTGCCACACATCCCCACAGGGACGGGGTTTACGTAGGTAGCCCCACTCAAACTTCGTCGACAAGTCGCGATAGCAAAGTAACAGGCTCAGCTCCGGAGTGGCACTCGAGGGGAGCGACCCCACCGAGAAAGTGTCCACACATCTCTACCGAGCTCTATACGGCTCATGCAGGCTATAATCCAAATACACGATCAATCAGATCGGAAACAATAACTCAACACTAATAACCTCAGCCGGAAACACTCAACGGCTCGGGACCATTGTCTACCCGAACAGCTCCCATCTCTAGTACTGGTCTAATCTTAGCTACCAGACTCCACTCGACCCCCAGGCACGAGCGCAGCATGTATCCTATACTAAACAAACCATTCGGCCCACTACCCGGGCGAGGAAAAATCCTAAGTCTGGGGAAATATAAATAAATGGTGCAGGAAGTTCAAACATGGCAAAAATATCCAAGTTGAAGGTTTTCTAAAGTCTGGTCAGATATCATGCAACGTATGACACGGTGCTAGTCAGAGTTCAACAACTTTAATAATATCATCAATACATCAATAATAGCACCTATTCTAGCATGCTGAGATCTACAATACTAGAATTAGAAGAAAGTTCGCAGACTTGGAGGAAAATCCAACCCACCTCGAACTCGCTGATCCGAAGTCCGAACAAGCTGAAACTGGGCGTGCACGTTCCTCAGGCTCTCACGGTTCCAACGAACCAAGAAACTCCAAAAAAACTCCTCCCGGATGAACGACGGTGCTCAAAATACCAAGTACTGCCTAAACAGTCCAATGTAAAAATCAACGTGCGCATCAACAGAGTGTAGAAGCCAAACCATACACAATTTTCACCCGGAACCAAAAAAAAAGATGCTCAACTCGATCGTAAGAAGGAGTCCTAACTTTTACTTTCTCAGTCACAGACCAAAATCCCAACAAAAACTAAAAAACAAAGCCGAAAGTCGCAATGAGTCCAAACACATATTCCAACACCAAAACCCTGTCATTCAGCTCCAAAGATAGGAAAAAATCAACTTTGAAATACCTTCAAAAAAATCCAAGGAAGGTACGGTTGCATTCATCTCGAAGTCTAGATGGAGATCGAGTCCTTAAACATCCAATTCCGCCAACAAACGGCCGAGAAAAAGCATAAAAACTCCCTGCTGTCCAGAAAAACTACAACACAAAAGGGGGTCTAAAGATGCTGCGAGAAATCCCATAAAAATCCAAAATGGAGAGGAGCGATGAATACCAAAGTCGAAGGCCTACCTGTTGTGAAGATCTAGAACCAAAAAATAGCAAAAATCTCCAAGGGGTTTAGCTCTGGGCAGTCCGCGGACGAAATGTCGATGAAGAAAATCATAGTCGAAGGAACGTCGAAGCTCGCGGAGTCGAGAAAGAAGATGATGAAACGGCCTCCAAAAATCCTAGAAGTGAAGAAGACTTGTAGAAGATCACCTCTACCAAAGGGGGCTCCAAGAAGGCTTCGAAAAAAATCCAAAAATGAAGGTGGAAAGGCTTAGTTATAGGAAAAAAAAAAAAAACAAGAAAAAAACCTATTTCGGATCCAGGGGTGTTCCGGGCGCCCGGATCCGCACAGTGCGGCGCCCAGACACGTGGCACGCATCCACGCCACCTCCGCGCAGCGCCTGAAAGCACAGGATCGCGCCATGCGTCCCACGCCCGCGCTCCGTGCGCCCCGCGCCCGCGCGGTGGTTGGCGTTGGCCAATCGGGACGCGCCACGTGGATGGCGCGGTCCACGGCGGGGTGCACGCGGTGCGTGTTGCGCCTGGTCTCCCTCGCCCGCCGCTCGGCCAATGGCGCGAAGCCACGTGGCCCGCCGGCGTTGATTGCGGCGCGATGGAAGCGGCCCGCCAATCCCACTGCACCACATGGCCCGCCTGCGTCTTCGCTGGTCCCGGTGCACGTGCAAGTGGGTCGTGAACCGGCCCACTTCTAAATTGAGCCCAATAGCCCAAAAAGTTTGAAAATAGCTGAGTCCTTTTTGGCGTCCGTTTGACACGCAACACACTCGGTACACCAAAAATAGGTGTTTTCTCACCGCCGACCACACAGTCAAGACACACGGGACTTCGGTACACCACACGGCCAGGAGACCGGAAATACGACAAACAGTCGAGAACTCCCAATCGGGATCTTGTTAGTGCATCAACAAATATGCCGTGATAACAAGATATCCACCTACTCTATCATGTAATGTGAAACTGTAAATATGCCGTGATAACAAGATATCCACCTACTCTATCATGCAATGTGAAACTGTAAATACTGCAAATATAGTCTAGCAGTAGGTGATATATAACAACAGCGTCTAAGAGTGTCTAAAACGCTGATCATGGCATAAATATACATATAAATCAATAAAAACCCTACTATACTAAGAGTGTCAACTACACTGAGTATAGATATAATATCAAAGCAGTAAAATAACATCAAGTAGGGTTAGCAAGGCAACCAATGAGACCAATCAATCACGGTACCCAAGGTTACACTATACCGATACCCGGATCGGAGCACCCACCTCAACCTAGACGATCCTGATACCCGCTGCTCAACTGGCGAGGCGACTCCCGATATCCGCTGCTCGACTGGCAAGGCGACACCTGAATGCTCGGGCCTGAATCATAACCATCAATCAATAAATGACTCACCTATACCAAATCCATAGACAACACAGTGTACAAACACTTAGATCACTAAAGCAAGTCAAGGTCTCGAGATCCACCGGAATTTCGGTAATCCGCCGATCGATCAATAATGATCCGATCAAAGCCTACAGGCTACCAAATTAAATGAAATTTGGCGTGCTGCCCCAGAACGCTTCAGTTAAGATATATGGGCAACCCTCTATCACTACGTAACATCCTAAGTCCAAAAAGTTCCATAAACACTGAAGTTTGATACTGAAACTGTCGCTTTCGACTCCGGTATTCTCAGATACAGACCAAACCCACTGGACCAGCTAGGATAGTGCCAGGAACAGTCAAGAGCACCAGGGACTCGCAAAAAGTCAACTCAACTCCTTGAATTGCACAATTAGCGCCAAGTTGTCGATAACCGACGATTTTATTGGTTTACGAGTCGTTAGCTAATTCCCGTTCAACGGAAGTCATTAGATCTTGAACGAAAAATTCAGAGATCATCTACATGCTGCCCAATACAGCCCACGCTATCACAATTGCAATTAGGTCCCTAGGCTTTCCATAATTTACATTAAAACACTATAAATCCAAGTTTCGAGTCGTTACCTGAATCCGAAGGGTTTCCAATCAATTCAAGGATTCTAGTTAAAGGCCTTCGACTTGCTAGAGTCCATGCTCACCGTCCAAAGGTGGCATGAAGTCCGAGGAAAGATCAAAGTCACCTACCAAAACCATCAAGAGCCTAGGTTAGGATTACAATCTCACCACCCAACCAAATAAAAATCTGAAGAGAGCATCATGCTCAGGAGGCCAAGGAGGTTCAAATGCTCACCTTGCCCGAGTCGAGAGGTCGCCGGAACAGTAATGACAGCAACCTCAGCCAAGTGCACCTAAGCTAGTGCCCCCCACTAGCTAACTCCTCCCTGCGGCCAAATACACCAAAAAGGAGATGAGCACCTTGCTTCTGAGGTCAAGGAAAGGTCAGGGCTCACTTACCCCAGACCGTGGAGTGGCCGGAGACACCGCCGGAGCAACCTTGGCCCAACCAAATTAGACCAAGGCTCGGTTTGGCCGAGCTTGCAGGGGATTCCACCAAGGGCCACGCGGCAGCTAGAGGAGGTCCCAAGGGGTAACATGAGTTCTACCTGGTCCAGTGCCGGTACCGGAGAGCAACAGTTGGCCGGAGCAGAAGCTTGCGGCCAACTTAGGAGCAACAATGGTGAAATCAGAACTAGGGACTAACAAGTTCATGCAAGGCCACCAGGGGACTGCCAAGGTGAGGGAAAGCTTACCAGAGGGGTGGCCGGGGTCGGTGAGCGACGGCGGCAGCCGGCGGCGAGGCTTGGCTCCACACAAGAGCAAGAAACCTCGGGTTCGCCTCGCGGCCTTCACGCTGAACCAGGGGCTCCCAAACTTCACACGTAACTTCCTGGGAGTCTACAGAGAAGGCTCGGCAGCTTTGATCGCCCGCAACCTCACCGAAACCGGTGCATATGAAGCCCCGGCCAGATTAGGGTTTCGGCGGCTTCTTTGCCTCCGTCGGTTAACTGGGGAGCTTCAGGTCACGCGGCTGCACTAGAGTGATGCCCTCAATGTCAGGGAAGCACTGCAATGAGCCTAGAGGCAAGCAAAACAATAGAGGAAGAGATCACACCCACCTCTGGCCGAGAAAAAAGAAAAGGAGTTATACTCACTCCGCTAGCGTTGTACGCCGGAGTCCAACCACCAGGCTCCCCGGGCTCACCTCACCAGGTTACAGAATACTCCAGAAGAGGATGGAAGCAAGGAAATCCAAGGTCACCTGGTCCACCTCCTTCTAGCCTAGAAATCCCAAAGAAAAACTCTTTCTTCTTCTCCTCCGGTAGGGAGATGTGGCTGGGCTCGAGAAGGAAGTTGAGAGGAGTGAGGAGGTCGTGGGTAGGTGGCTGCATGAGCAACAAGCTTGGGATGAGGGTTGTTGGAGCTCCCCGAAGACCTCAACCACCTTAAGCATAAGATGCTAAAAGGTCCCTCCACCCGGTGTATTTGCAGGTAAGTCCCTCTCCTGCTGTGTAAAGTGCTGAAAGATCCCTCCACAACCAAAGCCAAACAAAACAATACAAAAATATTGGCACTTATGTGGCATACATCGAAATATTTAGTATTCCACTCATTTCGAGGCGATCAAGTCATCGAACATAAAAATAGACGACACCATGACGTCCGGCTCGTCGAAACCTATCAGGTAGCGATTTTGGTTCGTCAAAATTAGATCTCGAGAACTTACCGAATCATTCTCGAACAGTGCAAATATAATCTGGCATGCTTTTCGAGGCTCCAGGCTCATCGAAATCAAAATCAGGTCGTGCTATCATGCTTAGCTCGCTGAGACCGATCAAAACGAGTATTTACAACACCAGGTTCGGGTTCAGATCAGCCATATTGGACACATTTGAAGAAACGATCTAGAAAAACATCAGGTTACTATTCACTTAAGTTACTAAGCAAAAATTCAAACTAATCAATTTTACAAATTTAAACTTTAAAATTCTCGATTTTTACAGTCTCGTTCGATACTCATAGGGTATCGAGGCATAGGAGGACCAAGAGAGACCCCCTCTGTACTGTGCCGCCTAATTCGTGGCACGATACATATCGCTCCGTGCCGTAAGGCACGGATGGATACTTAATTTCTTGGTAAAAACTCAAAAATCTGAAATCCTAAATTTTTCACATATCTCTCCTTGAGCTCTTGGCCGAAAGAAAAGGGGGAAAGGGTTGAAACTTCTCTTCTAAGCCTTCCTTGAGGTCTTCTCCACAATCTCCAAGCTATTTTGGAGAATGAGACCACAGCTCCAGCCTCCCACAAGCCTCCTCCCTCTCACTATTGCTGCTATTGTTGCTTCTTTGGAGGAAACACAGAGAGAGAGTTGGAGAAGAGTGTGAGAGAGATGAGAAGGAAAAAGAGGGAAAAAAGTGGGCTATGTCAGGGTTTTGGTGGCTGTAGCAGAGGGTGTGAAAAGAACGAAATGCCCCCGCCAAAATTCTCTATTTCCCCCCAGGCCCATGCGGTTTTCGCGCATTTCGGACGCCCGCAGCCCTGTGTGGACGTCCGGTTCGTCGGAGCCACTGTTCCCCTGGACGGTCCGCAGCACTCGCACCCTGCGCCTGCTACTATTCATCCGGGTGCCCCCAGGGCAGCCCAGGCGTTCGAAAGTCCGCGCGCACAAAAAATCTTGCTCTTGGGTTGAGAGTCCGATTGTATGGTCAGGGCGCTCGCAGCAGCGCCCGCTACTATAGCACGAGCGCCCGCTACTATAGCACGAGCACCCGCAAGGCAAATAAGGCATCCGAAACCTGTCTGAAGCTTCAGACTTTGCTGATTTCGTCCGTTTTCGACTCAACTTCGATCCGAATGTGATTTGCTTCGAGCCAAACCTGTTCTAACTCGTCTTTATCATGTTTTAAAATATGTTTGGAGTGACTTATCTGCACTTTACACGATCTAATAAATAATATTAGCAAAGTGAGAGTTTTTCATTTTAAGATTATATCTATTTCGCTTACGATCTCATAAATAATATCATATCTCCTCTATTTGTCTTCAAATTGGTTGTATACTACAAAATCTGGTTCTCATTTCAAGGTTCTATTTATTTCGTCTACGATCTCATAAACAATATCAAGACCACCGCGAATTCATTTTAAGGTTTGATTTTTATTTTATTTTATTTTTTCGTACTTTTTTTTTTTGTAAATCAAGTTTTACATTCGTCCTTTTTCAAAAGATAATCTTTTTTATTAAAATTTATGTATAATTTCATATTCTTTCTATATTTGGCTAATATGTCACAGTAAAATGACTGTTTTATATTTTTTTTATTAAATTAAGAATTTATTCATGTGTTTTTATATTAGTATTCTTTCTTTTGGTGTATCCTTAGGCTGCATTTGGTTCGGGTATAAGAAAAATTTGGTTATACCGGGGATATGTATAAGTTATGGTATTAGCAGGAACTAATATTAATTTATGTTTGGGTGGGTATAAGAGTTATACCGGGTATAAAGTTGTGTTTGGTAAATTGAAGAGAAATAAGAAGGTTAGAGGGGATATAAATTTTTATTAACTATTTTACCCTTTATGATATAATTAAAATTTATAATTTTTTTAAAATTCAAAATTTTGTATATAAAAATAGGCATAAATTTATAAATTTAAAAATTTTAAAAATTTGGTGAATTATTTATTAAAAATTAAAATTAAAAATTTAATAATTTGTATAGATTGTAAAAATAATAAAATTTAAATTTTTATAAATTGATAAATTTATTAAAAATTAAAGTTATAAATTTTAAAAGCTATAAAATTTAAAATTTAAAAATTTATAAATGTTAAAAATTTTAATTTTAATTATCTCAAAAAATTACAAAAGTAGAAGCAAAAATTTTAATTTTAAAATTAGTATACATTTAAAAAAATTTATAAAAAAATTTGCATAAATTTAAAAATTTAAAAATTAATAAATTTTTAAAAAAATATAAAAAAAATTATATTTTTAGATTTATTAAAAAGTAAGTTAAAAATTTTAAAATTTACAAAATTAAAAAAATAAATTTTAAATTTTATAAATTTAAATATCTTAAAAAAAAAATTTAAAAAAAAAAAAGCAGGAGGAATAACTCCACCAGTGGAGTTGTTCCACCTGGGGTGGGAACAAGCTGTTCCCACCCCAAACGGGTTATCCCACCTAGGATAACCCGTTTGGGGTGGGAACAGTTGTTCCCACCCCCAAATTTTTATTTAGGTATAAGTACCTGAAACTAGGGGTTATCCTCCCCTAGTTCCAGATACCAAACGGTACCTTACTGAATTAAGAATATGTATTGTCATTTTTGTTATCCATGTGATATAAAAATTTAGTTTGCTAACATATAAAATTTATAATAAAATTAAAATATTTATCATATACCTTTCACAAAGAGGTAATTCGGGATTTTTAAGAGCACGATCCCTTTTTAGAAAATTATAAATATACTACTATCCCACTCAATTATGAATAGAACTCTTAAAAAAAACTTTAAGTAATAATTTTTTAATTATTGCTCTATCAAATCGACTTTTTATTTATTTTTGGTTCATAATTTCAAACGTAAATTTATATTTTAATTCAAATTTTAAAATTAATTTTAAAGTTTAAAATTTATGTCTATCAACAGATTATTTCAAATAAAAAATAATTAATTATGAAACAAAAAAATAATTTTAAGATTATATTTTCTCTCACAAAAATAATTAATTAATTTGGAAATAAATCAAGATTGAAAGAAAGATTGATTGGTAAATAAATTTATATCTTCAATAACTACTTATATTCAAAGTATAAATTTTAAAAAAACTTCAAATTTGAGTTTTGCTCATAAATTTAAATATAAATTCATTAATTAAAATTTTGAATTAATTCAAAATTTTAAAATTTATATACATATTAAAAGAAAATTTGTATGTTATGAAACATAAATGAAAAATATTTACATTATATCTAAATTTGAATATATAAAATTTATTTGAAGACAAATTAAAGCTAGAAAAAAAATTAATTTATAAATATATTCATATCACCAATAACTATTTAAATTCAAAATACAAATTAATTTAATTTAAAAGCAGATAAAAGTTGACAGAGAATAAAAAATAATATAATATAATATTCCCTTGATATTTAATCTTGGTATTTTAATAAAAAAAAATTATATTTTTATGGTATTTAATCTTGGTAATTAATAAAAAAATAATAAGATTAAATAACAGTATTTTATATTTAATAAAAATATTATTTTAAGGTTAAGATTAAATAACAGTGTTTTATATAAAAGCGGATGTGGTATTTTATGAAAAAATTATATATTTTAAGTATAAAATTAAATATAGTGTTTTACATGAGTAACGTAATTAGTTAACAAAAGAATACAAAAAAAATCTTGATAACGGAATAAAATATATATATATATATATATATATATATATATATATATATATATATATATATATATATATATATATATATATATATATATATTCCATTAGTATTTAATCTTAATATTTTAATAAAAAATATTTTAATTATAAGATTAAATAACAATGAGTATTCTAATTAGTTAACAAACATAATTTAATGATAAAATTAAATAACAGTGAATATTCTAATTAGTTAACAAACATAATAAACTCACTATCATGTATCTGTCATAATTAAATATTTCTTAAGTCTAATTAGCACACATATGTAATTAAATACTAAGATTAAATACTTCTTAGTATTTAATCTTAATATTTTAATAAAAAAATATTTTAATGATAAGATTAAAAAACAGTGAGTATTCTAATTAGTTAACAAACATAATGAACTCAATATCTTGCATCTGTCATAATTAAATACTTATAAGTCTAATTAGCCCACATACGCAATTTACGCAATTTAGTGAAACTATTTTTAGTATAATTTTGTAAATTAGATAATGAGGTGGATATAATTTGATTGTTAGTTTAAATACATTAATTGTTAGTGTAAATTAATATTTTTTAACATAAATATTTTTCTTTACTTTTTATTTTTATTTTTGAAAAAAAAAACAGATAGCAAGAAATTCTAAATATTATAAAAGAATATACTATTAATACTATTTATCGGGGAAAAATTTTACATTTTTTTAACCTTTTATTTAAAAGAATAATATATTTTGGTTTTTAATAAAGGAAATATATTTTTTGTTTTGTAATAAAAATTTTATTCTAAAATTTTAAGATAAATATAATTGATAATTTTTTTTTGCGTTTTAAATTCTATATCATTTCATATCATTTTTTTAAAATTATCTTAATACTAAATACTAATATTTAATTTTTACGCAAAATAGAACAAGCTTTTAATTCTTTTTTATATAATGGATAATATTTTTTTTATTAAATATTTCTATATTATTACATATCTTTTCTTTTTACATGAATACTTTTTGATTACCTCAATCCTATCTACTAATATTTAGTTATTATATTAACATTTTATTGACTACAAAGAACAATCAAATTTAAACTTAATTTTAAATATATATTTAAATTTTAATTATATTTAATTTTAAATTTTATTTCATCATAAATTTTAAAGTTAAAATTTAATTATACCTTGAATATTCTTATATGCTTTCCAAATTCGGATGAATGCAGATTTTAAGTCTGCGTATTAAACTAAAAGTATCAAAATTTAAATTCACATTTAATTTATGTTTTAAAATTTAATTTTGATCCACTATAATTAAAAATTTTAATTGTTAATTCAAATATAATATTCAAAATTAAATTTAATTCACAATTTATAAAATAAAAATTAGAATTATATAATTATTGTTGCCAATAATTATATATTTAAATTTGAGTTAAAATATAATAGATATTCTCTAATAAAATACAACATATGAATTTATTTTTTAAAAATTTAATTTTTAATTATAAATTTTCGGATTAATTTGGTGCACAAAAATTTATATTACATTGATGCCTGACTCTATATATATAATTTATCTCCTATGTTTTTAAAAGTAACAAGTCATTGGTGCTGGTAGGTTTTAGCCTTTGGATGAAACTAATTTTGGGTTAAGTGAGTGGTCGGTGGAATAGAATGATCTAAGAGATGTAATTAGTCAAAGTGATAGATCTAACGTTATAAAAACTTACACTATATATATAGAGAGAGAGAGAGAGAGAGAGAGAGTATAGCTTATATGCTTTTAAAAGCACAAGTATATCTATGCTTATGAATTTTTTATTATTAAATTTATATTGAAATTTGTGTTTGTAAAATCAACTAAAGAGAGAAAAAGATAAAGTAAAAAAAATAAATCTCAATACAAATTCAATGGTAAAAAATTTAAGTATGAATGTGCTTACGCTTTTAAAAATATATAAGCTCTTATATATATATATATATATATATATAGGGTCCGGCTACTATACTCTTATGAGTAAAATTTTTTTGTACTTATAAATTTTCATCCCTTGGATGAAGGAATGTGCAGTTCGGATTATAGTAATTTTTAAAAATTTTATTATTTTTCCAACAACCTAGTAAATCTTAGAGACTATACATATATATATATATATATATATATATATATATATATATATAACAATGTTTTGCTTCTTATTCTCAATATATTAATAATGTGTAGTACGGCGAAGCCATTTATCTATAGGAGAAATAAAAAGATATAAATTTATTAAAAAAATAAAGAATATTTAATAGTCAGGGTGAAGGTAATATTTTTTTTTTGAAATAAAATATTTAAATCAGCCACACTACTATGCTCTGAAAACATAAACTGAGGGGCCCACTAAAAAAGTCCGTATAGTTGAGGGGGTCTCCATACATTTTCGCTTTCACTAATTGTACTCACCTGTGAATCTATCACGTAGTTCACACAATCACACCACATCAGGATTCGATTGAACCGACGTAACTGGCCCGCCGTTTTATATTATTATTATTATATTATTATTAATATATTATAAACCCTTGTGAAATCCCCAAAATACCCCCTCCATAGCCCTAAAATCCCGATCCTCCCAAATTCTCTTTTTCTTGTTATTCTTCTTCTCCCTCGTCCGTGTAGCGCGCGCGCGAGAGAGAGAGATAGAGAGAGAGCGCGCGCGCTCTTAGAACCCTGTTCCCGTGTTCCGCGCCCGGATCGAACGGTTGAGGTTACGCGCATCACGGCGGCCCCCGAACGGACGGATCTGATCGAGTTATGCAGTCGGATACGACGGTGATCAGCCTGAGGCCTGGCGGCGGCGGCGGAGGCGGAAACCGCGGCGTTAGAATCGTCGGCCCCCGCTTCGTCTCCTCCGCCTTCGCTGCCGCCGGTGGCGGCGCCGCCGACCTCCCCTTCCTCCGCCCCCATGCCGCCGCCCTCAAGGTGAGCGCCGCTCCCCCCCCGTCCCCCGATCTAGGGCTTCTTGTTACTTTTAACAGATCGTGTTTCGGTTTGATTTGGTTAGGGAATTAGGGTTTTAGGGGGATTGATGTGTTTTGCTGATCGGGGATCCGGTTTACTCTCTGTGAAGTAGCTCGGAATTGTGATGGCTTGGGATCTTGATGAGTTTTGGTCCATTTGGCGGATTTTGGGTCAACATTTTCCTTATTTTTCTGTTTAATGGAGCCAAAAAATGATAAGATTGCTTTTTTATCACTTCTTGTATTCTGATTATGAGTTTATATCGGCTGTATTTACTAAGAAGTGGTTCTGAGTGCCATCTTAGTGTTTTCTTAGATTCTTTATGCTTTGGAATGAGTAATCTGAGTGAATCTATCTTGCAAACTAATCAACTAGCGAAACTATCTTGTGAAATGATCAATAATTTTTAGGCTCTGTTTGGGATTGCGGTAGTTTCCGTACATAATATCATGTTGTGCGTATTGGAATGATTCGGTTACCACAGATTTTCTGCGGTCCTACTAAGAAACGTAGAAGTATATTCTTATATAACTTCGACCTAAGTTCGTTTTGTCTAATAGTAGGGTGTTAAAAAAGAAAATTGCTGTTTTTGGATATAGGCATGGCTTATCAAAATGTTCATTAGATACACAACTTCGTCTTCAGTGACTGTAGTATGTTTTCCTTCTCAAGATAAAGTGTGAGTGTGAAATGCTGCTAAAGTCTACTTTCGAAGTTCTATTGAGGGTTCTGTTGAAGCACGAATATCAATTGGGTGCTTCATTCATTCGCAATTAGGTTCCTCTCCTTTTTTCGTTCGCAAATTCCAATATCATTTAGTTTTCTAAGGCTTGCTGAGTTTGTTGTAGGTCGGAGATTCACGTTTCGAGGCTCGTGAGTGCATTCGTTATACAAGGGACCTACTTTTACAATTGCACGAGGTATGCCAATTTCTCTATGCTAACTAGTTATCTGAAATGGCCTTTAAGGCTTGTTGTCTTATGCTTTGAGTATTCTCTTTGGTTAAAAAGTTCTGTTGTGTTGCCATTGCATCTTAGTCAGTTGTTGTGTAAGATGCTTAAACATATACCTCAATCATAGTAGCTATAAAACTCAACAGGGTAAGCACTAGAAATAATAGATTAGAATAGGAGTAAAGAAGAGGGATGATTGAACATTGACATTTCAAATACTCCGTGTGCCGTCAGATGTAGGCCCGTGAACATGGTTATTCTTGATTTTGTTATCATTAGTAGGAGAAAGGAGAAAAAAGAGAGAGATGAATAAGAGGGTGAAAAGAAATGAGGGTGATGCAGTTGGTAAGTATAATAACTCAAAGAAAAACAACGTTCGCTCTGAATTTTCGAATTTGATTGTTCTAGCACTACTCATGCAAACTGAAAAAGAGATTATCGGTGTGCTCGGAGCCCAAAGTGCCTCTTTTTTCTTCACAAACTCATAAAAAAAAAAAACATTGAACTCGTCTAGAAATTTAGATAAAATTTAGATTTTATTTTGGTTTAGTTGGAAAAGGTTACAGAATGAAGAAAAGTTATGAGTATTCATATTACAGTGGTGGACGTAATCTTCACATTGATTTGTAAATACACATCCTCCGGGAAATGATCATTTCCTTTCCGACAGCTCTGATGCTTTTATGGTGGCAATCAACATGATTACGGTGCCTCTGTTCACTCAAGTATAAAAGTTTTAATGATAGTCATGCTTGCAGCCATATAATTTATCATGTTTTGAGCAGCCATTGATGATGGGGCTTCTGTTGAGAGTTCTTATTCAAAAAACTTTCTACTGTTTATATTTACTTATTGATTGTTCTTCATGGCAGGTTGTTCATGTATCTGAAGATATCTTGAAAATCAAGAAGGAAATTGAGGAAGAATTTAATATTGAAGATCAAACTTGGGGTCGTACTGATTCAAATGTATAATATTTAGTCTTTGTTTTTCAGAACTTTGAATTATTTTCATCTCTAAGTATAATGATCACACTCATAGTGCTACTAAGTTACATTTAACTATTACATCATCCAATGCCTCTACATATTCAGCTGCTATCCATTCTTAATGTGCATCTGTGTGTAGGTTACTTTCTGTGAGTTAACTTATCAAAAGAATTCTTGTTTTGTCCTTTTCCATTTATTATATGTTAAATTGATCCCCTTTCTGATATTTTTTTTCCTCACCTTTTTAGTCTCTAAGTCAATCACATACTCGCTACTCCGAGCCAGATAATCGTGATTGGCGTGGTCGATCAGCACAATTGTCTTTTTATGGAGAAGAAAAATCCTGGGATACCATACGTGAAAATAAAGGATCTTATGGATCCAACTCTACACAGCAGGAACAATTTAATAGGCAGGATCAGTTGAGCGCCCAGTCGTCTTCAAGAGTTCAAATTTCTTCTAACCAAGGGGTAATTTTAGCAAGTCCAATTTGTTTTTTTGAAGATTTAGTTATTTTCTTACTCTTTTTGTTGAAATAATTAACCGTGTTTTTTTTATCAGAGTGAGCATTCTGTGGATTCTATTGCTTGTCTTTTGTTATCTTATCTTATCGTTTTATTTGTGCTGTGTAATTGCAAATATTCTAATACATTTCTTCTTTAGCTACAGTGAAGCAGGAAAGGTCAGTAGATAGGTTGTTTGAAAAGAAAAATTATTATTTTAATTAATTGTTTATACTAATATCGTCAATTGCAGTGCAGTTTATTTAAGATATATGTTTTCATGTTTGACTTGAAGTTCACTTTTTCTTTTGAGACCTTGATCTTTCTTATATGTTATCATTCGCTGCCTATTCATATTTTACTGCCCTTGTTTAGTTTGCCCATCTTTATTAAGAAACATGAAAACATTCTTTGAAGTGACCCATACCAAGTATTCTATTGTTTAAGGAAATAAGTCTTACATTTATTGTTGGAACTATGTAAGATATCAGATTACTTTCTGTTTTATCAATCATGGTGAGATGATACTGATTTATGTGGATTTTCCTCTCAACTCTTTAAGTTCACGTAATTCTAATGCTGTACTTCCGCATTCTAAAGATATGCACTTTCATCTTGAGTATTAATTCAATGTCCAGAATAATATATGAGAAGTAAATAGCTCCCATTCTATTGAGGTATCTGTTGGCAATTCTGCTAATCACGACTTGCATTGAGATGGTTATGGGTTATGGATAAGAAAATAGGCATTGATTTTAGAAAGTCAAGACAAGAAAATTTTGATGCAACTATTATTGTGAAAAACGATACAAATAGCGATAGATACATAAAATTAGTTAGTTTTCTTAAACTTATAGCAGTTATTCAAATGACTAACACTGTTGGCTGCTGATGAACATTTTGTCTTTACAAAGATTTCATATACCTATAATGATGTATGAATATGATGAGGTAAGCTCCTATTATTATTTGGAAATTAGAAAACCATTAAGGCAGTATTCCTGGGAGGCTGTGACTTTGTTTATAGTGTTTAGTTTTGTTTTCTTTGTGGCTTGATTTGTGAAATGGAGCTTTTGCATGCTAATGCCTACATTCTTTTTCATTCCTTTAGTCGTTTTCTTTTATGCTGTTGATTTTGACGTCAATTTTGCTAGTAGGGCAAATCAGGTGTCAATTTGTGGCTTCTTGGGCAGTGTATTGGACTAGGCCCCGTTCCTAAAGAACATCTTAATATCGAAGGTCAATTTGTTATAATTATGGATTTGGAGTACCCGCATCAGGGTTAAATAGAAGTTACTGATCTTGCATAGGGTGTGATTGACTGCTAGAATTCCCACAACCAGAATCTCTCTTTGAACTGTATTAATCATCTGGAGCGACTAGTTATGATTGAAGTCGTGAAAATTCTTAGCAAATTTTGTATGCTTTTTGTTTCTTTTGTTCCACTCATCATTGATTCTGATACTTGTTGCTGTTTTTCTGATGTATCAGGTTGGACCTACTCCTGCTTTAATAAAGGCTGAAGTTCCGTGGTCTGTACGAAGAGGCAATGTCTCCGAGAAGGAAAGGGTGCTGAAAACAGTTAAGGGGTAATATATCTGAATTTTTGTTGTCTGCTAGGAAATACCTAGAAGAACTTCTAAAATGAACTTGTGGTATTCAAATTTGCGAGAAATTTCACTGTTAGTTATTTTTTTGTCCCTTTTTTTTAGTGCGACCTTTACCTTTCCTTCTTTTCTTTGATTAAGAAAAATGTAATATACAGTAGTTATCTGTTGAGTCAAGTTATTCTTACTAGTGATGCATTGATTTCATTTTTTTTTTTTTTTTATACAGCATAATGAACAAATTAACACCTGACAAATTTGATGTCCTAAAAGGCCAACTTATTGATTCAGGAATCACAACATCTGATATTCTACAGGTTTAAAATTACTTTCTTTTCCAATTTGTCCATATCTATTTCATATCTGTATGTAGTTTCCTAGATTATTATCTAAGTTTAATGGACTAATGTTGCAGGAAGTCATCACTCTCATATTTGAGAAAGCGGTTTTCGAACCAACCTTTTGTCCGATGTATACTCAGCTATGCTCAGATCTCAATGAGAAGCTCCCGTCATTCCCTGCTGAAGAGGCTGGCAGGAAAGAGATAACATTCAAACGCATACTCTTAAATAATTGTCAGGAGGCATTTGAAGGTGCTGATAATCTAAGAGCTGAGGTTAGAAAATTGACTGGCCTGGATCAAGAAATGGAACGGAGGGATAAGGAAAGACTGGTGAAGCTGCGTACCCTCGGAAACATCCGCCTTATTGGAGAGCTCCTAAAGCAAAAGATGGTGCCGGAGAAGATAGTTCATCACATCGTTCAGGTTTGTACCATTGAGAATTGAGATATTTAAATAATATATATTTGCACATATATCATTGAAATTTTGAATTTTCATGCATGCCCTTTAAAGCCATTGTGTGATTACCCTTGTGTTTTTTTTTTTTTTTTTTTGTGGAACTTAAATTCTACGAATAGACTTCACTAAATGACGACTGAATTTTTTTTTACACATTGTTATTTTCCTAAGAAGAGTTTTCAACTCAACCATTTATAAGATAGGTCCACTGTTAATGCATTCCACTGCCTTGAATTTCAGCTTCATAATAATACATTAAAAAGGAAGTGTAACAGAAAGATGGCATACATATATACCTTTGTGCTTATCAAATGCCCCTTGGTAGTAAGTTGTCATAATATAGTAGGAACATTTCGCCGTGAATTGGATGAAGCCCCATGTTAAGCAAGGAGTATATATTAAACGGTTAGTATCGAGTAGATGGATAAACAGAAGATTGTGTTTTAGCTGGAATCTTGAGTCTCACTTTAAGCACGACAAAATATTCAGAAAAACTCCGAAAAAAGAACACTGGCTGATCCCTCGGCTACTTTTGTTAGTATAACAAATCACATGCTATGCTTATCGATGAATAGTGGAATAATTCTTTCGTAGATATAAGATGTTATTCACATGTATATGGTAAGTCTTGCGTGGGCTGCTTTCCAGGTAGTCTTTAAATTTTCTCTTTCGCTTGTAGTGTTAGTGTGGGAGCCTGATGCTAGCAATGTAAAGTGGTCTTATAGAATTATTTTCTTGAGACCTTTAACTTTTCTCTGTTATGTGGGGAGCCCATAAAGAATTTGTGTTTGCAAATTTTTCCAATTTGAGAGGAAATACATATTTACTGCGAACAGAAACTACTAGGACCTGAGGGCAAGACATGCCCTGCTGAGGAAAATGTCGAAGCAATCTGTCAATTCTTTAACACTATTGGAAAGCAGTTGGATGAAAGCCCCAAATCTCGGTTGGTCAATGACTTCTACTTTAACCGGCTAAAGGAGCTAATGACGAACCTCCAGCTGGCGCCACGTCTGAGGTTCATGGTGCGTGATGTCCTCGATCTGCGTGCAAACATGTGGGTCCCTCGACGTGAAGAGGTAGATCTCTCTTCAATCTGTGTTCTTTCGTGTTTTTATGCAAGACAGCTCGTTGAATCTCATTTGGCTTGTAATATTTAGAGGCACTAGCATAAAAACACCTGCAAGATCATCTATTTGCATATATAGCCCTGTAAAATATAAATTTACATATATGACCTTAAAAACATAATTGGTTGCAAATGTACCCTAATACTTACAAAAAGTATTCCTCTTTAAAAACTTGTTTTAATACAAAACTAACTTCCCCCGTGGAATTGGACGATGTCCCAACTCAAGATTAGGGTATATTTCTAAGAAACTACACTTTCTAGGGGTATATATATGAATAGTCAGATACATACCCCCGTAAATCATCTATTCCTATACATAGCCTCGTTTACGTCAAAGATTTGAGCTGCTTCAAATTTTAAATTGCAGGTCAAGGCTAAGACCATCACCGAAATCCACACTGAAGCGGAGAAAAACCTAGGGTTACGACCTGGTGCCACTGCAAGCATGAGAGCTGCTCGCAGTGCAAGTGCTTTAGGCGGGCCGCTCTCTCCTGCTGGGCCTTTCCCTATGAACCGACCCGGAACGGGAGGTATGATGCCCGGAATGCCCGGTACGAGAAAGATGCCCGGAATGCCGGGCTTAGAAACTGATAACTGGGAAGTCCCGCGCTCCAAGTCGATGCCAAAAGGAAATAATGCATCAGTTTTCCAGAATCCCTCATTAAATAAACTCCTTCCCAAAGATAGTAGCAGGGGTTTGATAAGTGGCAAGACCAGCTCATTGCTTTCAGGCGCTCTCAACTTGCCGCAGCAAAATTCTGTGCCATTGAAGCCTCTTAATGCAGTATCTTCAGTGACCCCACCCAGCGAAAAGCCTCTAACTGCTCCAAAACAAGACCCTAATGAGCTACACAAGAAGACCGTTGCACTTCTCGAGGAGTATTTCCACGTTCGAATTCTCGAAGAAGCATTGCAATGCGTGGAAGAGCTGAACAGCCCAGAACACCACCCTGAGGTAGTTAAAGAAGCTATCAATCTTGCTCTCGACAAGGGCTCGGCCTGCATCGATCCTCTCGTCGGGCTCCTTCAGTTTCTTTTCGCTAAAAACGTGCTTAAGCCGAGAGACTTGAGCACCGGTTGCTTGCTCTACGGATCGATTCTGGATGATGTCAGTATTGACTTGCCGAAAGCGCCAGCTTACTTTGGGGAAGTCGTGGGGAAGTTGATTCTAGCGGGTGGCTTGAGCTTCAAAGTAGCGGAAGAGATTCTGAAGAAAGTGGAGGATGAAAGATTCAGAGAAGCAACTTTTGATGCCGTAGTGAAAAGTATCGAAGCAAACCCATCAGGTCGGGTCATAATGAGCTCGCAGTCGGCTGAGCTCG
This sequence comes from Tillandsia fasciculata, assembly GCA_029168755.2. Lineage (NCBI taxonomy): Eukaryota > Viridiplantae > Streptophyta > Magnoliopsida > Poales > Bromeliaceae > Tillandsia > Tillandsia fasciculata. The sequence goes on along the minus strand of CM054943.1, from coordinate 4,743,150 downwards.
AGGCTTGCAGGAACCTTCTTGCTTTTTGAGTAGTAAGTTGTTTTAGGTTTGATCTCTACTTGCTACTCTTTTAGAGTATATCTGAAGCTGGTAAAAGATAGGATGGTTCACTTCTCAAATTTTCTATGTATTTTTCGTCTTCTGCGCTCTGTGAGTTGAGCAACTGCAAATTGTGAGTGACAAGAAAGTGTTACGAGGTGTACATCTTTTTATTGTTATTTTCAGGTGTAGGAAGCAAAATAGAGCCATGGATTTTTCTCTTGAGCTGTGGCTTAATTTTTTGTATTCTTTGCAATTTTTTTTTTTTTTTCTTAATTCTCTATTTAATACTTCATGTTACTTGCATCAGTTAATTCTTTATGGAGTTGTCACCATTTTGGAATATTGGAATATTTTTAGATAATTTGTGAAATTAGTGATGAATTTTTGTTTTCAAAAATCTGTGTTTGTATTAGGGGTGTCCAAAAAACAACAAAATTCGTGATAGATATAAAAGGAACTCGAGCTATGCATCTTTCTTCATTATGTATAGGAATCAAACATCCATTTACAAATGAATCAAAATGATGTATTGTGACATCTAAGTACAGAAAAAAAAAAAAAAAAAAAAAAAAAAAAATTAAAAAAAAAAATCTCATACATACTTTTACTGAATTTTCTAGATCTGGTGTGTCACACTATTTTTCCATGTGCTTGTATTCCTTTCATGCATCTTCCATCTCATTAAATTTTGTGAGTTGCAAACTCTCCTGTTGATTTCTATTATATGCCTTCAGTATGTCAGGAGGAAGCAGTACATCAGCTTGACTCGCTCTCGGCACGAGGAAAATCAAGCCCAAACTCGAAAGCCTCAACAAGTTTCTAATCAACACCGCGAGCCACAAATTTTCGAAATCGGTTCGCGTGACATTAAGCGCTTGAAGAACGATTCCTCCCCCCGTTTTAGCCGTCAATAAGCCGAGGCTGTCGATACACATGAGAAGCGCGAAGAAGGTGCCTTCAATGCCCAGAGGGCACAACTTGGAGCTAAGAACAATCATCGGTATCCATCTTATCTTCATTATGATTTTCGAGCAGCACTCTTCTAGCACGACGAAGAAGTAGTCGGGTATTCGCAGAAAAAGGTTCCATCGGAGAACGAATACTAGATCGAGCATACCGGACACGCCGTAGAGGAGCTGAGCATAGAAGAGAAGGTTTCTGAAGGGTAAGTCTTTCAATAGCTTGTGGTAGATTAGAACCCCTATCATGGATGCCATCGCACCGATCGCGAAGATCATTCCGACAAATTCCTGTAAACAATGAAATCGTAACCGACGAAACAATCGACGCTATTTACGGATGCAATGCTATCACTCTCACGGTATGTTCTCGTACTTGTGTGAATATTTGCGCGGCAAAATATGCAGATAAATAAATAGCCAATTTCACATTTTCAAAGAAGAGGAATTACATTTTAACTGAAAAAAGAGAAATCCAAATTAAGCATTCATGGTTTACCTGTGAAAATGCTGGGCCAGCTTGTTGGTCAGTGTACCAATAAAATTGCCCCTCAGTGATGCTGATGCTGAGGGCCAGAGACAGGTACATGAACAGAGAAGGTTTCCATACAACAGGATACTTGATTGTCTTCCCCATCCCTCTCATTGCCACCCTCAACTTCTCCAGTACCTGCACATAATAATCAACTAAAATTAGCTATTCAACATCACAAAACAAAACAAGGATTTATACAGACATATATAGACAATTTGCCAATCTCATGTAATATTTTCTAAATTTATAGATATGCCTGGAAGGTACATCAATATAAATAAAATATATGTTGATTCCTCTCTGTTTCTTTCCAAATTCTTAAATTGAAAGAGCATAATTATGTTCATAACATAAGTAATGCTGAATATAAATATTAAAAGCACAGTTCGCTGATAACTTCCCTAAATATCAGTTGTTTCGCATAATTTAATACTTAATAAGACTAATAATTTGAATAAAATTGCGAGTATTTCTCATACCTTTTCCTTCTCTGTTGATTGATATGTTCTCTGCTCATTTATGACAAAGCCCAGCAGAATCAACAGCAGACCAGGCAATGCAATAACCCCCAGTGCTCCCTGTAGTAAATTAAGCCACTAAAATTTTAACACTAAACTAAATTATAAAATCCCTCGAAAATAATTGCAAAACCAAGATTTAAATATGTTCAAGTGTAGTTGTTTTTCACTGCTCACTCACTATCAACTATGTAGAAGCTTTAAATTATGGCCTCTGATTTTTACGCGCTCTCTCACTTGGGCTTATAGTTAGCTAGAGTTTGGGACTCTTTTGCTAAATTCAAACTTTTACAAAAGTATCGTTTGAATAAAACTATTTGAAATATCACTAAGAATCAAACAAAAAATAAAAATAAGACCAAACAGGTACTATTAATTATTTTATCGGAACGATCTTAAAACTTCAACAACTTTCTGCTATACAAGAAGTAAAAATTTTAAATTAAAGCCTCTAATTTTAATATTTTAAAAGCTCAGCCTTCCGCCAAAGAAAAAATTTCAGATTTTTTATTCATCAAACATTCCGCTACTAATTCTCAAAATGAAAAAGTTATTTTAAAAGTTATATAAAAAAATTACTGATTTATTTGTTTGTTCATGTTGCTTTTGCTTTTGGGCTTTCATGCTACAGTAAATTTGCAGATTTTTAACTTGGTTACAAAATTAAAAAATAAAAATAAAAAGTAAGGTCAGACAGAAACCCCACAACCATCTCCTCATTGAAGTTTTGTCAGCAACTTTCTGTACTGCATAAAAAGTAAAGTAAAATGTTTTTTAGGTCATCAGAATGTAACAACTTTTCAGACTGAAGAAAGCCAGACAGGACAAACACTTTTTGCCTCCCAATGCTGCTTTTGCTTCTAGACTAAGGCCAATCATTCTTTAGCCAATGAAACATCATAGAATAGAGTATATAGTATATATAATATGGGCTCGAGTCCGGATAGAATACTATCGATAGTACCAAACAATTGATGTTATCAAATTTTTTACCGTTGGATGAAAAGATATGCGGTTGGAATTATAGTGGTTCCCTAAGATTTTTACTATTCAACCAACCACCTAGTAAACCCTAGGGGACCACTATCATCTTAATCACACATTTTTTTAATCCAAAGGCTAAAAACTTAATAGCACCAATGACTTGATGCTATCGATAGTATTCTAGCCTAATTCATATGGGCTTATACGTTCCCTAGTATATAATAGAGAGAGAGAGAGAGAGAGAGAGACATCAAATGAGACAACCAATCAACAATTTTTTTACTTCTCAATTTCTAGGTTAATTCCAAACACTATAAATTTTATAGCTAATGAATCATCATCATAGTAGAGAGAGAAGCAGAGAGAGATAGAGAGAGAGAGACCTGGGAGCCGAGGCGGTGGACGAGGACGCCGCTGAGGGAGTATCCGACGAGGCCGCCGAGGGCGGAGACGAAGCCGCTGAGCGTCTGGATGTCAGGGGCGAGGGCTGGCCGCTCGATGCTGTTGCGGGCGATACAGGCATCGATCGTCACATCCGCTATCGCCACTGCCGCCGCGAACGACACGAAGCACGCCAGCGCCGCCCACGCCGCCAGCCCCGTGCTCCCTGCCACGATCAGCGAGGATCCGACCGCTAGCACACCTACACATTTGATACACAAAAAGATATAGTACATTTGTAGTTTACTATCTTTCGTTCTGTTCTTTCATTATAGTTTACTATCTATATATATATAACTTTTTATTTTCTTCCTTTTAAATAAAAATTTGGATAAAAATTGGAAAAAGTGTAAATTTTGTTAACAATTACTGATTAATTGGTAAACAATATTAAAATTCGTAAAATATTTAATCTAATCAATTAAATTTTATTCAAAAGCTATATTAAAATATATTTAAGAAAATATTCTCTTTCATAAAAATCTACAATAAAGAAAGAGTAATTTATCATTTGATGATATTACAATATTTTAATCCTAGGACCAACTTTTTACACTAATTTTATAATCTCTCGCTTTTTCTTTTTTTCTTTTTTTAATACTAAAATTTCAATTTTGTTGTAATTAAGCAATACCATCCAAGGCAATTGTAAGATTTATTTGATTTTTTTAATTTCAATTGATTCGAGTACAATAGTAATTTTTTAATTTTAAATTTTAATTTATGTACCTATAAATTAATTAAAATAAGTAATTAATATACAAAAATATTGATTAATTATTACAATGAATTGACTATATAGCAGTTTGTTAGGGACTTAGAACGAGCAGAAAGACGGACGCCGCATGAATTTTTGCTAGGCGCAAAGTTTAAGTCCGTGACAAATTGCTAAGTTTACTCACCGGCGAGGGCGAAGTAGGGCCTGCGGCGATAGCCGGCGACGGGGACGAGATCGGTGAGCAGGCCCCAGAGGGGCTTGAGCAGCCAGGGGATGTAGTAGCAGCTCATGAAGAGCTGCACGGCCGACGGCTGCTGCCGCTGCACGTCCTTCCAGTAGTAGTCCGACGCCACCCGGAAGAGCGAGCCCCCGGCCCCCTGGCTGGCCCCGTACACCGCCACCACCCCGAACACGAAGCTGCCCCCCAGCTCCCTCCCCAGCATCCCCACCCATCCCCACCCCGCTGTCAAGGATGCGACAACGGCGCTCGTAGCAGTAAATACTGATGATATCGATGTCGATGTCGATGTTGACGTCCACGATGGAGTAGGAGGAGGAGGATCTTGTTGCTGGGGCTTCATTTGTGTATAATTTCTATTGAAATGGAGAAGGAGAAAAGGGGGGAGGGGGAGGGGGAGGTGTGGAATGAATGATCGAATGAATGAAGAAGGAAAGGGGGCTAAGGTTGACTTTGACTATTGGGAGAGTAGTATGAGAAATTGTATTCGGTACCTAACTCTTAAGTCTTAACCAACTGTGCGTTAGATACGGTTAAAAAATAGGGTTAATTGCATATATGTCCCTCCAAATATTTCGAATTGTAAATATATTTCCGTAAAATTCAACTTTTCATATTTATCCCTTTAAAAATTCAAAGTTCTTCAAATATGTCTCTCTGGTTAATCTCCGTTTGAAATCTGTTTATTTTTTAACAGATTTAATGTGAAATTATTTTTTTACCCCTTTACAAATATATCCCTTCAAAAGTAATACCATTATACTTGTTACAAATATATCCCTCCAAAAGTATAATATGGAAAGGGTAAATATGTAAATTCATTTTTTAATCTAACCAAGGTTAAGCATTTAATCTAGGGTTAAATTAACTTTTCTAACAGAGATGGACGGTAGGGGCATATTTGAATAATGGTGGATTTTTGAAGGGATAAATATGAAAAATTGAATTTTGCATAGATATATTTGCAATTCGACATATTTGTAGGGACATGTATGCAATTAACCCTAAAAAATAAATTTATTTTAACTATCAGCCGATGCTTTTAAGATTCAAGAGTTGAATTAAATTAATGAACACTGTTTTAAGATTTGAATGCTGCGCTTAATAGAAAGTTAAATTTAGAAATTAATTTTATAGTGGGAATGGAGATAACCTGCATAATAAAATTGTCCAATTTACGATCCATCATTATTTTAAAATTTAAATACTGCAGTTGAGAAAAGGGTAAATTTAAAAGTTCTACAGTAAAAATTTTTATACTTTAATTAAATATTGTTATTTCTAAATAAAATAATTGTCATGAAAAATACTTGTGTTTGCTGTATATAGAAAAAGAAAATATCAGTATATATGTATATATTAAAATTGTCGGATCGTAAATACTAATTAAAAATTTCAATAACTCAAACGGTTAGAAATATATATCTAATTTATTTAAAACGTACAGACATGGCGCCTACGAGTCTCGAATATTACTCAGTTCAACCAATTTTACACACTATTTTTGAACATAATTCGGTTTAATCTCACCTTCTATCACATGACAGGATACTTATCTGTTAAGCCAATAAAAATTCCTCACAAATTTACTAAAATATCACCGATATTTCTTATGGTAGTTTATATTGTGAAGCAAAGTATTCCCCTTTTGGGTGGAAAAGCGACATTGAGGGAGTTGGTGCATTTATTAATAAATGTTTCTTCTTGGAGTCATAGTTCCGTAACTGAATTGATAACGCATCAATTAAAGCAATGCACAGTCCTTAATTAAGTATAAATTGGGCCTTAGGCCCATCTTTAGATGGGCTTTCTAATTTTTGTTACATGGGCCATATATTGGGCTTAGTTAACAGGAACACTTTTAAACACTGTACTGCTTGGTTCTTTCGGCCTTTTTCGCGTCCTCTAAGGCCTTGTTTGGTTTGGAGATTAAAAAGTGATATCCTTCTTTAATTTCCAAACAATTATTTTTTATTTTTCAAAAAAATTAAAAAAATTTAAATTTTAAGATATTTAAATTTATAAAATTTTAAATTTTAATTTTTTTTAAACAAAATTATAAAATTTTAAATTTTAATTTTTATTTAATAATTTATTTTTATATATATAGTAAAATATAAATTTTAATAATATTTTTTTAATAAATATCTTAAATTAAATATTTAAAATCATGCAAGTAAAATTTTTATTTATTTTAAAAAACTGTTATGGTTAAAGACAATTTCGTCATTTCATATAATTACTACTCTTATTTCTTTTATTCCTCATTATCATACCAAACGCATTTTTACAATAATTCTAGCTAATTCCAATATTTATACTTATCTCCGATACAACTACTTCTCTTTTATCCTACAACCAAACGAAGCCTAAAGGAGCAAAGTATGTGTTTCTCACATACTTTAATGCAAGTTGGTCCCTATACTTTCCTTTTAAATGCTGTAGTTCTTGAACTTTGATATGCGATGCGCTTACTAATCTTGCTTTTATGCAACTAAAATCAATTAAGCATTTTGCAAAAGGTATAAATTAGTTACTTCATAAAAAAGTGAAGGTTTTTCGAGGTTTTTGGAGTTAAAGGTGCAATATATATATATGAAAGAAGAAATAGATCTCGTAATATTGTTGATATATTGATACTATAATATCTGGAGGGTTGTGATTGGATTACGTGCGTGTGTAGATCGAGATATCACATGATTTTGCGACACATCAATAACACAAAAGGCAACATTGTGATTAGGTACCTATAGCAACAAGGATTTTGAAAATTTAAGAAGTATATTGTTGAGTACAAGAACCGACTGGCTATCCATACTTTTTTTTTTTTTTTTTTTTTTTTTTTTTTTTTTTTTTTTTTTGAACTTTGATGTATTAATATCCAACAATTTAACACGACATGGGCGTCCGCCTAAATATAAGTATAATATTTTAAGGGCAATTTTCTATATATTCTTAAAAAATTTTCTGTTTTCAGATTTATTCCTTTTAAAAGGCTAATATTAAAACTACCCTTCTTACGTTCCAACTTCTTTTCAAAATATTCCTAAAGTTAAACTCTGTTAGTGTACCGTTTGGAGCTGCCGTTATCGGTATGAAATTACCATTTTGCCCTTTCAAATATACTCTTCTACCATAACCAACTTTTTTTTTTTTTTTTTTTTTCTTTATGTATTCTTAAAATTTTCAATAGTTTTGATAGATAGGGGCAAAATAGATATATTTGATAGTTTTCAACTCTGATTATTATTTAACTCTAGCTTAATCCTAGTTAACTTAACAAAGGAAAATGATAGGGATATTTTTAATAACGGTGAAACGTATGAAGGGTATATTGGAAAGAAAAAAATAAGAGAGTAAATCAGATATTTCTTCAGATTTCAAAGGTGCACAGACAATTATCCCAATATTTTAAATATATTTATGAACATGTTTTCTATCAGATCAAATTTTGAAATAATACGATATTAAAACCAATTCTAAGCTTCTAATATTTAGTGAGATAATGAGTTTGATCTCGGTCCACCAAAAATATATACAATTGTTGGACAATTCGATCACTTAATGTATTACATCAAGATTTTAAAATCAAAACGAAGCACATTGATGGTGTCATCTATCCAAATTTGCAAGTAAAACATCTACAAATCAAAAAAATTCCTACTCATTATATATAGTCGCAAAAAAAAAAAATTATTAATTGATTGTCATCAATATTAATAGTCTAAGCTAAAATTGTATTAATGCATTTCAGTTAATTTTACTGGCTATTATATATCAAAACTTTTATAAGGATTAGAAAAAAAAAAAAAAAAAAAAAAAAAAAAAAAAAAAAAAAAAAAAAAAACTTCAAATCCATGATATTGATCAATTGTGGTTGCATAAAATTTAGTTACTCAAATAACATCCACCACAAATCATTCCATTTTATTTCCTAATCAATTTTGGCAAAACCATTTTGTAATGATCCGGCCCGCTAGCAATACCACAAATCATTCCATTTCATTTCCTCATTAATTTTGGCAAAACTATTTTGTAAAAATCCGGCCCACTAGCAATAATAATTTGTTGGGCCCTTAAGCCCAGCAGCTCAAGATCACCAGGCGATGTGAAACTCGTCGCCCTGTCATCTAGACCAGACTCCGAGACTCGCCACACACTTTCGATTGATTATTGTCTCTGATACCAAATGTAACAATCCGGCCCACTAGCAATAATAACTTGTTGGATCCAAACTACAATCAAAAATGCTTAAGCCCAGTTATTATTACTAGTATCCAAGTCTCATATAAATCTAATCATAATTTCATCCATATTCGATGTGGAACTATTTGGAGCATCCACAAAACTTTTACTCAGAGATACAATCATTCTAATCCATCCTTTTCAACTGTTGCTTCTTCGTTAGGAGAAGCACTCCTGTCAGTATCAGCAGTAAAGCATCCACTTAAAATTAATGCTTCCCCAAAGGATAGAAAAGAACAGCATAAAGTTAGCCCCAATCATACCCACCTTGGAAAACTACGTGTGATAGTAAAAATATCTCCAAATGCTACAGCCCCTTATCATCAAACCCCACACATTCCATTCAGTCACACTCCCGCATGATTTTCCACTACCCAACACGATAATCCTCCCCTCCCCCATTATAATGGCTATCTAGCTAGCCCTAGCTACGTACATTACCACCTTAATTGGTTTCCTGTAGTTAGTATCATGGGATTAAAGTACACCTTCCTCCTCCTCCTCCTCCACCTCCACCACCACAGCACTTGTTTTGCCACCGCCGAAAATCACTTCCTCCTCAACCGTGGCCACCACCAGGCGATCCTCCGAGAAAAATCCTCCCTTCTGTCTTTCAAGAACTCCCTTCCACTCCAAACTCAATCACTCCTCTCAAACTGGAATGTGTCGACAGCGGTTTGCGATTACGTCGGAGTCGTCTGCAACCGCTGGCGCCTCCACGTCGCTCGTCTGCAGCTCGGCAGCCGCCTCGTCCCAGGCGGCGGCCGCCTCTCCCCGTCCCTCGCCAACCTCACCGCACTCCGCGAGCTCAACCTCTCCGATAACCTCCTAACGGGCCCCATCCCCGCCGAGCTCTCCAACCTCACAGCACTCCGCGAGCTCGACCTCTCCGGTAACCTCCTATCGGGCCCCATCCCCGCCGAGCTCTCCAACCTACGCGGCCTCATTGTTCTCGATCTCTTAGGAAACCGACTTCACGGTCCTATCCCTCACTCCCTCTCCTTACTCACTGACCTTGGATTTCTCCAACTCTCGAGCAACAACTTAACCGGTCCAATTCCGACTAGCATACTTCGCAACTGCACCAAGTTGGGTGTTATCGACCTCTCGAACAACTCTCTCTCCGGTGACATCCCGGCGGATAACGCAATCGATCTCACCGTTTTGGTCTCTCTTGATCTATATTTAAACAACTTGACAGGGAAGCTTCCTTTGTGGCTCTCAAAGTCATCGTACTTGCACAATTTGGATGTTGAGAATAACCACCTTTCAGATGAGTTGCCTAGTGAGATCATAGCAAACAAGAACCGTCTAGAATACCTTCACTTATCAGACAACCACTTCTCAAGCCACAACAACAACACTGATCTTGAGCCATTTTTCCTAGCTCTCACCAGCTGCTCAAGCTTGATTGAGATCGAGATGGCCCGGCTAGGCCTCGGCGGGGTACTCCCTCGCGGTGTCATGGGTCGGCTCGCGCGAAGCTTAACTACATCAACCTCGAAGATAACATGGTATCAGGGCCGATCCCCGCCGACATCAGCGATCTTTCGAACCTCACGCTGTTGAATTTGTCGAGCAACCTTTTGAATGGGAAGATTCCGATCGGGCTAGGCCGACTTGCGAATCTAGAGCGGTTGATCTTGTCGAACAACTCGTTGAGCGGCACGATTCCTTCGGGAATTGGAAACATAAGCACGATGGGTCTACTTGACTTGTCGGAGAACATGCTGTCGGGGGAGATACCGAGCACTATCGGAGGTCGTGGTCGGCTCGCTGAAGTTCATCTGCAAAAGAATCAGCTATCAGGAGCCATACCAACCAGTCTTGGAAAGTGCTTGGGCTTGAACATACTAGACCTATCTTACAATAGACTAACAGGTAGTATACCTGAGGAGGTGTCAGGGATTGTGAAAATATCCTTCAAACTATCACACAACCAACTTGTTGGGCCCTTGCCATTTGGGCTCAGCAAAATGGAGCAGGTGCAAGAGATTGATCTCTCATCAAACAACCTAAGTGGTGTGATTATCCCTGGACTATCATCATGTAAGGAGCTAGAGTTGATCAATTTCTCAAATAATTCGCTTCAAGGGAACGTGCCAGGTTCATTTGGTGAGCTCAGAAACCTCGAGACCCTCGATCTTTCGTTCAATTCATTATCTGGGGAGATCCCTTTGAGCCTCAACACATGTTTTAATCTCACTTATCTTAATCTCTCATACAATGACTTTAGTGGGTATATTCCTCTTGGTGGTATCTTCTCTTCATTCAGTGATCTATCTTACATAGGCAACCCGCACCTCTGCGGGCCACTTTCGGGTCGATCTTGCGGCATACGAAGAAGGTTCATGCACACTCGAAAGTTCTTGATCGGGATTAGTGTTGGTGTAGTGGTTTTAGCTATCATGTTGACAATATCATGTTTCGTTGTTATTCGAAAATTCAAAGAAAGGATCATCACTATCAAAGGGGAGATATTCTGGGGCTCCTCTTCTCCCGTTATGAGATTGAAGTACCCGCGAATAACATACAGAGAACTTGTTGAGGCCACCGAAGAGTTCAGCCGTGGAAGGCTTATCGGATCGGGTAGCTACGGGCAGGTTTATCGCGGCGTGTTAAGAGATGGATCCATTGTAGCAGTGAAGGTGTTGAACCTCCAAACAGGTAACCATATATAGTCACAATATTAATTCTCCGATTTTTTGAAAAATTCAAGGTTGATTCATGAGTTCATACATGAGATCTAATGCATAAATATTTACACAAAAAAAAAAAAACTATACAAGAAATTGACTTTAATTCCTAAACATATCATTCAATTAATTAAAAAATTTAGACAAAATATTCATTTTTATCCATTAATTCCTAAAGGTAGTACTCTCATCTTCTTTCACCTTTTCACTCTAAAATAAAATTTTATTAGCAAATAATATAATAAGTTTTACTTGCTCATGTTTTTTTTTCATATATATTTGTGGCTTTACTAACCATATTATTTCTATTTCTATTCAAATTTATGAATGTTTTATGGGATATAAAAAAGTTTCAATTACTCTGAATTTATCTCGAACTTGTGACTATGCAGGTAACTCTACTAAGAGTTTCAATAGAGAATGTCAAGTTCTAAAGAGAATTCGACACCGAAACCTCATGAGGATCATAACGGCATGTAGCCTACCGGATTTTAAGGCGTTGGTCCTTCCATTTATGGCAAACGGGAGCCTCGAGAATCGGCTTTACAATAATAATAATAACTCGTCATGCTCAAACTCTGAACTAGGTCTGATCGAGAGGGTGAGTATATGCAGCGACATTGCAGAAGGGATGGCGTACTTGCACCACCACTCGCCGGTGAAGGTGATACACTGCGATCTAAAGCCGAGCAACGTACTTCTCAACGATGACTTGACGGCCGTCGTATCAGATTTCGGGATCTCAAGGTTGGTGATGAGCAATAGCAATGTTAGTGGAGGGGCAAATAATAATAATAACAATAATGTTGCAACTATAAGGGAGAATGTGGGGGCTTCCACTGCTAACATGCTTTGTGGGTCCGTTGGATACATTGCACCAGGTATATATATATACATATATGACTTTAATTGTTGCTTAATATGATCTCTAAATGCATGTTTTAATTGTCCACTACTATATATATATATATATTAAGGTCTTAGAGCATAGCATTAAGAGCTTCTTATTTAAAATTTCTCGAATAGTTGTTTAAAACTTTTGCTTGTTGTTCAAAAGTTCACTAAACTTAACAAATGTTCATATGATGAAATTTTGCTCATTCATATTTACTTTTTGTTCGTCAATTTCCAGAGTACGGATATGGGTCGAACCCTTCGACGAAGGGCGATGTGTACAGCTTCGGCGTGATGGTGCTGGAGGTGGTCACGAAGAAACGGCCGACCGATGAGATGTTCGAAGGCGGATTGAGCCTACACAACTGGGTGAGCCACTACCACCGCGGTCAGGCGGAGGCGGTGGTGGATCCCGCATTGGCCGCAATGGTACGGAGCGAGACGTCGGAGATCAGAAGGATGTGGGAGGTCGCAATCGGCGAGCTACTCGAGCTCGGCCTGCTTTGCTCTCACGAGAGCCCACCTGCCCGGCCGACCATGTTGGACGCCGCGGACGACTTGGACCGTCTTAAGCGGTACCTCTCCGGCGATACCACGGCGACTTTCGCCTCCTCCTTGGGCTTGTCTTCTTCTAGATTTGACGATGATTGAAAAATAGATATATATGATATGTTAGGATTTGATTAATTTTGTAATTAAATCTTATAATTGTAATGAGAAATAATATTTAAATTGATTAAAGATAAATTTTATTAAAATTTAAATATTAATTAGAGTAGAATTGTAATTTAAATAGATTTGAGTACATCTTGGATAGAGTGTTATATATAGCTCCGATATAGAGAATTTTTATGGGAAGTAAGTTTCAAACACATGAGACCATACTTGAGAGAAATTGGCCATGATTGTATGCACCTAGTGGAAGGGTGCATATAAGAGAGGGCTATGGTTGAAGCTATTTTATTATAGAAGAGGAGTCGGCGTAATTCTTCTTATGATTAATGAATCTTATTTTACCTGTAAAAAAAAAAAATAGTGCACGGGTGCATACAAGAGAAATCTTCTTTTGGATTTATAGAAGACGAGAGAAGGGTGAGTGAGGTTTAGAAAGAAAGCTCTAGTTGAAGCCACTTTATTGTAAAAGAGGAGTCGGTGTAATTCTTCTCTTGATTAATGAATCTTATTTCATCCGCATTTTTTGCTTTGATTTTTTTCTCGTTTTGCATTTGTGTTGGTTCTAGTTTTTGTTGAGAAAACGAGTTTATGGTAAAATTTTGATTTGATGGTTTCGTTGCGAAATCCCAACATTAAGCGGTACCGAAGCGGATTATGGATTCACAAAATCGGGTGCCGTGACTAGTACAAGATTCCCAACATGATATGATATGATAACAATAATGAAATCAAATATATATCAATATCCAGGATCATAAATAAAATTATAAAATAACTTATAGAACGTCATAGAAAAGAAATTCTTAATAAATTTGCAGAAGCGAGAAATTCAGTTGCAATTCGAACATCACCAACCGAACTTGAGTAATCTTATTTCTCATTCTTTCTCATGCACTCTTCTGTATGGTATGAAAAAAATTATAATTCTTTATCAAAATACACATAAAAAGATGGCAGGATCAGTACCCCTTTGTATAGATTACAGATTAACTTCCCAACAAAATTGTAACGACCCGACCCACTAGCAATAATAACTCATTGGACCCAAACCACAGCCCAAAATGCTTAAGCCCAGTTATTATTACTAGTGTCCATGTCTCATATAAACCCAATCACAATTCCATCCACATCCGATGTGGGACTATTGGGGGCGTCACAGACTCCCCCCGTTTAGGCCTAACGTCCTCGTCAGTCCAAACACACACACACACACACAACAGCCCAAGATCACCATGCGATGTGAGACTCGTCTCGCTAGTCCTGTCATCTAGACCCAGACTCAGCCGAGACTCGCCGCACACTTCCGGCTGGTTATTGGCTCTGATACCAAATGTAACGACCCGACCCACTAGCAATAATAACTCGTTGGACCCAAACCACAGCCCAAAATGCTTAAGCCCAGTTATTATTACTAGTGTCCATATCTCATATAAACCCAATCACAATTCCATCCACATCCGATGTGGGACTATTGGGGGCGTCACAAAAATTTGATTAAAATTTTATTTAATTTAAATGGATAAAAAAAGAAATAAAATATATCATATCAAACAATTCTATATCTATTAGGATTGACATTTATTTATAGTAAATTCAAATTTGAATAGAATTAATTGGACTATATCTATAAAAATCCTAACAATCTCCCACTTGGTCTATATTAATTATATTTCATGAACGAATTTGCTATACTTCAAACTTTATTGCGCATTATTAGAAACTTTATGGTCAAATATCTTAAAACTCATTTGATTCTTAACTCAAACTAAAAAACTACACTGATAATAACTATAGCGGCCCACCTTCCTTTATTGAAATTTTTCTTTCATTATTATCATATCATCTTCATTTTCAATTTTATGAATGAACTAAGAACAATATATATGTTCATTCGTTAACAAACAAAACTTTATGTCTATTAAACAGTCCAACACAGATGTATTAAAACTGTAAATTAATTGAAAGAAAATAAAAATATTATAATTTTATACATCAAAAAAATTAATCAGACCCTTACTACTAACATGATCTTTATATGATCCAGGTGTGAGTCCCCCTGGCCATTGAGTGTACAATCATACACTTGGTACTGATGTATTCAATTGTAGCATAACCTTCCTATATCTTCTCTCTCACAACAAAATATTTAGTGTCTAAGTGTTTACAGTCCATTGTAATCTTGTTGTTATTGGTAGAGAAAACTGAAGTTGAACTATCACAAAAAAATATTTATTGGATAAGCAATAAAATCCACAATCTTTAAGTCTATGATAAAATTTCTAAATCAAATAACTTGTGATGTGGTCTTGTAACGTGCAATGTACTCTACAACTATGGTTAAAGGGGCAGTAACACTTTGTTTGCTGATTTTTTTTATAATCGTTACACCAGTAAGCAGAAAAATATACCAAATTGTAAACTTTCTGGTATCTGGGCATTCAGCAAAATTGAAATTTGAGTACTCGATCACCTCGAAGTGATATGATCTTCTGTATATTAGTATATAATCCAGAGTACTCTTTAAATACCTTATAATTTTCTTAGTAACCTTCCAAGTAATGCTTTATACCTTGATTACTTTGATATTTGTGCACCAAGTAATCCAACGACAAAAATAGTATTTTGGTGTGTGCATATCTGTGCGTATATAAGACTACCAACTATAAAGGCATAGGGTATATTTTTTATTTATTCAATTTTCAATTGATTCTTGGGATACTAAAAAGTATTAAGCTTATCTCCTTTCTGAACAGGAGCAACACTGGGCTTACAATTATACATTTCAAAATTTTCCAAAAAGTTCTTTATATAGGCTTTTTAAGATAGGCCCAGTAAATCTTTATGCATGTCCCTCTTAATTTTAATACCAAGAACATATGAGGTTTTACATAAATCTTTTATTTCAAAATTTTGAAAAAGAGATTATTTAGTATTATGCAATAGCCTAAGATCATTACTAACAAGCAAAATATCATCAATATAAAGAGCTAAAAAAATTATTTTACTCCCACTAACCTTTAGGTAAATATATTAATCAATATTGATTTCCTTAAAACAAATGGTCAAAATGGTTAGTTTAGTCTTTAAATACCATTGCCAAAAGGCCTGCTTTAATCTATATATTGATTTTTTTAGTTTGAATACGAAGTGCTCTTCTTTCTTTTGCGAGAATCCTTCAGGCTGACTCATATATATCTCTTCAAAGAGATCTCCATTTAATGAATTGATGTTCAGAGCTCCCACTGACTGTTTCATCCTCAATAAACCGTGCCATTTTAGTTTCTTCAATCTTTATAGAAAGCGTTAGACAGTAAGACTTATACTCTTTGGATCTCTCTGTATAACCAATAAAATATTCTGAAATAGTTTGAGAATCCAATTTCTTTATTTGTTGGTCATACAACTTGACCTCAACTTGACAACCCTATATATGAAAATATCTTAACTGAATTTTCTACCTATCCAAAACTCAAAAGAAGTCTTAGAGACTTCCTTAGCTGGAATTCGATTAAAATATACAAGGCAGTTTTAAGCGCATCACCCCATAATGATATCGGAAAGATAGAATTACTGATCATACTCTTGAACATATCAATTAATGTGCAATTTCTTCTTTCAGCGACAATATTCTGATCAAGCGTGTCTAGCATGCATGGTGTACTGTGAAACAATCTCGCACTGCTCCAGAAACTTAGCGAAAGGCATAGGAACTTGGTCTTTATATGTTTGTCCACTAAAATATTTACCACTCCTATCTGATCTGACTAATTTTATCTTTTTCTCGAGTTAAATTCTCTACTTCAGCCTTATATGACTTAAAGGCATCTAATGCTTCAAATTTCTTCTTAAGTAAAAAAAAATCATATTGAGAGTAGTCATCAGTAAATATGATGAAATATTTATGGTCGGTAATTAAGAGAAAAGGTTCACATATATATGTCCGTATGAATAGCTCTAATGTTCCATCACACCTTTTAGCACCTTTAAAAAAGGTTATGATCTGCTTTTCCTCTATACAGTCCACACACGTTCTAAAGTCAAAGAAATCTAAATCATCTAAATCGCCATCTCTAATTAACCCTTAGATTCTCCGTATAGAGATGGTGTCCCAACATCTTATGGCATAACATGAATGACTTTTCATTATTAATGTTATATTTTGATCCAACGTTTTCGTGCATGGTAAGAATGATATCACTATATGAATGATCTAAAGATACTTAATATAGATTATTTTTTAAAATATCAGAGCTAGCTATCTCAAATTTGTAGATAATGAAAAAGCTTTATTATCAAAACCAAAACTACATTCCAAACCAAAAAGTTTCAAAGTAGAAATTAATTTTTTTTAAAAAATAGGAACATAAAATGTATCAACTAAATCCAAAATATGACAACTATAAATGTAATACTCGAGAAATTCGAGTTTGAAATTTAATAAGGAAAACAATTTCTTTAGATACCGATGTCCAATAAGCCCTAATTACAAGTGTACACTAAATAGTGGCTTGACTTAAGCTGTGAAAAGTAACCCGCTGAAAGTTTCGGATTTTCGACTGATGTTGGCTAACTCGACCAATCGAAATCTGAAATCGACGATCCAAATTGTCACGCCCCGGGGTCGAAACTGCGATCCGGGCTCGCCAACAGATCCGCCACCTATGCAAAATCCCGCATAGGCGAAGCGTCTAACCTGCAAAAGATAGTACTAAAGCTACGCAAATATCAGAGCGGAAATAAAATGCTGTAAAATAAAATCCAATCACTGTACAACATGAAATAAAGTACAATATCCATCTCCTCAAATACAGATAATCATCATACAATGTCCTCAGTACAGCATCTCTCAACTATAAAAGGAGATAAACTAAAAGGGTAGTACATCAGTCTCAACATCAGTCTCTCCAAATACAAAAGATCTCTCTCCAGAGAAAGCAGTAAAAACCAACCAACAGCTACCAGGAATCTCCATCCAGGGGATACAGCTACACTCCTCGGGTGGTAAAGATCTAGTTCATGACTCCCTCGCCTCGGACAACGATCGAAGATCAGCAACTCCCGAAGAGGACTCTGCAAAACAGGGGGGAAGAAAAAGAAAGGAAAACAGCAATGGGGGTGAGAACCACTAGTAAACCAGTAGCCTCCCCCAGTGGGTAAAGCCTCAAGCTCCGGCGTACCCACTAAGTCTACCAGAGGCAAGAAAAGGGACATGTGGTAAAGCTGTAAACAGAACTACTGAATAAAAAGGGGGAACCATAACAAGTATGCCTCTAAATGCAATACCGAATGAAATGACGGTATGAATGCATCAGGAAACAGTATCTGACCAAATAGACCCAATCTAGTGCCACCAGTAAAACTGGTGCTGCCTGCTCTGCTGTCGAACTCAAGAACTCAGTATCTCCACTGTCCAAATGACCGGAACCCAACACGGTCTGACCGGAACCCAACACGGTCTAAAGCCTACTCCGGAGTGGCACTCGAGGGGAGCGACCCACACGAGTAAAGTATCTCTGTAACCAATGTCTCACAATAGCAGGACTGGATCATGACTATGATCAAAGTGGGAAACTCCGTCCACTAATGAAACCCCGATCTGATGCAATAGTACTCAAAAAGTGGGAAATACCATCCACTAGAGAAATCTGATACCCAATCTGATGCAATAGTACTCAAAAAGTGGGAAATACCATCCACTAGAGAAATCTGATACCCAATCTGATGCAATAGTAAACATCCGGTCAACCGCCCAAAGTCCGCGATCGCCGCAATAACCCACAACCCACAATTGGATAAAATAATCAAGATCCGGTCAACCGCCTACTGTCCGCGGTTGCCGCAATAACCCATAATCCAACATCAAGTACACCCTGTCACTGACCCTCAGGTCCCGGCTACACTATCCCAAACCTCTGCTCGAACCCGAGCAACATGACTCAAAAGTCTAAATAAAAAGGAGAAAGAAAGCAATCATGGTTTCTCCTAAGTCAAATCCCAATATGATAGTGTAGCAATAAAATAGTGGCCTATCTAGATGTCCAAATAAGCATGCAAAAGTCCTCAAGCAATGTGAAAGAGAGAGAATGTCCAATAACAGTTTTACATGTGTAATAATTAATAATATCCACAATCATGCTAAAATCATCAGTCAACTACACATGTAAATAATCCCTGATCCATAATAAATTCCAAAGTGAAACCCGCACATGGATATATCGTCATGTCCCAACAATTAGTCCATTTAACCAATTTCCATAAGACTTATGTGCTATTTTTTTTTTGAGGGAAAGGTAGCATGCTACCGCTTCATTCAGTAAGAAAGTGAATTAGGCAACAGGAGTAGGCAACGGGGCCTAAAAAAAAAAAAAAAAAAAAAAAAAAAAAAAGAGGATCAAGGGGTAAGGTTGTCAAAGACCACCAGTTCAAATAATCACGGACCTCCCTTAAAAGACACCCCGCCGATTTCTTGCGCTCGTCAAAGATCCTCCTGTTTCGTTCGAGCCAAATAGTCCACCAGACCGAGGCTATGGCCAAGAGCTCTCTATCTCGCCGAGATCCCCCTCTTTGGCAGGAGAGTTTCCAAAGCTCAGCAGCGGAAGAGGAGTGATGAAGGGAGGGGGAGAGCGGTAGGGAAGCTAGGAGGATGCTTCTAGAGAACTGACACCCTAGGAACAGATGGTCCACCGTCTCTGCCTCGTCCAGACATAGGACACAAACGCCATCCCCGGTCCACCCCCATTTGAGTAAAAAGTCTTTGGTCCGGACCTTTGACCTTAGGGTTAACCAGGTAAAGATCTTCACCTTGAGGGGTGCTTTAATCGTCCAGAGCTCCCGAAAGCGGGGATCCGATACCCCGCCGTTCTCAAGGAAGACGTATAGGGATTTGACCGAGAAAGTCTCCGATTGGGTCCATCTCCACCGAGCAACGTCCTTCGAAGCTGACGGGAGAAGGGCTGCAATGGTCTCCTTAAGCAGGGCGACCATATCGGCACCCGTCGAGTTGTCAGGAGTGAAGCCCCGAAGGATGTGGCCCCACTTCCACCTGTTTGCCCCCCTACAGTCTAACACACTGAGGTTCTTCCCCCTAACCGACTCGAAGATAACAGGGAAGAGGGTTCGTAGGGGAGCCTGGGCGGCCCAAATGTCCAACCAGAACCGGATGTCATGTCCATCCCCCAGCGAGAACGACAGTCCGCATCTGAAGACGTCCCTGGTAGCGACAACGTTGCGCCACCATTGGGAGAACGGCCTGAAGGAGGGGCCCTCCCTTAACAGCTTCCTACGACGGTAGTATAGACCTTTGACGAGGGGTCCCCACGGTAGGGTCGTATCAGAGAGGAATCTCCACCACCACTTAGCAAGCAGTGCTACATTCATACTCTCCAGGTTAAGGACCCCCAGGCCACCCTCCGAGGTACTCTTGCACACCGTCTTCCAGTTAACGAGGCACTGCCCCCCTTTAACAGTTGTCAGCCCCTTCCAGAAGAAAGCCCGGCGCAACGCCTCCAGTCGTCTAACCACCCATTTTGGAGCCCTGAACAGGGAGAGGAAGTAGAGTGGAAGGTTCGACAGCACTGAGTTCACCAACACTAACCTGCCCCCCTGTGAAAGGAGTTTTGATTGCCACCCTTCAATCCTAGTCTGAAGCTTGCCAATAACCTGCCACCAGTCGTCTTTTCGGACATGCCTGTCGGATAAGGGGAGGCCAAGGTAAGATAACGGAAGAGTACCCAGCTTGCAGCCAAGAATGCCAGCTAGTCTCCTCCCTCTGTTGTTCCGTTTGCCGAGATAAATAAGTTCAGTCTTCGTGCGGTTAATCTTCAGACCAGATGCCCACTCGAAGACTTATGTGCTATTACGGCATGTTAATTATCACTATTAATATGTCTCCTGCAATCATGTTTCTTCGATAATATTATCCCAATACGATTCCAAACATGATATATCCACATAATTAATCTCAAATGATAGGCTCACATTTATAACAGTCAAACATGCATGGTAATCAGTCAATGTGTTCAATAGTGGGGTTTTCTAATAAACTTAGTGAGTAAGTCAGATGTTGAGGCATGCAACAACCACCCACCTCGAAAAGCGCGCACAACACCAAAAGAGACCTCTCGCTGCCCGCTGTCCTCTAACACAGCAATCCACCAAAAACTGTATCCCACTGCACAGAACATTGCGCACAATTAATCCCAAAACTGTATAATTACCCACTGTCCAAAATCAGCCCCAAAAAAGGCTAAATATCACCTCTGTCCAGTCCTCAAGAAAATCCATAAAATTCACGGTCGCGTTCCTCGCGAAGAGCAGCCCCAAAACGACTGTTTAAATGCCCAGATCTGATACCTGTAGGCCAAGATAAAAATAAAACACCGCTGCATACTCAAAATCTCCACAACAGAATTCCTGTAGCAATCTGTCCAAGAAAAGCTTAATTATCACCTTCGAAACAATTTTAAAAAATCCCAGAAAAATCACCACTGTGTTCCTCGCGACGATTAAATTAAAATCGAGTCCTGAAACGCCTCGATCCGATGTTTCTAGGCTGAGATATAAAATCGACAAGCCGGTGCTATCCAGAATCCAACACAGAAAAATGGGGGTCAAAGATGTCTCGGGAAACGTGCCAAAAGTGCGAAACGGAGCGAAGCGATCACACGAAAATCGAAGCCTTACCTCTTAGGAACACGCTGTCGAAGAAATCGTCCAAAAACTCCTCCTGGTTCGCTCACAGTGAATTTTTGACTGATCTACGACGGTAATGGGCCGAAATGGGGAGAAAACCGAGGCGAACTGTAAAATCGATATCGCCGTTGCTGAGCTTCCAGAAATTCCGGGGATCTACCACGAGCTCAAGAACATCAAGGGGAACAACTTTTATATTGAGCTCTCCCTCCCATTCTCACTCTAAGGCTCGGAAAAGGGAAAGAAAGAGGGAGAGGAGGGGGTATAAATAGGCCCAAACAAACAATTGAGGAAATTACCTTTTGTGTCCTGTGAACCGGGCGCACCGAGCGATTTCGGGCTGCTACAGTGCCACACAGTGCTTCAATCCCGACCGTTGATCCAGCGCCCGGATTCACCTGATGCTGCCACGTGTCCCCGAATAGCGTTCAGCCAAGCCAGCCACTCCTGCACTGCCGCGTGGCCTGCCCTAGTCAACAGGGTGGTTGGCGCCCACCAATGGCGGGCCGCCACGTGGCGCACGCGTGCGCCACGTCGGCGCCGTGGCCGCCACGCTAGCCGCCCTGCTGCCACGCCGTCTGCCACGCCACCTGCTCCCCCCGTACGCGCACAGTGACGCGCCCAATCCCCGCGCGCCACGTGTCCAAGCCCCGCGCTCGCTGCACCCGGTGCACGACACCCCATACACCGAACCAATAACATGCTGCCACGTGTCTTCCCGCCTGCCCGAGGCCGCGCCGCCGCTCTCCGCCGCCGCCGCCGCCGCCGCTGCCCGCCGCCGCCGCCGCCGCCGCTGCCCGCCGCCGCCGCCGCCGGCGATCGCTGGAAACACTGTTCCGGCAGTGAACAGTAACCTGAGCTAAAAAATGACAAGTGGGTAGTCCATTTTGACCGTTTTCGCGCGCTGAATCCGAATTTGACGTCCGTTTTGCCAAATTCCAACTCTAAAATTTGCTGAAGGCATCCGAAAATGTGTTCTTAGCCCGAATTTCGCGCGGAGCCCAATCTTAATAACGGTTTCGCGCGAAACCACTTCTAAACCCTCCACGGGGTCCTCCGATCACTCACATGATCCATTTAAGCCCGAAGTCCAACACTTGTGCCTAATTATGCCCCAAACACCTCCAACACACCATGTAGGCCTCCAATAGCCACCCCAACGCACTGCAGCAGCTCTGCGGAGATCCAGGTCATCACATCCTCCCCCACTGAAAGAAAGTTTTGTCCTCGAAACTAAAGTCGTTCCTCAACACGGAATCTCAACCAAATAAAGGGGGTAAAAATCCAATCATCCACCACTCAAGCTCCCAAGGCTGACAAATACCTCCTCCAGAGACGCGATGCGGTCCTCGGGTCTCTAACTAGAACAAAATAAAGGCAGGCACTCCAGAAAACCGTACCAACTCAACCAAGTACAGCTGGGCTAACCGCTCGAGCTACCAAGTAATCTGCATCGGTACACAAGCTCGATCCGAATATCTCTGTACTCCCGAGGCATTCGGTATAAGTCCTCTGACTGATCACGCAAACTCTGATCTCTAATGCAAAAACCATCAGGGTGCAGAAATACCTCCCCAACTCTCCGGCATCAGCACACACTGTAAGCAGTCGAGAGAACCAGATCGCAAATCAATCTTCGAGAAGATCCAGTACCCTTGCAGCTGGTAAATCCAATCCTCCAGGCTCAAAAAAGGGTACCTGCTCCAGACGATCACTTCATCAAATTCCAGGAGTTGTGTCCTCAACTCCCAAACCAGTGACATGCTAGGCAACTCTGAAAGGAAAGGAGCCCTAACCAGGAGGGAAGGGGGTCCTCGCCCGGTCGCTCCCAAATCTTGACCATCCGAGCGAACCAATCAGCCGCGGTCTATCATCCGAAGAGTCCTCGGTGACACCACCATACGCCACGTTTGCCTCGACAGTCCACACAGCGCCAGCTGTGGCATCACCAAATTCGACCCCAGACAGCTTTCCTGCTCCAGGTATCCGTCATCTCTGTGGCCTTGTCGGGGTAAAACAGAATGCTCAATAATAACCCAACGGTAATTCCACAGTCGCTAAGGAAGGCATCACTAAAACTCGAAGATCTCTCTCCCAACACTGGAAATACTAGCATTGGCGCTGGTTTCAGTCTCATCATCCGATTGCCAAGCTCTCCTGACACTGCCCAGTCCAAGAAGCTCCTTACCTCAACAAATAACTGCCGGTCTCAGCCATTCTCGCATAGCGTCCACTTTGGTAGGATTTCCACCACCGCCTCTTATGGCTAGACTAAGTGATCCAAGAAAGATATGCTCTCGAAGCTAAAACTTGTACCACAACAACTTGGCATACAGCTTCTTCCTCACAGACCTTGTTACACCATCTACAAGTACTCCACCAGCTCTAAACCATACAGAGATGGGGTAAAATCAAAATATCCCAGAAGAATACCTCCAATAATTCTTCCAAGTGCAGCTGGAACACACAATTCCTCAAATCCTAAGACGACAGGGCCTTAGTCGTTCCATTTGTCCTCACTGCACTCATAATGCTCCTACCGGGTCCTGAACACCATCTTGGCGAGATACTCAACTGTATGATCCCAAAAAGATACCTGCATCCTAAGCAGACCACTGTCGGGGTATAACTCCATCAAAAGGTCCTAAATAAAATCCGAACTTGCCTGCGGTCACACCATACAAGGACCCTCACTGTCGTGTGCCAACGACGTGGCACTAGATCGAACAGACCCTCGATCCATCAGATCCTGCGACTACGCTATCAGCTCTCTCAGCTCTACAGGTGATATCCAATGAGGTGCTATCGGGGTTGGCGTGGTTCCCTGAACCACGTCAATCGCAATCTCAATCTCCCTATCCGGCGGCATATTATCAGCTCCGGTGGAATCACACCCGGGATTTCACGATAACAGGGATATCCTTGCGTCCCGGTGCCGCCGTAAGCACCTCGCGCATTGTCGCTGCAACCTGTGTGCTCTGACTGTCTCAATGAACAAGTCTCTAATGTCTGCTTGCAGAAGATCATAACCTTCTCTCTCCGCAGTCATACCCATGTGGCACTGTGCCAACCAATCCCACGCACTGGGTCAAACACTGACCAGGTACAACTACCAATAAGTCTGCCGATACCACTCGAGGTCTCAACTGCACTGGACATGATCCACAAGCCTCCTCCACATGCACCACCCCAACAGGAGCCTGCACCTCTAGTGCATGTGGTAACAAATCTACCTCTAGTCCATGCAGGAATGCAACATGCTCTAACTTCGACTGCTGTGATGAAATCACACCTGCGACGACCCGATCCACTGCCTTGGTGCCCTCCACCCAGACAGCACAGTCTCAACCGCTCAATGTAGGTGGTCGTCACTTAATCTGCCTGAAAATCAAGGTTATCCACAAAAGGAGCACAATTCTCCGCCTTTGCTCACACTGAGGCGATGAATACGGTCTTCCGCAGACAATAAATCCACGCTACCGCTGCGCCACTCTGATAACGATGCTGATGCTGCCACCGGGGTCCACCTGACCTCTGACATCTCAGAAAATTCATTATTGCAATCGTCATATGACAAAACACAATTGATTCATGCAATTCCTCATTCAATTATCCTTACTCAGCTCACCCCTCAAGCACATCTATTGTACCCCAAACACGAATGTTATCAATCACAAAGGGTAACCTTCCTTTGGGTAAGCTTTACATAATCCGTCCACAAGGATATCCACCATCCAGGAAAGGAAAACGAAAGTGCCCCTGCAAGCCGATCTGTCCCCCAATACTTAGCGCCAGGCGCCTCTATCCAGAACTCGCCTCTGGCGGCAGATCCCTATCCAAAGGAACTGCAATAGTACGCTCCATACACAATGCCTACTCCATCGAGGCATCCAAAATCCACAATCCAAAACAGAGGGATCAGATAAACAAAAGGGTACCCTGGCGCAATCCACTCCCAGTCGCACACATCCTACGCGCTTCGTCCCTCGAAACCTGGAGCGTACAGTTCAACAACTGCCTCAACTCTCTAGCACAGGGAGACTCTCAATTGATCACTCCATCACCACCAACCACGATTCTGCCTCCAAAGGCTCCAACTCAAATCCAAGAATCGGGGTGGTTCATCTGCCAAAGATGGCTCCATCGATTTATGATGTCCCACAACTCATCAACTGTCAGCTATCCACCCCACCTCGGTGCCTCGGCACTAAACATTGGCACGGAGGGGGCCACTCGCTCCATCGGCGCCTCAGAAATCACTGCCGCTGAGGATACTGTAACCAGGTGGTCTCAGGAGAAAAACACTGTCGGGCTGCCCACTGCTCCGACAACTGTGTCACCCAGACCAGCGGCTCACTCTGCCGCTGATATACCTCAAACAATCCTGCCCTCGGGCCTGAAGCTCTCTAACCTCAGTCCGGGTATCCGGTCCCCAAAACAATCCGCTCGAGCTCCACCGCTGCGACGAGTGCACACCAGTCCGCACAACTCGTCGGGGAGACACCGCTCACCACGACCAACTGTACCACAGCACAAAACAAAACTCGACCCCATCCGGCGAGAGTCTAGAGCATGTCAACCGTTCCGCCGCATTATGTTGTCTGCAGCCAACATAATTGCTTAGGAGAATAAACATGCCAATCACCCATCCCATCACTCGGGAGAGGTATAAAACTCAATCAGGACTCTCGATAAAAATCACGACTCTCACGAAGTCATCCAAGGGTCCAACCATAAGCCTAGGGTTTCTACAGTCCCAGCTGACCTATCCCTAAGCTCTGATACCAACCTAATCTGTCACGCCCTGGGGTCGAAACAGCGACCCGGGCTCGCCAACAGATCCGCCACCTATGCAAAATCCCGCATAGGCGAAGCGTCTAACCTGCAAAAGATAGTACTATAGCTACACAAATATCAGAGCGGAAATAAAATGCTGTAAAATAAAATCCAATCACTGTACAATATGAAATAAAGTACAATATCCATCTCCTCAAATACAGATAATCATCATACAATGTCTTCAGTACAGCATCTCTCAACTATAAAAGGAGATAAACTAAAAGGGTAGTACATAAGTCTCAACATCAGTCTCTCCAAATACAAAAGATCTCTCTCCAGAGAAAGCAGTAAAAACCAACCAACAGCTACCAGGAATCTCCATCCAGGGGATACAGCTACACTCCTCGGGTGGTAAAGATCTAGTTCATGACTCCCTCGCCTCGGACAACGATCGAAGATCAGCAACTCCCGAAGAGGACTCTGCAAAACAGGGGGGAAGAAAAAGAAAGGGAAACAACAATGGGGGTGAGAACCACTAGTAAACCAGTAGCCTCCCCCTGTGGGTAAAGCCTCAAGCTCCGGCGTACCCACTAAGTCTACCAGAGGCAAGAAAAGGGACATGTGGTAAAGCTGTAAACAGAACTACTGAATAAAAAGGGGGAACCATAACAAGTATGCCTCTAAATGCAATACCGAATGAAATGACGGTATGAATGCATCAGGAAACAGTATCTGACCAAATAGACCCAATCTAGTGCCACCAGTAAAACTGGTACTGCCTGCTCTGCTGTCGAACTCAAGAACTCAGTATCTCCACTGTCCAAATGACCGGAACCCAACACGGTCTGACCGGAACCCAACACGGTCTAAAGCCTACTCCGGAGTGGCACTCGAGGGGAGCGACCCACACGAGTAAAGTATCTCTGTAACCAATGTCTCACAATAGCAGGACTGGATCATGACTATGATCAAAGTGGGAAACTCCGTCCACTAATGAAACCCCGATCTGATGCAATAGTACTCAAAAAGTGGGAAATACCATCCACTAGAGAAATCTGATACCCAATCTGATGCAATAGTAAACATCCGGTCAACCGCCCAAAGTCCGCGGTCGCCGCAATAACCCACAACCCACAATTGGATAAAATAATCAAGATCCGGTCAACCGCCTACTGTCCGCGGTTGCCGCAATAACCCATAATCCAACATCAAGTACACCCTGTCACTGACCCTCAGGTCCCGGCTACACTATCCCAAACCTCTGCTCGAACCCGAGCAACATGACTCAAAAGTCTAAATAAAAAGGAGAAAGAAAGCAATCATGGTTTCTCCTAAGTCAAATCCCAATATGATAGTGTAGCAATAAAATAGTGGCCTATCTAGATGTCCAAATAAGCATGCAAAAGTCCTCAAGCAATGTGAAAGAGAGAGAATGTCCAATAACAGTTTTACATGTGTAATAATTAATAATATCCACAATCATGCTAAAATCATCAGTCAACTACACATGTAAATAATCCCTGATCCATAATAAATCCCAAAGTGAAACCCGCACATGGATATATCGTCATGTCCCAACAATTAGTCCATTTAACCAATTTCCATAAGACTTATGTGCTATTACGGCATGTTAATTATCACTATTAATATGTCTCCTGCAATCATGTTTCTTCGATAATATTATCCCAATACGATTCCAAACATGATATATCCGCATAATTAATCTCAAATGATAGGCTCACATTTATAACAGTCAAACATGCATGGTAATCAGTCAATGTGTTCAATAGTGGGGTTTTCTAATAAACTTAGTGAGTAAGTCAGATGTTGAGGCATGCAACAACCACCCACCTCGAAAAGCGCGCACAACACCAAAAGAGACCTCTCGCTGCCCGCTGTCCTCTAACACAGCAATCCACCAAAAACTGTGTCCCACTGCACAGAACATTGCGCACAATTAATCCCAAAACTGTATAATTACCCACTGTCCAAAATCAGCCCCAAAAAAGGCTAAATATCACCTCTGTCCAGTCCTCAAGAAAATCCATAAAATTCACGGTCGCGTTCCTCGCGAAGAGCAGCCCCAAAACGACTGTTTAAACGCCCAGATCTGATACCTGTAGGCCAAGATAAAAATAAAACACCGCTGCATACTCAAAATCTCCACAACAGAATTCCTGTAGCAATCTGTCCAAGAAAAGCTTAATTATCACCTTCGAAACAATTTTAAAAAATCCCAGAAAAATCACCACTGTGTTCCTCGCGACGATTAGATTAAAATCGAGTCCTGAAACGCCGAGATCCGATGTTTCTAGGCTGAGATATAAAATCGACAAGCCGGTGCTATCCAGAATCCAACACAGAAAAATGGGGGTCAAAGATGTCTCGGGAAACGTGCCAAAAGTGCGAAACGGAGCGAAGCGATCACACGAAAATTGAAGCCTTACCTCTTAGGAACACGTTGTCGAAGAAATCGTCCAAAAACTCCTCCTGGTTCGCTCACAGTGAATTTTTGACTGATCTACGACGGTAATGGGCCGAAATGGAGAGAAAACCGAGGCGAACTGTAAAATCGATATCGCCGTTGCTGAGCTTCCAGAAATTCCGGGGATCCACCACGAGCTCAAGAACATCAAGGGGAACAACTTTTATATTGAGCTCTCCCTCCCATTCTCACTCTAAGGCTCGGAAAAGGGAAAGAAAGAGGGAGAGGAGGGGGTATAAATAGGCCCAAACAAACAATTGAGGAAATTACCTTTGTGTCCTGTGAACCGGGCGCACCGAGCGATTTCGGGCTGCTACAGTGCCACACAGTGCTTCAATCCCAAAACTGTATAATTACCCACTGTCCAAAATCAGCCCCAAAAAAGGCTAAATATCACCTCTGTCCAGTCCTCAAGAAAATCCAAAAAATTCACGGTCGTGTTCCTCGCGAAGAGTAACCCCAAAATGACTATTTAAACGCCCAGATCTGATACCTGTAGGCCAAGATAAAAATAAAACACCGCTGCATACTCAAAATCTCCACAACAGAATTCCTGTAGCAATCTGTCCAAGAAAAGCTTAATTATCACCTTCGAAACAATTTTCAAAAATCCCAGAAAAATCACCACTGTGTTCCTCGCGACGAGTAGATCAAAATCAAGTCCTGAAACCCCTCGATCCGATGTTCCTAGTCTGAGATATAAAATCGACAAGCCGATGCTGTCCAGAATCCAACACAGAAAAATGGGGTCAAAGATGTCTCGGGAAACGTGCCAAAAGTGCGAAACGGAGCGAAGCGATCAGCACGAAAATCGAAGCCTTACCTCTTAGGAACACGCTATCAAAGAAATCGTCCAAAAACTCTTCCTGGTTTGCTCACAGTGAATTTTTGACTGATCTGGGACGGTAATGGGCCGAAATGGGGAGAAAACCGAGGCGAACTGTAAAATCGATATCGCCGTTGCCGAGCTTCCAAAAATTTCGGGGATCCACCACGAGCTCAAGAACATCAAGGGGAACAACTTTCATATTGAGCTCTCCCTCCCATTCTCACTCTAAGGCTCGAAAAAGAGAAAGAAAGAGGGAGAGGAGGGGGTATAAATAGGCCCAAACAAACAATTGAGGAAATTACCTTTGTGTCCTGTGAACCGGGCGCACCGAGCGATTTCGGGCTGCTACAGTGCCACACAGTGCTTCAATCCCGACCGTTGATCCAGCGCCCGGATTCACCTGATGCTGCCACGTGTCCCCGAACAGCGTTCAGCCAAGCCAGCCACTCCTGCGCTGCCGCGTGGCCTGCCCTGGTCAACGGGGTGGTTGGCGCCCGCCAATGGCGGGCCGCCACGTGGCGCACGCGTGCGCCACGTCGGCGCGCGCCGTGGCCGCCACGCCAGCCGCCCTGCTGCCACGCCATCTGCTCCCCCCGTACGCGCACAGTGACGCGCCCAATCCCCGCGCGCCACGTGTCCAAGCCCCGCGCTCGCTGCGCCCGGTGCACGACACCCCATACACCGAACCAATAACATGCTGCCACGTGTCTTCCCGCCTGCCCGAGGCCGCGCCGCCCCTCTCCGCCGCTGCCCGCCGCCGCCGCCGCCGCCGGCGATCGCCGGAAACACTGTTCCGGCAGTGAACAGTAACCTGAGCTCAAAAATGACAAGTGGGTAGTCCATTTTGACCGTTTTCGCGCGCTGAATCCGAATTTGATCTCCGTTTTGCCAAATTCCAACTCTAAAATTTGCTGAAGGCACCCGAAAATGTGTTCTTAGCCCGAATTTTGCGCGGAGCCCAATCTTAATAACCGTTTCGCGCGAAACCACTTCTAAACCCTCCACGGGGTCCTCCGATCACTCACATGATCCATTTAAGCCCGAAGTCCAACACTTGTGCCCAATTATGCCCCAAACACCTCCAACACACCATGTAGGCCTCCAATAGCCACCCCAACGCACTGCAGCAGCTCTGCGGAGATCCAGGTCATCACACAAATAGTCAATTTGAACGGTCTCGTCGTTCTGAGTGTGTTTGACGAGCCTAGGTTATCGAAAAGCATGCCAAACAGTATAATTCACTGTATAAGTTGGATTTTGAAATTTTAGAAGAACGAACTTAACGAACCAAAATCGCTACTCGATAGGTTTCGTCGATCTGACGTCATGGTGGTGTCCGTTTTTCTATTTGACGACACTATCGCCTCGAAAAGCATGAAAAATAGTAAAAATTAGCATAATTACGCAAAAGTCCTATTATTTTATGCACGAAAAAGCGTGCAACTTCTTCGAGAGGGGCTTCTCTGCAATTTGGTTCTATAGCGAGGGGCTGAGATGCAACAGTGAAGAATGGAGGGACCTTGGAGCAATTGTACACTTCACAAATCACTTACCTTAACCACTAACCAAATCCATGCGAGGAGTGGCAGGGGGGTTGCAACTGAGTCATCCACGTGCTCCAGTCCCTCAGTCATGACGAACGGAGCCTCCCCAACCGCATTCCATCGTTTGAATTGGCGTGGAGAAGAAGTCGAGGTCATTTTGCTTCTTTCGGGTGGAAGGTTGGAGAAAAAGCATCTCCCTTGCACCCAGCCACCATCTGTGAGTTCTTCATCTCCCTCTCCTCATTCTCTGTTGGCTACACCGACTGCCGCCGCCAGGGATTGCCGGAGAAACAAGAGAAGGCACCATAGTTGCCTTATTTCGGGTTGGGTTGAAGAAAAGATCACCATGTTTGGTGGTGTTGCACCCAGGATCCTCTGAGATCTCTGTTAATCCCTGGAGACCCTCCCCGAGGAGCGCCGGCACCTGGCTCCGCCGCACGCCGTCAGAGGCACTTTCCTTCATTTCTTCTCTTTTCTCGGATCTAGCGAGGTAAGCCTCCTTTCTCTGTTGATTTTCTTGCAACATGGACACCATCAGTCGTCTTCTGACACCAAGAGGATTCTCCAGGCAAAGCCCCGAGGTCTGTGGACCTTCGGTTGCCAGCGAGTGGAAGTAGGGTCGCTGGAATCCTAGTTTGGCTGTGATCCGATCGTGCTCCACACCCGATCACTTGGGCTCGGATCAAGATTGAAGGAAAGCTTCTGTTGGACATCAGGAAGACCTCATTGAAGTTATAAGTCATTTGGTGCAGTGGTTGCGCAGGAAATCGAAGCCCTAGCTTCGAGTTGTTCTTGTCTTGGCCGAACTCCTCCTCCCGGTGCCACCGCTGCTCCCCGTCGCTGGCCAACCACCCAGCAAGCTTTCTTATATCAAGAGCAACGATACTGTGCCCTTGCATGGAACAGAGGGGCCCTGCTTGAAGATCCACCATTAAAGCTTCAAGTTTGGTCGAGCTCCACCACCAGCCGCGGCAGTCGCTTCCCGGCGCTGGCCAACCCCCTGGTAAGTCCTCCCTTGCCTAGAGCACTCCTCCAGATCCTTTACATGCGACCCATAATGGATGGATTCCAACTTGCCATTGTTGCACTTGTTGAAGCTTTAAGTCTTCAACTTCGGCCAACCACCTCACCGGAGCGCCAAGGTAGGGCTGGGTGGTGATCCTTCCATCTCTGAGAACCTTCTACAGCAAGTGCTTGCCTTGGATTAAGGCTTGAACCCAAACTAAGCTGGCCTCGGCCAAACCGAGCTCTACCAAGGTTAAGCTTGAACCATCTTGCTCCGGCGATAATTTCGGCAGCCCCGCGACACCCCGAATGTGAGCCTCTGAACCTTCTTGATCCTCTGAGCATGATGCTCACTCCAGTTTACACAGAGAATAGGTATTATTGCATGATAGTAGTTTGGTGCTCTAAATGCTTAATAAACATGGACCAATTGCTGTTTTTGTGGCTCAGCTTGCTCTCGAACAGTGAGCACGATGTTTATAATATCGAGGCCAATTACTGATGATTTTACTTCAGTTTAAAAGTCCCTGAATTTAAAGTTCTAACTTAAATAGTGGTAAATTGCATGTAATTATGCAAATTTAATGAACCCTAGGGGTCTAAATGTAATTGTAGCCTGATGGGCTACTGTAGACAGTGTGCGCATGATCTCTGGACTTTTCGTTTGGGATCCGTTGGCTTTTGTTGAGTGGGTTTTGCTTACCGAACCGTAAATCGGCAAAATTGTCGATTTATCGGCTATTTCGCGCTAAACACGTATTTCAAGAAAAATGATTAGTTTTTATTGATTGCCAGCTATCCCTGGCTGCTCCTAACACTGTCACGGTGAGTCCGGTGATTTTAGTTTAGCGTCAGTGATTCCCATAGCCGAAATCGGAGTTTCGGTGATGTAGAATTACACAGAGTCAGATGTTAGTGCCCAAACGTCTTAAGTTAAATGTTCCGGGGCAGCACGTGAAGTTTCACGAGATTTGGATACCGTTTTGCATAGATTGGACCAGAGTTGGTCGATCGGTGGGTTACCGAAAATTCCGGTGAATTCCGAGACTTCAGTAAAGTTTCCCGTTTAACCTGTCTGTATACAGTGAGTCTATGAGTGGAGTGTGAGTGAGTCCTGTTTTGACACATGATCTTATTGTAGGCCCCAGCAGTCAAGAGCTAGCCTGCGAGCCGTCCAGCAGATACCGCGACCATCTACCTTGAGGCGGGTTTATCTTTGGTCCGGGCTTTATCATTTCGGCCCTACGGGTACCGTGGTAGGACGGACCCCTGTGTTTGTTGATAGCTTTGATTCTACAAATGAGCCTTTCATTATGCTTTTTATTTTCAGCATTAGTATGTATATCTGGACATATGCCATACTTGTATGGTCACTAGCTCAGTTATTGTTTTATACTCTATTCTTCACTGCATATTTAGAATAGGAGATTCAGTTCAGCACATGGCATGATTTATCTCAATATCAGTGTCCCTGTGTTCTCGGCTTATTGTCATCGGCCCAGTCTTTAGACCGTGATTTGAGTATCAGCATTATGATCACCATTGAGCCAGCTCTCTGCCATGCACACTTGCGGATTTGCTACCCGCAATAGCGCTCTTTACCGGTGGAGAGGTCGTCACATCGACCAATGAGCCGAGGGTGTTCACTCAAAGTACACAGGGTTATGATAGCATATTGGTGTACCGAGGCGGTATTAGCCTGAGGTCCTTGTGACCAATAGTGGCATGAGATTGGGTATATTTGTGTTTACAACTTTGACTCATTCTTTTATTACACACTTTTATACCTGCTTTTATTATCTAGCATGCTCAGTTCATTATCAGCATTTGATGTATCCCAGCTTTTGTTATCCGTTTATTATTGTATCCAGTAGGTACAACTTGCTATTTCTCGGCTCGTCGTGCCCATTGGGTTACACTTATAATGTATCTCATACCTTTGGGTGACCTTTTTTCAGGTCAGTCAGGTGCTGGGATATTGTGACGATCTGGAGAGCTCACACGTTAGAGTCGTCCCCTTTCACCACCCTCGTCTGGCAGTATCTTGATTATTTATAGTTTTAGTACATTTCGTTTTTATCTCGAGTAGACATGGATATGTGTATGTTATTATCGATTATGGCTATACCAAACCTTGTGGATGTATTAGAGTAGAGATATTTATGTTTATAGTTATGTTCAGTTATCAGTTGTATCTTCTCTGATTGATCATTGTACTTGTCTAGCCGTGCATGTATAGGGATGACTCTGGCCGTTTGTTCAGAGGATTTTCTATGCGTGTGGCGGTCTGTTCACGCCTTAGTTTTCAAAATGGTAAACTCTGATTAAAAAATAAAATAAAATTGACCGATTTTCTAAACTCGAGGCATGACAGATTAGATGGTATTAGAGAATGGGTACACGATACTTAGGTTTTTGGAATAGGATTGAGCCCTACGATGACTTGTGTCTGACGTGAAAGCACGGGGGTGTATGTTGTTAGAGGTTAGAAGCTCAAGTACAATTTTCGCTATTGAGTTTATCCTGACCTGTTTGGTTGTGATGCAGAATATAGCTCGTCTACGTGGTGGTGGTTCCAGGCGTGGTGCTGGCAATGGCCGAGGTGTCGGCCAATCATCTAGAGTACCATGGGAGTCAGCGAACTCCGATAGATTACAGCGGTTGGAAGACCAGATCACCGCTCTTGCTGGAGTGGTCCAGCAGCTTGTACAATAGCAGACTGCTGCTCCTACTGCACCTGCCCCACCTGTTCCGCCACTGGTTGCACCGCCTGAGCCAGTATTGGAGGAACCCGTGGTACCTCTTGCTGCCCCTGTGCCATTTGTGGTGACAGCCCCAATGACTGCTACCACTTCGGGGGCTGCACCTGAGGCTGCCACTGTTAGCAACCCTCCGGTTGTTGCTGTCGGGACCACTTCCAGGCCGACGACACTTGCCGCTACCGAGGATGCGGCTCAATCAGAGGGAGTGCGAGCAAAGGCTGTCTTGATGGAGTTCAAGAAATTCCAGCCACCTACCTTCGACGGTACAGCTGACGATTATTGGGCTATCGAGAGGTGGGTGATGCGCATAGAGAAGTTGTTCCGGGGTGTGTAGACAGAGGACCGTGACCGTGTTCATTTGGCTGCACATTGCCTCGAGGGAGAGGCTAATCAGTAGTGGAGTGATCTTCTGAGGGAGCAGTACGGGGGATTTTTCGAACCCCCGTGGCAGGAATTCAAGGACGCGGTCTACCACCGCTATCTCAGTGACAGTACGAAGTAGGGATTGGAGCGTGAGTTAGAGAGTATGCATCAGGGGGACCTCTCTGTGAGGGACTATGAGCGGGAGTTCTCCCGTGTTTGTGCTTTGATTCCGCAAGCTGTGCGGGACGAGCGACGCAAGGTCCGGCTCTTCTCCCAGGGGCTGCGACCTGAGATCAGATGACTCCTCTCTTCCTTGGACATTCGGCTATTTCGTGATTGCATCGATCGTGCCCTCTCTGTTCAGGTGGACATCGCGGTTGCTCAGGCTGAGCGACAGGCTGCTGAAAAGGGCAAGGACAAAAAGCGATCGTTCTCTGGGGACGGGGGTGGTTCATCGAGCCGTGGAAGGCCACCCAAGTACCCACGATCTCGGAGACCGTCCAGGAGCACACCTACTGTTAGCCAGCCACAGGTACCTCGTTCTTGCATCTTTTGCGGAGGACCTCATCGCACATCCACCTGTGATCAGCGCCATGGTTGTTGTTTTCGATGCGGTCGGGCTGGGCATATTTCGGCTAGCTGTCTGCAGAGATCTTCACCAGCTTCGTCTACGGCATCTACACCGGCTGCTCCTACCAGACGTCAGGGCCCTGCAGCCAATTCTGCTTCCTCTGGGCTCTTCCATCTTCCTTGGCAGTCTGAGGGAGCGCGCCAAACTTCAGGCGGACGAGTATATGCCCTGATCCAACGTGAGGATGCTCCTGTGGAGAACCTCGTAGGTACGACCACTCTTCTTGGTAAACAAGCTAGAACCCTGTTTGACACTAGAGCTTCACATTCCTTTATTTCTGCTCATTTTGCTACCATTTACGGCTTCTCCACTCAACCGACTCGAGATAGATGGTAGGTGGAGATACCAGGCCACAACGTATTGATCGACCAGGAGATTCGGTATTGTCTAGTTCAGTTGGGCGATAGTACTTTTCCTATTTTGTTGTTTGTCCTCAAGCTTCGCCAGTATGATATTATCATAGGGATGAACTGGTTGTCTAAGTACAAGGGCATCTATCGATTGCGTCCATAGGAGTGTGACTCTTACACCGCCTGGTGGGGCGGAGATGATTTATTCAGGTTTTGAGCCCTTGACATATTTGGGGATGTGTTATGTGACCCCTGTTCGACGACTCAGGAGCGGGTGTGTGGCATATCTTGCCATGGCTATCAACACCCGTGTCGAGCCACCGAAGATCGAGGATATTACAGTGGCTCAGGAGTTTCCTAATGTATTTCCGTCTGAGCTTCCGGGCATGCCTCCGGAACGAAATATTGACTTTGTCATAGACTTAGTCCCTGGCACGACACCTATTTCTCAAGCATCGTATCGTATGGCGTTCACCGAGTTGAAGGAATTAAAGGCTCAACTCGATGGATTATTGGCACTGGGTTTCATCAGACCTAGTATATCTACGTGGGGTGCCCCAGTGCTATTCGTCAAGAAGAAGGACGACAGTCTTCATCTTTGCATAGATATCGTGAGTTGAACAAAGTCACGATCGAGAATTGGTACCCTCTTCCACGTATAGACGATCTTTTCGATCAAGGCAGAAGAGGTTCCTAAAACTACCTTCAGGACTCGTTATGGTCACTATGAGTTCACAGTTATGCCGTTTGGGCTCACTAATGCCCCGACGGCATTCATGGACATGATGAATAGGATTTTCAAACCCTTTCTTGATCGCTTCGTGGTGGTCTTTATGTATTAGCTCCGATCCCCGTGTAGCTTTTCTCATGACCCACGGTGTGGAACACCTATCAGTGGTGTGTCGCACCCGCAACGCGTCAAATAGACGCGTTGGACGGACTCTGTGAGGCCTCTGGATTGAGCCTGCCTTCTGGCTATTTTTGTCAGAATTTAGAAAGGATTACAGGCTAATTCGAGGTTGTATTTGGATTCAGCGCGGAAAAACTGTCGAAAATCGACTATTTACTTGTATTTTTCGGAGTCCGGATGCCAAAAAACGGACCCCCGAAAGTTTTCCGCGCGTTTTGGTGCATGGGGGAAGCCGTGGACCGGTCTGATGCCACGTGGCGGCCTCGGATTGGCCGGCGCACGTGGTGCGGTCCACAGAGAGTTTGCGCTGGTGCATGGACCGGGCGCGGGGGACACGTGGCAGCCTCTGATTCGCGGGCTCATGCAGTGCTGTCCACGGAGACGCGCGGGCTGGCGCATGGACCGGGGCGGGCCACGTGGCGGCCTGTGAGTGGCCGGCTCACACGCGCGCGGTCCATGCATCAGGGGGAGCAGGCGGGGCAGGTGGGGCAGGTGACCGCCGAACGTGGGGCGCCACGTGACGCCCTGCGATTGGCGGGCGCCACCGCCCCACGATCCCCGGTCGGGGCCACGCTGCGCCATCCTACTGGCTCCGCACGCGTTGTCCGCTGTTCGGGACACGCGTCGGAGCCAAAAAGATTCGGGCACTGAACGTGGGCTGGGCCGGGGAGCCGATTCGAGTTACTGTAGGCGCCCGAAAGTTTCGGGCGCTCGAAAGCCCAATAAGCTTGGATTTTTGGTTTTTTTGGTGGAGGCCTATAAATAGGCCGGTTTCTTGGGCCATTTGCCCTTTTTCCCGAGCCCATTTGCGACTGAGCCCTTTGCACTTTTGATCATCATCTTGTGCTGCATTTTGGAAAGGAGTCTCGGATTTTTTGGTGGCCGCGGCATCGACGTCTTCGGCAAGTTAGCGTAGTGCGACGTTCTTTCTTCGATGGCCCATTTCCGTCGCATTTCGGTCTACGAGGTCCATAGAGCTATTCCGAAGGAATTTTTGGACGATTTTTACAACGTCGGTTTCACGAGAGGTAAATCTACGATTTTCATATTTTCCACTCCTCCCAGATTTGAGTTTTTATGGGGGTTTCTTGTACATTTTTAATCCCATATTTTGCTGGTGGTTTTCTTAGACAGCAGAGCCTTGTCGGATTTTTATCTCTGCGCTCGAGTATCGGATTTCGACATGTGAGGACTTGATCGACATCTACGCTTCATGAGGATCGCCTTCGTATTTTTATTGGAATTTTTGAAGATTATCTCGTAGGTGGTACTTTCGTATTTTCTTGACTAATTTTTCAGCAGCAAGTGATGTTGGGAATTTTTATTGATTGTAATGTTTGGACCATATCTTTGTACCCAGGAGGAATTTTTGGGTGTTTTTGGGCCCGTTGGAATTGTGGGAATCCGAGGATTTTCCCCGTGCAGTTTCAGCCTTTTTGGACTTTGGATCGATTTGCACTTCCAGGTGGGTTGCTCGTCTTCAAAACCGGTGGACGGTTCATTAATTCTGTTGTGTAGTGAACATGCATGATTTTGATCTGTGATAGGAAGCATGTTAGAGAGAGCAGAGTTGATACTCCTTGTGTTGCTATGATGATCAAGTTGATTTATTGCTTCCTAAATATGTTAAATTAAATGCTATCATTGAAATTTGACCTAGCACCCCGTCATATGTTGCATGCTTAACCAGACTAGTAGAAAACTCCAACTTGGGCTAGTTTATTTATGCTTAGACACTCCCACACTTTTATCTATTCTTTCATCTGGACTTAGAGTTTCCTCGCCCGGGTAGTGGGCCGAGTGGTCGAGTTGTTGTGGGATGCATGTTACACTCGCGCCTGGGGCCGAGTGGAGTCTGGTAGCAGTGTTTAGATTAGTATTTTATTCTGGGAGCCGTCTGAGTCGACGGTGGGTCCCGGCTGTGTGGTTTTCCAGCCTGTGAGTGAGAGATGGTATGGTTGGTTACTGTCGATCTTGTTGATCGTGGATTTGGACTATAGCCTGCATGAGCCGCATTGAGCTCGACAAAGATGCGCGGATACTTTTCTCGGTGGGGTCGCGCCCCTCGAGTGCCGCTCCGGAGCTAGGCCTGTTACTTTGTTATCGCGACTTGTCGACGTAGTCCCTCTGGCTGGGCTAGTTTTGGCAGTCACGGACGCCCTACGTAAGTCCAGTCCTCCATGGATGTAATGGCAGTAGGTAGGCGCAGGTTTGACTGGACCCCATATGGCAGTCTGTAGATTGGGTGACTGTATTTTGAGAGATAGTAGATGTATCATATTTCCATATGTTTCACTCTTTGAGCATTTAGATAGAGGCATAGTAGCTGTAGAGTTATTTTTCCAGCCTTTCACTTTCAGTACTGCATTTGTTACTTTATGCCTCCAGTAGACTTAGTGGGTAGACCGTCGAGTTTTAGTTTTGGAGTGACTTATGTATTGTGAGGACCTGGCATGTACTATTTGAGGAGTTGTATATATTTTATTTTAGTAGTTTACTTTTCAGCTCTGATATCTGTATAGTATAGTTTGATCTTTTGCAGGTTAATCGCTTCGTCTATATGAGGCTCCCTGTATGGGCGACGGATCTGTTGGCGAGCCCGGATCGCAGTTCCGACGCCGGGGCGTGACACTTTATCGACGACATCCTTATTTATTCACGAAGCGACGAGGAGCATCGAGATCATTTGCGAGAGGTTCTTCAAGTTCTGAGAGAGAATAACATGTATGCCAAGCTGAAGAAATGTGATTTCTAGCTTCGAGAGGTCTCATTTCTAGGTCACGTTATCTCATATGCGGGTATTTCGGTGGATTCTAGCAAGATTAAGTCAGTTGTTGATTGGTCGCAACCGACTAATGTCACTAAAGTCCGGAATTTTCTTGGTCTGGCCGGGTATTATCGACGTTTCATTGAAGGTTTCTCTAAGATATCTCTTCCACTGAATCGTTTGACGAGAAAAGGGGAGAAGTTTATCTGGACTCCGGAGTGCCAAGTTAGCTTTGATGAGCTGAAGCGCCGGCTCACTGAGGCGCCGATCTTAACCCTACCAGTTCCGGGCGAGAATTTCGTTGTTTATTGAGATGCTTCTCAGTTTGGTCTGGATTGCGTCTTGATGCAAAATGACAAAGTTATTGCTTATGCCTCGCGTTTGCTGAAGCCTTATGAGCAGAACTATTCTACCCACGATTTAGAGCTTGCAGCGGTAGTTTTTGCACTCAAGCTGTGGAGACATTATCTATACGGCGTTCACTATGAGGTGTACACAGATCATCAGAGCCTCAAGTACCTCTTTACTCAGAAAGAGTTGAACATGAGGCAGCGGCGTTGGCTCGAGCCTCTCAAGGATTGTGACCTGACCATCCAGTACCATCCTGGTCGGGCGAATGTTGTGGCCGACGCATTGAGCCGGAAGCATAGTACGGCTGAGTTGATGATGATCACCGAGCAGAATCGCTTGGTAGAGGAATTCCAGAGATTGGACTTGGAGGTAGTTTCTGCTGGGATAACTGCTCGACTTACGGCGATGGCCGTGGTTCAGCCCACTATTCTCGATCGCATAAAGGAGGGACAACAGTCAGACCCTTTCTTGGAGAAGATTCGTGAGGATATATCGTTGGGACAGACCGACGATTATCAGATGCATACTGACGGTTCTATCAAATTTCGGAGTCGTTGGTGTGTTCCGAAGGATGACGACATGAGGAACGAGATTCTTACTGAGGCCCACCGATCCCTGTACATAGTGCATCCTGGAGGAACAAAAATGTACAAGGATCTAAAGCAACAGCTCTGGTGGCCTGGGATGAAGGCGGATATAGCATAGCATGTTTCTCAATGCTTAGTGTGCCAACAGGTGAAGGCCGAGCATCAGCGACCGGCAGGGAAGCTGCAACCTTTTCCTATTCCTATGTGGAAGTGGGAGCATATCACGATCTACTTCGTCACCAGTTTGCCTCGATCCCAGCGAGGCCATGATGCTATTTGGGTTATTGTGAATCGACTTACCAAGTCGGCCCACTTTCTGCCTATTCATACGACATGGTCCCGAGACCGTCTTGCTCAGCTTTATATCAACGAGATAGTCTGGCTACATGGAGTGCCGGTGTCGATCGTCTCGGATCAGGACACTCGCTTCGTGTCTCATTTTTGGTAGAGTCTCCAGCAATCGATGGGCACCAAGCTGAATTTCAGCATTGCTTTCCACCCTCAAAGTGATGGGCAGTTTGAGCGAGTTATTCAGACTTTGGAGGATATGTTAAGAGCTTGTGTGTTGGATTATGGAAACGGGTGGTACGGATACCTGTCATTAGTAGAGTTCGCCTATAACAATAGTTGTCAGGCGAGTATCGGGATGGCGCCTTACGAGGCATTATATGGGCATCGATATCGATCCCCGATCTGTTGGGATGATGTCAGAGAACGCCGGATTATCGGGCCAGACTTGCTCGAAGATACTGAAGCCAAGGTGCGAGTTGCACGACAGCGGTTGTTGATCGCTCAGAGCAGGCAAAATAGTTATGTGGACCGGCGTAAGCGTGACCTTGAGTTCCAAGTTGGTGATCACATGTTGCTGAAAGTGTCACCAGCTAGGGGAGTCAAGCGGTTCGGATTGCGGAACAAACTCAGCCCTCGTTTTGTGAGACCCTTTGAGATATTGGAGTGCATCGGTCCAGTGGCATATCGGCTAGCTCTTCCTCCGAGTCTCGCCCGCGTGCATAATATTTTCCACGTCTCCATACTTCGAAAGTACATTTCTGATCCTTCACATGTTATCAGCCCTACCTCTGTCCAGCTTCGAGAGGATCTGAGCTACGATGAAGCTCCAATGCGGATCCTAGCACGCGTTAAGAAAAAATTGTGAAACAGAACGATCCACTATGTGAAAGTACAATGGGAGAATTTTTTTTTGTGCCATAAAATTATAGCGAGGCTGAATTTCTTTAGTGACGTATAACTTTATAGTATTAGGGAAGGAAAATTTAAAAGGGCTTTAAAATTTTTGGACCTTGCAAAACATAAGATTGGATTTTATAGTATTATTTGGATTTTATAATTTAATCCTCAGTGTTACGACGAGCGCACAAACGAAAATAAAATTAAAGACGATCACTACGCAAAAACAAATCTGAAATGCATGATAAAAATAAAGAACACACATAATTGTGTGAAAAAAAAAAATTGCAAGAAAAAAAATCATGAGCTAAGAAAGAGGGTTTCACTATATGAAAAAAAAAATGCAAACTATTCTTCGTGTAATCGCTCAATCTCAGTAGGGCAAAAGAAAAAAGAACAAACATTCTTAACAGGTTTTTCTTATTGGATCCGATCCTATCGGCCCGAGCATTTCGCTTCCATCATAGACATTCAATTTTCTTTTTCAAAATTTTTTA
The DNA here is from genome assembly GCA_029168755.2 of Tillandsia fasciculata. Lineage (NCBI taxonomy): Eukaryota > Viridiplantae > Streptophyta > Magnoliopsida > Poales > Bromeliaceae > Tillandsia > Tillandsia fasciculata. The sequence goes on along the minus strand of CM054943.1, from coordinate 4,700,466 downwards.
AGTTTTGTCATCGCACTGTAAAACCGTTGGCGAATTAAAAATATAAAATTAAGACGATTTTTAATTTCGAGACACAACTAACACCCAGAAGCTACATAAATATGGAAATGGCAATGTAAGAAGCTACAGTGAAAAATTAGGCATCTTATAGACAAAAGAAATTCAGCAAAACAAGAATTCAGACTTAGTAGTACTACTTCAAGGCTCAAGTACAAAAAATGGGGTCATATGTAATTGGTACAACTAGGCTACACAGCAGAACATTAATTAAATGCACAAGATTTCAAAATAATAATAATAATAATAATTAATTAACCAAATTGAATTTAAACTTTTTATTATGGACCACAACATAGAATGTTGTGGTCCATAATAAAAATTCATTCATGAAAATATTCTTAATGATTTATCCAGATCGATTTATCCAGATCATGATTCGTGAACAGCATTTGAGTGCATGTCACCTTTTCTGAAAAGAAAAGGGCCTTAAAAGGTTGATCTAACTCTAAGCTACAATAATTAAAATTATATTATAATAATATTTTTAAATATTTTTAAAATTTAAAAAATATCGCTGATAAAAATATCGATACTTATTATTAGTATTGCTATATGTGCCGTCGCTAGGGTGTATAGCGATATATTTTTATAATGTGTCTTAAAAATGTATCCCTATAATCTAATTTTGGATATATATAGAATATAGATAGGATACTTATACAAAAATGTTACAGATATGTGTCCCTATAATCTAATTTTATTATAGTGCTAGCAAATAAATTATTAAAGATATAATATGGAGATTATGTTAAAAGTGTGTTTTGTTTAATTTGGCTCCTATAAGAATGCCCGTAGTATAGGTAGCAAAAAGCAAAGAAACTATTGTGTTAATTATTAAGATGCAATATATATATATATATATATATATATATATATAGAGAGAGAGAGAGAGAGAGAGAGAGAGAGAGAGAGAGAGAGAGAGTTAGGCTGGAATACTATTAATAGTATCAAGTCATTGATGCTATTAAGTTTTTAACTTTTGAATTAAAAGATGTGCGGATAGTGGACCCCTTGGGTTTAATAGGTGGTTGGAAAAATAGTAAAATCTAACGGATGAAAATGATCAAAAGGATTGATCTAAGAGTAGAAAATTTGATAGTACCAATAACTTGGTACTATTAATAGTATAGTAGCCAGTATAGTAGCCGGACTATATATATATATATATATATATATAGTAAGATTTATATATTTTTAAAAGTATAAATACAATATTCATACTTGTAAATTTTTTATCATTGAATTTGTATTGAAATTTGTATTTTTGTAAAGTCAACTAAAAAGAGAAAAAAATAAAGTAAAACCGCAAATCCCAATACAAATTTAATGATAAAAAATTTACAAGTATGAATGTCATGTGCTTGTATTTTTGAAAATATATAAACTCTACTATATATATATATATATATATATATATATATATATATATATATATATATATATATATATATATATATATATATATATATAAGAATATTTCAATTTTTTTATATTTCTATCTCACCCACTAAATAGTTTTTTAACTATCTAATTACTATTTTGGCTAAATTACAGAAAACCCTCCTCTAATATCCCGCTTTTCCACTTTACCCCCCTGTCATTTAAAAGTCGACAATCTGCCCCCTCGTAATTACCGAATTGTGCAATAACCCCCCGCCGTCAGTTGACCGTCAGTTGACCGTCAGTTTTTTTTAAAATATAATTTCATATACCCAAAATATCCTTGAAAAATATTCCTTAAAAAAAAAAAAAAAAAAAAAAAAAAAAAAAAAAGAAAAAAAAAAAAAAAAAAAAAAAAAAAAAAAAAAAAAAAAAAAAAAAAAAAGAGGAGGGCATAATGATCATTTTACCCCATCTGTTAACGGTGTTGTCCCCTAAAGACATTTCTAAAATTACGAGGGGGCAGATTGTCGACTTTTAAATGACAGGGGGGTAAAGTGAAAAAGCGGGATATTAAAGGAGGATTTTCTGTAATTTAGCCTACTATTTTAGCTTCCTGTTATAATATACTAAAAGATGTGTTAACAGTATTGATGGTAGGCTACATATATTATTAACAACGGAAAATTATTATATAAGACACGTATTTCATGCAACTTCGTATACAAAAAAAAAGGTTGTATATAAAATAATTTTACTATTTATATGTGACGGAATGTATTTGAGCTATTACATTGTGGCAGCACGATGGAACGCATCTATCATCATAAGAGTGTTGGAATCGTCCTATTCACGAAATATTTTTTTGCACGGAGTTGCAGAGAATAAGCTCTTATACACTTTAAGAGCTTGTCCTGGCGTAAGACTTGTACCACATTAGAAACATTGCAAATAAGTCTTTACTCACTCCTAAAATTTTTGTTTTGAAAATCAAATTACATTTCTATTATAAAATAAAAGATAAATTACATTTTTATTCCTCAAATAATATGGTGAATGATATTTTGGTTCTTAAATTTTAATTTATTAAAATTTGTAGCTCGAATTTTCTAAATTATTACGGTACCAAATCTCATAGCCCAATTTAATTAGTTAAATATTAAAAAATAATTAATATAAAAGTTTTTTTTTTTTTTTTGATTAAACAGAGTTATACTCTATTTTTGACGAGTTACACAGCAGGCCCCTAGCCTGACCCCCGTACACCCAGATAGCAGACACCACGAGACGGCGTCGGAGGCTCCCCTAGCCCCCTCATACCCTGGCCAGCTGAAGCCCGCAAAGACACCAAAAAGAACAACAAAAACAACAAAAGAGCCATAGCAACCGCCAGTCGCCTATCCCGGACCAAACACAAGAGTCGCACCTGCCCCAAACCGTGAACCACAAGAGAAACACTCCAAATAGTCTGTATCTGCCGCCTAAGCTCGTTCCCATGCTACCGGCACCTACTGCCAGATATCACAATATGTCTTCTTCTCAAAGATGCCCTCGAGGGTAATCACCCTGCCGCTCACACCTCTGCCGAATTACTCCTGCGCCAGCCGCCTACCACAGGCCCCCTTCGCCAATTCCTGCATCCCATTATCACCCCCATGCCACCTTCCACACGGCCATTGTGCTTATGATCCTACTGCCACACTCCCCAGCGCCGATTAGCTTGCTGTCGAAAATCCTCCGGTTTCTTTCAAGCCATAATTCCCAGCAAACAGCAGCAATACCAATATCGAAGGAGAGCCGGTCTCGCCCTCTGCAAGACTTATTAGTTCTAATCCATCTTGTTACTAGATCCCCCGGGCGATTGAGAAGAATGTTACAGAGCTGCGCGTTGTCCTGGAGGACCCTGTTCCAAACACTTCTGGCGTAACCACATCTGAAGAAGAGATGTTCCAAGCACTCCTCCTCTCTGCCGCAAAGCCCGCACACCGAGGGACCCTGCCAACCCCGTTTGGTCAAGCACTCCATCGTGGGAATCCTATTCCGAGCAGCCAACCATAGAAAAATTTTGATTCGCATAGGTATTTTAATGCCCCAAAGATGTCGGATTCTGCGAGCATCAATGCCATCAAAGACAAGGAGATTATATGCACTCCGGACCTCAAACCTACCGTTTCTTGTCCATCTCCATTCCACGGTGTCGGGGCTGTTGGTCAACCCGACAGTCGAAATCACCATTTCTAGCTGCTCTACAGCACGCTGTCCCTCCTCGTCCAAGTCCGCCGCATTGTTGAGACCTAAGTTGTAGCGGCCGGCGAATCGGGTCATCCATCCCTTTACCGAGATGTTTGTGCTGGACGAAGCCGCAAACAGCGCTGGGAAGCGATTCATCAATGTCGTCTCCCCCTCCCACCTCGCTTGCCAGAAGGCAGCCATCCTCCCATCCCCGATCTTGAAGGTGACTGAGGCGTGGAAAGGTGCTGAAGCGTTGAGTATGCCCTTCCAGATTGGGGAGCACCTAGCCGGCGGTGCCCCCCCCACGCAGGGCAGTCTGCGCTTGTAATGTTTGAGCCTCAAGAGCCGCACCCATGGTAACGAATTCGCGTTGTACAGGTTCCAAAGGTTCTTCATTAGGAGCGCCATGTTAGTAGCTCTTAAGTTGCAGATACCCAAGCCTCCTACACTCCTGGGACGACAAACTTGCTCCCATTTCACGAGACATTGGAATCCGCTGCACTGAGCTTTGCCTTGCCAGAAAAAACCCCGGCGAATCCGATCAATAGCCTTAAACACCCATTCTGGCAACTTGAACACGGAGCAGAAAAAAATAGGGACACTGGAGATGGCCGAGTTGAGCAGAACAAGCCGACCCGCCCGCGACAGCATTAGTCCTTTCCAGCCGGCCAAGCGCCTATCAATCTTTTCAATGAGCGGCATATAATCAACTTTGCGCAGAACTCTCGGGGAAAGGGGGAGCCCAAGGTAAGTGAACGGGAACCCATCCGTTGCGCACCCGAAGATCCTCGCCAGCCTGCTAGCCTGTGAGTCCTCCAGATTGATCGGTATAAGCCGACTTTTGTTGAAGTTGATCTTAAGTCCTGACGCCGCCGAGAAAGCGTCGAGTATCCACTTGATGATCACCGCCGAGCGAGTGCTACCGTCGAAGAAAAGGAGGATATCATCCGCGAATTGGAGAGTGTGGATGGAAACGTCCCCGATCCCCATGGGTGGCAGCAAAGAATTGGAAACCGCCCTATGCATCATTATGTACAGGACGTCGATGCCTAGTATGAAAAGCAGGGGGGATAGCGGATCCCCCTGGCGAATCCCCCTTTTGCATTGAAAAAACTCGCCCGGCACCCCATTAAGAAGCACTGCATTTGAGGAGGACTGGAGAATGGCCTGTATCCAGCTGATCCATTTACCTCCGCACCTCCTTGTTTGTAGAACCTCAATCAAAAAATCCCAGTTAATGAGGTCAAAGGCCCGCTCAAAGTCGATCTTGAACAACGCCGCTTGTTGCTTCGTCGAATGTAGGTGATGTGTCAGAAGATGCGCCGACAAGAAATTGTCCATAAGCGTGCGACCTTTGATAAAAGCCGTTTGACAGGGATTTATCAGCACGTTCAGAAAGCACTGCAGTCGGGACGCCAGGACCTTCGAGATGATTTTGCTCAACCCATTTAGCAGGCAAATAGGGCGGTAGTCCCTCACCTCGGCTGCGGCGACCTTCTTCGGGATAAGGCAAATCCACCCACGGTTGAGCTCGTGGAGATCGAGCTGTCCCCGATGCAGGTTGAGGAAGACCTCCAGAATGTCCTCCTTGATCGTCTCCCAAAATCGCTGGTAGAAAAGTAGCGGAAGCCCGTCCGGTCCCGGAGCTTTGTCCGGGGCGGACGAGAAGACGGCTCGGCAGATTTCCTGAAGCGAGAAGGGTTCCTGCAAGCTTGCTAAATCCACCCCTTCATTGGCATACAGCGAGGGAAGGTCGATCGAATTGGCATTGCCGGAAGCCATTCCCGATTGATTACGGAAGAAACGGAACAGCAGGTTGGCCATAGCCGAATGATCCGTAAAGATGGAGTGCCCGTCCGTCAAGCTTGCAATAAAATTCTTGCTTCTCCGGGCATTGGCGTAGTGGTGAAAGAACTTGGTGTTCGCGTCACCGGCCTTCAGCCAATGCACCCTCGAACGTTGTTTCCATTTCAGCTCTTCCTGAATGCACAGTTCTTCAAATCTCATCTTTAGCCGTGTTCTCAATCGGCCCTCCCTCGTCGCCAATGCTCTGACCTCTTCCGCCCTGTCAATCCAACTGATCCAGAGAAGGCAGCGCTCAGCTTGCACCCTAAGAGTTGTGGTCAGCCCCCTGCCCCAAGCCTTGAGATCCGTCGTGGCTCTCTCAATCTTCGCCGCAAAACCAGCGGCTAGCGAGTCCGCCCTTGGAACCGCACGCCAAGCTTTACCGATAACCTCATAGATCGCCGGATGTCGCAGCCAGAACCTCTCGAACCTGAATAGATACGGAGAGGGGATGAAAGAAAAAGCAGTTAACACCAAAGGAGAGTGATCCGACCTAGGCCTTGGTAAAGCCCGAAGAGTGGACCGGGGGAAGGAAGCTTGCCACGCCCGAGAAATAAGAGCCCGGTCGAGACGTTCCAAAGTGGGGGAAGGCCTCCCATTCGTCCAGGTGAAAGTTTTATTACATAGAGGAAGGTCGAAGACGCCAAGAAAGTTAACGACCCTCCTGAAAGCCAGCATGCTGGCCACCCTCGCCGAAGGACCGTTCTTGTCTTGCACCGAGAGTAGTAGGTTGAAATCCCCCATCAAAGCCCACGCTCCCACTATGCTTGCCCCCAGAGATCTCAATTCGCAAAAAAACGCTTCTTTGCGAGAAGCACACGTTGGTCCATAAATGTTAGAGATCGTGAATATTGTACCATCAACTTTCCTGACCAAAACAATGTTGAGCGAGAACTCCCCTACCCACTCCCGACAGCAATCAAACAGGGAAGGATTCCACGCTGTTATTAGCCCCCCCCTTGTACCCACTGCATCAACAGTGCGATAATCCCGAATATGACCACCACAAAAAGAAAGGAACTTGCTGTAGGACAAGGAGGCCAATTTAGATTCCTGAAAGCAGATCACTCCGCACTTGGAGTGGCGCACCACATTCCGGACCACGCAGCATTTGTCGTGCCCATTGAGCCCTCTCACATTCCACGAAAGAAACCTAAAAGTTCTGTTCCGAGTCATCAAGACCGAAGAACACTCCAATGCACCAGCTCCGAAGCTCACACACTAGGCGTCCTCCCCCCCCAACTCCAAGGAAGGGGCCGTAGAAGCGATCGGCTGAGCGTGGGATTGGACGGCTGAGGCAGTGCTCGGACGCTCCCCCTCGGCCACTATCCCACAAAGGGCCTTGATATGACGAACCTCCGCCGGAGAGAGCGGTGGGTTGAGCTCGCGGCTCGCCGTTGGCTCCACAGTCGACCCCTCCACCGGCCGCTGAGCACCCGGCGCTTGCGGGCTCCGGGTGGGCGGCGGGTCAAGAATAGCATCCTTCCGCCTATGGAGCGGAGGCGGTGATGCTGTTGCAACAGAGGATGTTGAGCGTCCCAACCTGAATTTCCCACATAAGATGTCTTGGGCTCGGAAGAGGGAGGACTTCTGGACCCCCCCATGCTTCGCAGCCAGCCGGATGCTCCTCCTGTGCGACGTTGACGGCCCGGAGCCCGCACAGTCCAGGCCACAAGAGCCTGTCTGAGATGGGCTTGGCTCACCTAAGCCCGTCGCTGTGGGCCGTGGGCCCCGCGTGGCCCCACTCGAGGGGACTCGGTCCAATGTCTCACTCTGGCCCGATGCTACAGGCTCCCCAATGGGCTGCCCCGCAGCCCCCCCAGTCTGCCTGCAGCTTTGAAGTCCCTTCTCCCTGGTTGACCGCGCCCCCGAGCCTGCAGACCTAGGCACGTGGGCCTCGAGCGCGAGCACCGGCGGAAAGGAAATTGTTGCCCCAAGTGGTTGGGCACCCCCCTGCTCCACCCGCTGATGGTTTGGCGCGAGACACTGAGAAGGAAACTCCCCCCGTTCCTCTGCGCCCGCGCCAGAGTTCCCCCTGCAGATCTTGACCGGGTGGTTTGACGCCGTACACACGTACGGATTAGTCGTCGAGACCACCGGTGGAGTTCCCCGGCGGCTCCCCACCCCACTCCCCTTGCCCGCGTCCCCCACGCAGACCACCGCAGAGGACGACGGGAAGGAGGCGAACCCCGTGGACCTAATGAACTCATTCTGGTCCTCCGCCGTGGAGATACCAAGTCGCCGGTCCAAGTCTTCTCCCAGCAGTATTGGGGCAGCTTCTTCCCACTCCTCCACCACAATGTTGATCCGGAAGCGACGGTCCTCCACCATGAGACTCAGGGACTCCGGGATTGAATCCCTGTCCTGGCATCTCACTCTGACCCTGTAAAAGGAAGTGTTGGTCGCCCCTGTGCTGCAGTCGTCAATTTCCCAAAGCTCCCCAAAGCCACTGACGGCCGCCGTTACCTCCTCCGCACTCCAACACAACAGCGGCCAGTTAACCAGACGAATCCAGGCTTTGATGCGGAGATGTCCCCGAGCCTCCTCCCCTGCTTCCACCCAGTTGGAAAAGCGATAGGAGGCTCCATCCAGCTCCAGGGGGCTTCGTCCAATCGCAGACTCTCTGATCACCCAGCTAGGAAAGAATACTGCCAGGTGATCGGGCTGAGCCGCCGCGACCCTGAAGTCCCGTGCCGCCCCGCCAAAAAAATCAGCCAACTTCGCCGGAAGGGAATCCGCTAGCTCCCCCCCCCTCGAAGCCCGCCACTTCAACCCGTGCCACGCAGCCGGCCAGCGAGGAGTGACCTTTGGGCGGAGGCTTAGGCGCCGGCAGGTAGACCACCAATGCTGGGCGATTGGGCGCCGCGACCTCCCGATGTTGGAGTCCCGGCGCACGCGTCACCGGTGACTGACGGGGCCGGGGAGGAGCGCAACGGGCCGCATGATGACCAATCCTCATGCACAGAAGACACCGCCTCGGTTCCCTGCAGAGCGTTGCACGGTGCCCCTTCTCGAAGCACCGGAAGCATCTCCCCCGTAACGAAGGATTCCGCAGATATCTCGGGGGGAGTGCCGGCAGCGAGGGGTGAGAGAAGAAAGCCGGCGGTTGCGACGGGGTCTAAGGGGAGTGGTGCAGGGTCGGAGGTACCAGCGGGGGCGAGAGGATCGCCTCCTTGTAGGTGGCCCAACGCTGAGTCCCGCTCCACCTCGGTGGGACGGGGAGCCGGTCCCTGTCCGCTGCGGGAAGGCTGCGGCAGTCGCACAGTCTGTCTTGCTCCAAACATGGACAGCGAAGGCGGGGCGGCAAGGGGTGGAGGTGACGACGACGAGGAGACGTCGAGGAGCGGAGGTGGCGTCGAGGAGGCGCCATTCGAGCGGATTTGAGCGAATTATTTGAAAATAAATCAAAATTTTATTGATTCGAGATCGATTGTTGTTGATATTGTTGTTGATTCGGTACTTAATTAATATAAAAGTAATATATATATATATATATATATATATATATATATATATATATATATATATATATATATATATATATATATATATATATATATATATAGCATCTTAATTATTATTATATCATCAATCACAATACTTCTACGTATATTATTTCTATATTAATAATTTGGCAATATTTAATCAAACTAAATAATTAGATCGTAAGACTTGATTGCAATAACTCAAGAAGTTCAAACTAGAAATTATAATAAATTAAAATTGAAAGATCAAAACATTAAACATCAGACACTTGGAACCAAAAGTATAATTTATTCTAAAATAAAGTAATTGTTAAGATATCTCCAAGCATTATGGATCTTCAAATGATTGCCCTACATGTTTCTTGTTCCTAACCCTCTACTCTAGACAATGTAATTGCATCTTCTTCTTCCAATCCCAGCTGATTAAAGTGTGTGTAGCTTTTCAAGAGATTTAAACTCTAATCCTATGGTGTTTGTGGCTTCATGAAGTGGAGTAAAGCTTTCAAGGGAAAAAAATAAAAAATAAAAAAAATAAAAATAAAAATAAAAATCTTATCATATAAATCACAAGCTTTATCTGATCCTACTCATGATCTGATCACCAATTAAAATTGTCTTCCCTACCAGGAAAGAAAGAGATGGAACATTGGTTTGTGCCTAACCCATATTGAATCCACAAAAGGATTTTTAGATGTAGAAGTAACGGGAATGGACACAAATATTTTTGACAGCCTTAAAGTAAAATATAAAATATTAAAAAAAATATATCGTTTCTTGATAGCTTTAGCTTTAAAAAAAAAAACGATTATTTGATAATTTTTATTGTAGTATCAGTGCAATAAGTATTGAGCTCAAATCTCGCATAAAAAATCTTCAATTTTAGAAAAAATTTATTATTTTCTTATTAAATATTAAGCTTTTGGAGAGGTACCACCATTTCACATTCGTTTTTCTTTTTTTCCTTTTTTTTTTTTTTGTGGAGAGAGAAGGATAGTAGTATGTTATCTGTTTCGTTTTTTTTTTAAAAAAAATAAATAAATTTAGCTAAAAAATAATAATAATAACTAAATTTCAAACTCGAAATCTTTATTGATCATCAAATTTTTCGTCACATACACTAAAGATGGTCAATTAATATGAGGATCTAGAAGAAAAAGGAGACTTCTGGTTGTCCCATGGCTTGATGCTTTACACACCATGGTGGGTGAGCAAATGTCACAATATTTGCTCACTCTAAAATTTAAAAAAATGAAATGCTCTGTGACAGCTATGTGGGGCACAACTCTGTAGATCAACAAATTAGACTCCATTAATGATGCTATGTGGGGGCAAAGATGCGTTTGTTATGTAATATATACAACATCCTAATTATCTCTAACAATCAAAAATCATCATGGAGAGTGAGTTTGTTAAATATTCACACATCACAATCTCATTATTTGCATAAAATATCATGTAAACTGTTAATTAAACACAAGTGTTTTTCATTTCTAACTTCTACTATTCGACAACTGCTCAATTATACTTGTGCGAAGGTCGTCACCCCTGCGTGACTCTGTTGTACTGCCACGAAAACTCGTGTCATCCTCTTCAACTTCTGTAGGCTGTGAGTCTAACTCTTCGTTAAAATACCGATCATTTCATTGGTGTCGCCGAATAAAATTATGTATTACACAACACGTCATAGCAATAAAACATTAAACTTTATATGGAAACGGTGTTACAATATTAAGAATTTTAAACCGCTTTTTCAATACTCTAAATATCTTCTCCACCATATTCCTAACAATCTCATTTTGAGAGGCCTCGAAGACCACTCCTTTCTTCTGGACTATCTTTGATTGTGTGACGCCTCAACTTCCCAGAGGGTCACCCATCCTAGAACTACTCTAGCTCTAGCACGTTTAGTCCTCTTAATCTTTTGGACCTAACTACCACCCAAAATACTATAACCGGGTTAAGAGATTTAGTCCTTTTATATCATTTATATATAGAACTAATCCAAATTCCGGGAGTGTCACATTCTTCTCCCCTTTAAGCCCTAACGTCCACGTCAGGCTCAAAGACACTCACAAGCACCGGGCGATGTGAGACTCATCTTGCTAGCCTTAGCCGACCTTGTGGGGAGCTGCATTCCACCCACAACGGTCATTAGCCGGGGAGCCACTCTCTACCCGCTATATAACCCTGGCTCAGCTGAGACTCATCTCACATTTTTGACCGGTGAATGGCTCTGATACCAACTGTGGCGTCCCAACTTCTCAAAAGGTCACCCATCCTAGAACTACTCTAGCTCTAGCACGTTTAACCCTCTTAACCTTTTGGGCCTAACTACCACCCAACATGCTATAACCAGATTAAGAGATTTAGTTCCATATATCATTTATATACAAGACTAATCCAAATTCCGGGGGTATCACAGAATGTTTCTTGAATGGATGCATCTGTACATGTAAAGACGGTCTATAGTTCACACAAATTTTCTTGCTAATGGACATAAGTAATTATGCATGACTTACACTAACATAGCAAGGAATATATGTACAGATAATTGCCGATTATAAGAGCATGTAAGATTGAAAACTTAAATGGATATATTATATGATGTATAATAAGGCAAAGACATAAGTATAACTAACGTACATGCCAATGTGTATTATAACTACTAGTAACAAACAACAGAATTGCTTGAGTACAACAAGTATACAGGTTGAATCTTAGCATTATTAATAAACGATATTTTCTATAATGATAAACTTTCCAACAAATGCATAGCATTCTCGTTGATGTCCTAACTGGAAAATGAAGCATAGAAAGGATGAACTTCCTAGAAATATACGTACTTGTCACGGACAGTTTGATTTGAGGCTTATGTTTTTAATTGGCTCAAGTGGTTGCCAAGTAGTATGGGGTTACAGAGGATTGTAAATCCATGTCATCCATCAAATACTTATGGCAATCGTCATCATCGCTGAAATTTTTTAGGAATCATCCTTTCAACGCCATTTTGTCGCTAGTAAATTGCATATACGTACTATCTGAACTAAACGTATCGGTTAATAAGCTTCATATGGAAATAAATGGATGCAAGTCATCACGTAAAGTAACAGGTAACGACACAAGTAGGGCATAGCATAGGAAGGCTTCATGAGCACACAACAAACAATAGCAAATCAAATTTGTGTCATCGGAACAACATGTAAACTTTTGTACATGCCAATAGAAACATGGATAGCAGAACTATATGTGAGAGTAATCATACCTTACGCAATATAAATGCTATGCAATGGGAAGAACCAAATGTGATCCGGACTGTACAATTCGAGCAGAAGGATGCATAGTTAAAAGCTCTTGTTTGGGGATCGGCAGCATACACCCAAAATTGCAGACATGCAATAGCTGCAAACAAAACACAAAAAAGCAACACACAATGCACATGTACGCGGTCCGCACATAACAGATCGGATGGTTGGGTTTTACCTTGTAGGATGGGTTTCAAAGGTGGCAACCAGCGGAGGTCGGCAACGGCGCGGAGAGCCGAGTGCGGAGAAGATAAAGGTGTCGCAAGCACGAAAATAGCACATAGGTGATCGGGATGGAGGAAAAGGCCGCAAACAGAGCTCAGCAGAGAAGCTGGATTCCCAAGCAGGGAATGACGCACAAGGGATCGAGGGCGCGAAAAAAACTGCAGAGAGACCCGAGTGGCGCGGATGACGGTTTCCCACTCACGGAATGCCACGGAGGTGATTGGGAGTGACGATAATGGTGCACAGAGAATAGATCTGAATAGGCATTCAGAATAAGAAAGGGAAGAAGGTGTTCGGCTCGATCTCAGGCACAGCTTGCTTGGGGGCAAAGGAAGTCGACCTTGACAAGAGGCAACCCAACCCCAAGTTTCCGACAAACTGCGAACAGATCGACACCTAGGGCAACAATCCGAAGGCTTCGACCGCGAAGTTGAAGAACTCCAATGCAGCGGCTCGGAAGAGATGTGGATCGGAGAGGTGAGGGAGAACTGAGGACCCAAGAAGTTAGTAGGAGGTGAGGGAAATGGATCTAGAGATCTGCGGGGAGGTGAGGGAGAAGGTATTCCACAGCAGAGGGGAGGAAGAGAGGGCTTAGGAGGAAAGAGAAGAGGAAAGGGATGCATCGGGTTCCACGCAGGGTAAAAAGTAGGATGGGTGGAACAAAAGGGTGGAACACCTTGTTCCACCCACGGGAGGGAACTGTAGTTCCCACCCACGGGTGGGAACAGGATAACCCATTAAGGGTGGGAACTACAGTTCCCACCCACCAAAAATTATGTTTGGGTGTAAAGGAGAAGGGGATAACCCCTTATCCTGTCACGCCCCGAGTGTAAACCAAAACTCGAGTGCGACAACAGATCCGTCGTATATGCAGTATTTTCCACATATACGAAGCGATACAAACTCAAGCAACTCAGTATGATATACATGAGGAAGTATAGCTACAAAAAGTGGTACAGAGCGAGAGATGAATATAGACTACAGTATCAATAAACCATACCCAACCAAATCCAGCTCCACAATAACAAAGATACAACTCAACTAGAATAAAACAACATACAACATACAATCCACAACTCTCTACACAATAAGTAATACTGTGATGACCCAGATCTCCACGGAGATTTTTCAACGTGTTCAGCTGCTTTTGGAGGTCTATGTTGTGTGATGGCGTTGGTTGCACGCAAATTGGACCCAAGATTTGGATCCAGCGCGAAAAATAGGTCAAGAATACCTATTCGGATGACTTCGTCGAAAAATTGAAGTGGTTTCATGCAAAACGGGGATCGGATTTGGATTTAGCGCGAAAAAATGATGGAAATTGACTATTTGGTTATATTTTTCTGAGTCCGAACGCGTGAAAACGGGCAACCAAAAGTTTTACAGTATTTTCAGGTGCATAGAGGAGCCGTAGACCGCAGGGTGCCACATGGCGGCACGTGGTTGGGTTGGCGCAACGGACTCGGTCCACACTGGCAGTGCGGGCAGGCGCGTGGGCCGGCATGGCCGAGCGCGCGGGCAGCGCTCGGGTGTGGATAAAAGCTGCCACGTGTCGCGCGCCCATTGGCGGCGCGGACCACCCTATCGGGGCGGGACACGTGGCAGCTGGATCGGGCGCCAGCGAGGTGGCGGGCGCGCGTGGATGCTCGACGTGTGGCGACCCAGGGCGCGGTGACGGGCCGGCCCGTTACTGTAGCAAGCAGGGCTCCTTCTCCTTCTTTTTCTTCTCCATGGCTTTTTAGTGAGCTTTCTTCCTCCATTTTTTCTCCCTTTAGCTTGAGATTTTTCAGAGGGAATTTTACCAGTGGTTCATCTACTTTTCCACTACAACACTGGATTTTTGGGAGATTTTTGGTGTCCTTTTTTATCACTTTCTTCATCAACTTGGAGGACATCACCATTGTTACACCCACAGCTCACTTCGTCGCGTTTCGGTGTAAAAATCCCACAGAGCTAACCTAGTGGAGTTTTGACCTTATTTTTGGTTTTGCGTTTTCACAAGAAGTAGGCCTATAACTTTGGTATTCACCTGTAATAATCGTGAATTCTAAAAGTTAAATTTTAAAGTTTAAATAATTTTCTGGATTAATAATTAGCAAAAATAAATAAATTATAATGTAATTGAACCCCAAGAATATCGACTTTTGATCGGGGTCTGATCTCAAAAATCCGAGTTCACCATTGCGACCGTCTCGTCAAAACAAGAGAATTTTATATTCATATGTTTTCGATTCGACGGTCGGATCTTCCGAGAATCAGCGAAGAAGCTGCGAGGCCCACAGCTTAAGTGAATAGTAAAATGAATAGTAACCCTGGTTTTCGGTCCCCTCTCGATCGGCCGACGATCGATCCACTGTCTGCGACCCGGACCTAGCAGTATGGGTAGTCGTTTTTAGCTAAGTTCGATGCTCTGAACGCAATGGCACTGACAGAATTCGCGTTTGGCAACTCTGGTGCATCGAAATGCGTGCAATGCAGTATACCTCATAAAACTTTATGGCTCGAGAATTTATTCGAATACCGAATCAAACAAGCAAATGCACTATTTGATAGGTCTCGACAAGCCGGACGTCGTGGCAAGGTCCGTTTTTTGTTTCGGCGACTCGTGTGCCTCGAAATACGTGAAATACACCGAAAAAAGAGCATATTTTTGAGAAAACCCTAATATTTTATGTACCAAATTGAATGAGGTTTCTTGGTGAGGGTTCTGGGTGCATTTGTCACCTACAGCAAGGACATAAAAGCTAGTGGCAAGTTGTGCAAGGGGGT
This sequence comes from Tillandsia fasciculata, assembly GCA_029168755.2. Lineage (NCBI taxonomy): Eukaryota > Viridiplantae > Streptophyta > Magnoliopsida > Poales > Bromeliaceae > Tillandsia > Tillandsia fasciculata. The sequence continues at coordinate 4,685,168 of CM054943.1, read as the reverse complement.
ATTTGCATTTTGTGCAAAATGTGTACAATCAATGCAAAATGGCTCTTGGGCTACCTGTGGGGAGTACGAGGGGCCAGAATGGAACCCTGTGCTTTTCCTTACTCCTCTGCATGCACCATATCAAGCACGAAACGCCAGGGTGCCGAGGAGGGGGATCCCATTCATCCTTGGCCGAGCTCGGGTGAGGAAGAGAAGGAGTTCTTCAAGGACTTCAAAAATTGGTCCTTGGACTTGCTGGAAGGTTTCTCTGCTTCCTGTGAGAGCGCCTGAGGGAGCAAGGTGGTCGCGCGACGCCGGAGAAGAACCTCGCTTCATCCTTTATTCTCCAACTCCGGCGAGGTGAGTTCTTCATTCCCTTCGGTTTCTTTGGCCCAAGACCTTTGGAAGTGACTTCCTCTTGGCCCAAGGAGTCATTCCAGCCCACCCATGAAATGGGAAATGCTCCGATTGGCCGGCGACCAAGTTGCACCGCCGAAAAACCATAGGAGTTCCGCCTCGAGCTTGCTTCACTCCCGGCGACTTTTAGCAAGAACTAAAATGATGGTGTTCTTCCTCTTGTCCTTCTCTTACTCTCCTCCAAATTTGGAGTGATTTGGTGCACTGTGGACATCACACCATGATGCCCTAGTTTGGGGAAGATGTTCGTGGCAGAGGAGGAGGAGCACGTGGGGGAGGCTGCGGATTCCCTTCCCCCATGTGTGCGGCTGTTGCAACCAACTCAGGTGAGTTGGTTGCACAAAATGCAAAAAAGACCCTCCATCTCCTCACCTTTCAATCCAAGCCCCTCATTGTAGCTCATTTAAGCAGAGAAGCCCCTCCCCACAAGGTTTCACCCAAATTGCCCCATAAAATATAGGCCTTTTGAGAAATTATCGCAAATTTTGTTGTATTTCGTGTTTTTCGAGGCATCCGAGTCATCAAACGAAAAAACAGACTCCGCCACAACGTCTGGCTCGACGAAACCTATCGAGTAGTGATTTTGGTTCGTTGAGTTTAGGTCCAGATAAATTATAAATCCATCTTATACGATGGCGTTTATAGCTTGGCACATATTTCGATGACTTAGGCTCGCCAAACATAAATTCCGATTGCGCCATTGCGCTCAGAACAACGAGACCGATCAACTCAAGTATTTATTACATCGGATTCGGACTCTGATCGGCAGAGTTGGTCAACTTCTATTTGAAAACCAAAATTTTTTAGGGATTACTATTCATGACTTAAGTCAACCACTATTTACCAGTGTATATAACACAGGGTCTAATTTACGCTTGTGTATATATAAAAATTCAAACATTTATTGAATTTCAAATTTAAATTTTCTCGAGTATTATATATTACTAGTATTCATTATCTCTTATATACCCAATCACAATCTCATTCCTAGTTTAGACCTGACATCCTCATCAGCCCAAACACACACACAGCTCAAGATCACCAGGCGATGTGAGACTTATCTCACTAGCCCTGTCATCTAGATCCAGACTTAGCCGAGACTCTGATACCAAATATAACAACCTGACCCACTAGCAATAATAACTCGTTGGGCCAAAATCATAGCCCAAAATGGTTAAGCCTAATTATTATTACTAGTGTCCATGTCTCTTATATACTCAATCACAACTCCATTCCCATCAGATGTGGGACTATTGGGGTGTCATATATATATATATATATATATATATATATATATATATATATATATATATATATATATATATATATATATATATATATATATATATATATATAATTAAGCTCCTATGCTGGTAAAAGCACCAAGTTATTTGTATTTGTGAGTTTTTTATCCTTAGATGTAGGAATGTGCGGTTAGGATGATGGTGAGCCCCTTGGGTTTAGTGGGTGGTTGGTAGAATAGTATGATCTAAGGGGTAGAATTAATCAAAATGTTAGATCTAACGGTAGAAAACTTATAAGCACCAATTGCTTGGTGCTTGTACAAGCACAGTAGCCGGACTCTCTCTCTCTCTCTCTCTATCTATATCTCTATCTATCTATATATATATATATATATATATATATATATATATATATATATATATATATATATATATATATATATATATATTATATATATGAGAGAGAGAGAGAGAGAGAGAGAGAGAGAGAGAGAGAGTCCGGCTACTCTCTCTCTCTCTCTCTCTCTCTCTCTCTCTCTCTCTCTATCTATATATATATATATATATATATATATATATATATATAGAGAGAGAGAGAGAGAGAGAGAGAGAGAGAGAGAGAGAGAGAGAGAGAGGACTTGTGTGCTTTTAAAAGCACCCAGGCCGCCGTGCTCCCAAATTATTTTTGATGTTAAGACTTCCGAATTGACGATCGGTTCTGTTAGACTTGATTTAGAATATTTGAAGTATCTAGAAAATAAATTTTGTGATTTTTCGATATCATTTACCAAGTAATCGAAATGGCTCAAAATCAACGGCTGAAAATAAAAATCTCACAAAATGTGATGATTTGTCGCTAAAATTTTAGATCAAAGATATTGATCTTATTTTGTATATTATAAAGAATTTTCTATCAAAATTTTACGTGATTTAGATATTTCTACACCGTTAAACTTGTAAACGGCTCACCACAATCATTAAAATTGTTGATTTTGAGCCTCTTTGATCACGAGGCAAATGATATCAAAAAACCGCAAGAGCACAAAGGCCTCCGTGCTTTTAAAAACATACAAGCCTAGCGCTCTCTCTCTCTCTCTCTCTCTCTCTCTCTCTCTCTCTCTCTATCTATATATATATATATATATATGATATATATATATATATATAGAGAAGAGAGAGAGAGAGAGAGAGAGAGAGAGAGAGAGAGAGAGAGAGAGAGGAGAGCTTATATATATTCAAAAGTATAAGCCCAACTTTGCTTATGAATTTTTTACCATTGGATTTGTATTGGAATTTGTGCTATTGTAAAATCAACTAAAGAGAGAGAAAGAAAAAGTATAATAGTACAAATCTCAATACAAATTTAATGGAAAAAAATTCACAAGTATAGTTGGGCTTATACTTTTGAAAATATGTAAGCTCTACTATATAAATATATATATAGCGTAGGGCTACTATACTCTTATGAGTATAAACCCCTTTGTACTCATAACTTTTTCACCCTTGGATGAAGGAATGTGCGGTTAGGATGATAGTGGCCCCCGTAGGGTTTACTAGGTTGTTGGGAAAATAGTAAAAATCTTAGGAACTACTATAATCCTAACCGCACATTCCTTCATCCAAGGGATGAAAACTTATGAGTACAAAAAAATTTTACTCATAAAAGTATAGTAGCCGGACCCTATATATATATATATATATATATATATATTATATATATATATATAATATATATATATATTATATATATATATATAGATATTAGAGAGAGAGAGAGAGAGAGAGAGAGAGAGAGAGAGAGAGAGAGAGCGCGCTAGGCTGGAATACTATTAATAGCACCAAGTCATTGGTGCTATTAAATTTCTAACCCTAAGATTATAAGATGTGTGGTTGAGATGATAGTGGGCCCATTGGGTTTAATAGGTGGTTGAAAAAATAATAAAATCTAACAGATAAAAATAATCAAAAAGGTTGATCTAAGGGTAAAAAACTTAATAGCACTAAATGTTTGGTGCTATCGATAGCATAGTAGCCGAACTATATATATATATATATATATATATATATCTATATATATATATAATATATATATATATATATATATATATATATATATATATATATCTAGGCTGGAATACTATCGATAGCACCAAGCCATTTGTGCTACCAATTTTTTAGCCTTTGGATTAAAATATGTGCGACTAGAATGATAGTAGTCCCCTAGGGTTTAGTGGGTGGTTGGTTGAATAATAAAAATTTTAGGAGACCACTATAATCCCAACCACACATCGTTTCATCTAAGGGTTGGAAACTTGGTAGTACCAAGCAATAGTGGGTGGTTGGTTGAATAGTAAAAATTCTAGAGCACCACTATAATCCCAACCACACATCGTTTCTTCCAAGGGTTGGAAACTTGGTAGCACCAATTACTTGGTACTATTAATAGTATTCCAACCTGACTATATATATATATATATATATATATATATATATATATATATATATATATATATATATATATATATATATATATATATATATTACTATACTATCGATAGTATCAAGCATTTGGTGCTATCAAATTTTCTACCCTTATATCAACCCCTTTAATTATTTTCACCCATTAGATTTTACCATTTCCCCAACCACCTATTAAACCCAAGGGGCCCACTATCATCTCAACCACACATCTTTTAATTTAACGGTTAAAAACTTAATAGTACCAGTAACTTGGTACTATTAATACTATTCCAGCCTAGCTCTCTCTCTCTCTCTCTCTCTCTCTCTCTCTCTCTCTCTCTATATATATATATATATATATATATATATATATATATATATATATATATATATATATGAGTCTACTATATTATCAATAGTACCAAACATTTGATACTATTGACTTTTCGGTTCTTAGATGAAAGAATATGCCGTTAGGATGATAGTGGCCCTCTATGCTACGTTTGGCTCATATATAAGCTATAACTGCTTATTCTATGAATAGGTATAAGTACAGGAACAAGTAGGAACAAAGGCCAATTTTGTGTTTGGATGAAAATTGTATTGTTCCCAGAAATAAGTAGTTAGATTGGAATAGTGAGAATAAGAATAATTATAACTTTAAAATAACAATATTTTAGATAATTAATTATTATAAAAATATTAATTAAATAATAATTTAACTTATTTAGTTAATTATTGCTGAATAATCCTAAATATTAATTGATAAAATATTTAGCAATAATAAGTATTGTTAATAAATAATTTAATTAATTACAAATGAATTAATAAATTAATTAGTTAGTAATCTAATCGTTCGATAATTAGTTAGTAAAATAATTAAATTAATTAAAATTATATTTATTTTAATTAAACTTATTCTTTTATTGCAAGAAAAAGATTGGAAGTTCCAGTAATTCTAATCTTATACCAACTTATTTTAAAAAGACAAGAACTATTATTTTCATTCATAACCAAATAAATGTAAGAAACAAAATATTATTCCACACTTTGTTTTCAAAACCAACCACTACAATAAAATTAGGCTATAGCTATTGTAAGTGTTGCTATATGTGCCGTCGCTAGGATGTATAGCGACATATTTTTGTAATGTGTCCTAAAAATGTGTCCCTATAATCTAATTTTGGATATAGATGGAATATAGATAGGACACTTCTACAAATGTGTCACAAATATGTGTCCTTATAACCTAATTTTGTTGCAGTGAACGGTGATGACTAGCGTGCCAGACTGGCCCGGCCCAATTCCAGCCCAAAAAAAATATAGGCCCTGCCGACCAGCATTAGGACGCTTTCCGTTCCCTATAATTTTTTTTATTTTTTTTTTCCATAAAACAGACTGTCGCCGTTCTCCCTTTGCTGCCCGCCCTCTCTCTCTCTCTCTCTCTCTCTCTCTCTCTCTCTCTCTCACCCAAACAGGAATTTCTGCCCTCGTTCTGAATCCATGGTAAATCTTCTCATTTTGTGTTCTAAATGCTACGTTTTTTTCCATCTTTGGTTCATTAATTGTGATTCCATTTTACTTTTTGTTCTTCTTTTTTTGGATTTTATGGATTGAAAAGAGTAAAAAAAAAAAAAAAAAAAAAAAATGATGTAGATATATGATCGAATGGTATAATTTTAATATTTTTTTAGGATTTTAAGAACAATTTGTTTCGACTGCGAAATTGCGAAATTGCGAAACTCCGCAAATGCATGCTATTATGCCCTTATTACTCGCAAATCAAAGAATTGGGAACTAATTTGATCATCATACAAACAATTTGAATTAGTTTTTTTTTTTTTTTAACTGAATTTGTCTTTCTTATTTATTGCTTTTTATTTTTATTTTTTTTTTTTTTGATTAAACAGGGGTATACCCTATTTGATAAAAAAGTTCAGAAGTTGGGGGGTTAAGAAGAGAAAAATACAACAGTGTTCCCATACAGTACCGCACCCAAATACTAAGAAAACAAAAACCAAAAGACAAAAAACAAACAAACCACACAATAAAACACACTCCACCCTCAGCCTCAAGAAGCACTGCACACCAAAAACACCCCCTACGACCCGCGTGCCCTCAAGTTTTTGTCCCAGAATTGAACCGCTGCTAACACTCTACACTCAACATCTGCTAAAGTGGAAAGACGATTGTTGAATAGCCTCGAGTTTCTTTCCTTCCAAAGCTCCCAACAAGTCGTCGCGAAACAGAGATCAAAGAAATCCCTTGAGAGGCCCGAAAATAAGGATCTAAGAGTAGTCCAGAAAGATGGCAAATCCCTCGATGGGAGGTGCCCGCACTCCGTAAAGATCCTCAGCCTATTCAAAAGCCGAGTCCAGAGTGCTTTTGCGAAGACACAGGAAAAAAGGAGATGATCCAGACTCACTTGGTTCCTGGCGCAAAGCACGCAGATAGATGGGCCAATCCACCCACGTCGAGCTAGCGTATCGGCGGTAAGTAGCCTGTTCCTTGCCGCTAACCAGAGAAAGAGCTTGATCCAAAGTGGTGCCTTAACTTTCCACAAAAAAGGAGTTAGGCATTCCTTTACCCACCGAAAACCAAAAAGGAATATGCATTCCTGGAGGAAAAGGAGCCAGAGTTGTTCCAGCGCCACACCAGCGAGTCATCGGAGTTGGACAGCGTGCAATTATGGACCAAAACCCGGAGATGCTGAAACTCCACACTCTCCTCGAGGGATAAAGGTTGGAAGAAAGCCGAGTCCCAACAATGAGAGTACCTTCGCAGCGAGCTGCCGACCGATAAGTGCTTGACTATCGCCGCCGCAAACAAGTTGGGGAGGAGATACATAAGAGCAAATTCCCCCAGCCATCTAGCGGCCCAAAACGGAGCTGACCGACCATCGCCCAAAGAGAAACAGACCGAAGTAAAAAATGGTTGCGCCAGCCTGAGCATGTCTTTCCAAATAGGGAGCACCCGGCAGGGAACCCGCCGTTAATCGCTGGAGGTCTGAGTCTGTAGTGCTTGGACCTGATAACTTGCACCCATGGGGTCGTCGGTGAGTTGAAGAGATTCCAAAGACCCTTCATCAGGAGGGACGAGTTAGTCGAACGCAGCTGTCGGACGCCGATCCCTCCTAGCCGCCTGGGTCTACAAACTGTTTCCCAATTCACCAAACAGTGGAAGCCGTTACTTAGCTTTTTACCCCTCCAAAAAAACCCCCTTCGGATTTTTTCTATAGTCGCAGTCACCCAGGCTGGCAGCCGAAAAGCTGAGCAGAAGTAGGTGGGGATGCCCGAAAGCACCGAGTTAAGGAGGACAAGCCGACCGCCCCGAGAGAGCGCACTGCTTTTCCACCCAGCCAGCCGACGGTCAAGCTTCTCAATCAAAGGTAAATAATCCACCTTGCGCAGCTTCTTCGGAGAGAGGGGAAGGCCTAGATAATTAAGGGGGAAACCGCGCAGGGGGCAGTTGAAGAAAATACCCAAGTACGAAGCCTGCTCGACCGACAGATTGATTGGGGTAATGGAGCTTTTCCGGAAATTGATTATGAGACCCGAGCTCGCCGAGAAATTTTCAAGGATCAGCTTGATGACAGCGGCCGACCTACTAGTGCCATCGAAAAAAATTAGCAAGTCGTCGGCGAATTGGAGCGAGTGGAACTTGTGCTCCCCCACTACCACCGCCGGCATAAGGTCCGCATCGACCGCCACTTGGAACATCTTGAACAGCACGTCCACACAGAGGATGAAGAGAAGCGGCGAAAGAGGATCCCCTTGACGCAAACCTCTCGCACACTTGATGGTTTTCCCCTGTACCCCATTTAGAAGCACCGCCGTCGAGGCCGAAGAAAGTAGCCCATCAATCCAACGAATCCATCTATCCCCGAACCCTCTCGCCATAAGTATCTCGATAAGGAAGTTCCAATTAACATGATCGAAAGCTCTTTCAAAATCAAGTTTAAGCACTGCGGCCGAAGACTTTGAAGAATGTAGATGGTGCACCAGGAAATGAGCGCAAAAGAAGTTGTCTAGAATGTGCCGACCCTTGATGAAGGCCGACTGGTGGGGATCAATTAATAGATGGACACACTTCTGAAGTCTTGCTGCCAGCACTTTCGAAATGAGCTTCGAAAGGCTGTGAACGAGACTGATAGGCCGAAAATCTCGCGCAGTCGAGGGCTCAGGCTTCTTCGGAATGAGACAAATCCAACTAGTGTTGATGGAGTCCAGATCAACCGCACCAGAATAAAACCCCTCGAAGATGTCCATAACGTCCTCCTTGAGGATGCCCCAAAACTTCTGGTAGAAGAGCATAGGAAACCCATCCGGCCCCGAGGCCTTCTCCAGAGCCGAAGAGAAGACAGCCTGGGTCACCTCCTCCGAAGAGAACGGGATTTGGAGGTAAGACAAATCGGTCGAAGTATCCCCGTACAGGAGGTGAAGGTCAATCGAGGCCTGAGGAGCAGTCTGCACTCCCAGCTGACCGCGGAAAAAGCAAAAAAGGTGGTTAGCAATATCCGCAGGAGCAGTGAGAGAGGAGGTACCATCGCTAATTTTGGAGATGCTGTTAACGCTCCTTCTACAGTTCGCCCGACGATGGAAGAAACTGGTGTTTGAATCCCCCGCTTTTTATTTTTCATATCGGGCATTTTGGGAGCAAGCTCATGTTCGGCTCAAAATGAGCTCGAAATTGTTTGCTCGTTTAATAAGCAAGTCGAACAAATCCAACTCAAAATCTTAACAAATCGAACACCATTTGGGGTCAACTCAATATAGCTCGAATATATATATATATATATATATATATATATATATATATATATATATATATAGAGTAGAGAGAGAGAGAGAGAGAGAGAGAGAGAGAGTTGTGCTAGAATACTATTGGTAGCAAACGGGTTTTTTGTCGCTACTGATTTGTTTTCGATGATAAAGCTTTCAATCAACGATCGGCACCGTTAAATATGATCTATACGATTTAAAGTATTTAGAAATTAAATTTTAAATCTTTTTGACATCATTAACCTAATGATCAAAGAATTACAAAATTTTTAATTTTAATGGTCGATATGGGCGTTTTCTCGTTGAACGGTGTAAAAAAATCTAAATCAATTGAATTTTGGTTAAAAAAATTTTACACTATTTAAAATAAGATTTATACTCTTGATCTTGATTATAAGACTTCTATCATCACTTTTTGAAGGATATTTATTTTCAGCCGTTCATTTTTGTGCCCGCTTGATGGACAAGAGAACAATATCGAAAAAATATAAAATTTAATTTCTAGATAGTTTAAATGATTTAGATCATGTTTTACAGTGCAGATCGTCGATTTGGAAGTTCCATCATCGAAAACAAATCAGTAGCAACGGAGTCCTTTTGCTACCGATAGTATTCTAGCACAACTCTCTCTCTCTCTATATATAGATATATTACAAATTTCTACTATTTGGATTTTTTTTTTTTTTTGATTAAACAGGGGTGAACCCTATTTGAGAGAAGTACAGGAGGGAAATTAGGGAGAGAGAGAGAGTCCCAATACAAAAAACTGTGTCCGTGCCCATGAGCAAGGCTGAGCCTGACAGCAAAGAAAAAAATGGACAGCCCCCTCCCATATTACTACCATTTACATCCCAACTCAAAGCAAAACGAAATCAGATTAACCCACTATTACAGCAAAGCAACAAAATACATTTGAAAATGTAAGGTTTGAACTCCAGGATGGGCCTAGTGTTGCTATCTTGGACATCTGCAAGCGCTGCAACTACGTTTGCTACCTCCAATGTATGATTATCTGATAAGTCTTTGAGTGTTTGAAGCAATCCCCTAACTTCCTCTAGCTCAACATTTAAAACTGAATGTCCCTGTGCATTAGAGAGCGTGAACAGTAGCACGACTGGGTGTTGGATTGAATATTCTATGCCAAAACACCTTTTCGCTGGACTTTCTGGCAAGTAGAACAACTAGGAATACAAGATCGGCAGAAATAATAATTGTGGCCCTCTGATAACCCAAGCCTTCTTGTGTACTAGAAATAAACTCCCAAATCTCCACTGGTTCATCATTTGTAACAAAAGGTGACTTTCCAGCAATAGAAGCTGGGTCTGAACGTAGAGCTTTCTCGGCATAAATATTAGCATTTGCCACATTATCCACATATGTCAAGTCGTAAAAATTTTACCATCTTCTACTAAAAACCTGAGCTCCCATTAGATGAGAAATTAAAACCCCAGCTCAACACCTACCACCTAATTACCCAAACAAATAGTAGTCAAGAGATATAACAATTCTGTAGGTTCACATTCACAGCAGCTAATCCAAGAAGTTCAAAGCGAGAGGATGCCTGCCAGGACCTCATTAACAGGCATCCCCAAAATAACCTGGAACAGAGGGGTCAACAGCATCCAAATGACCTCTATTCCAACAGCAACTACACCAATAGAATTTGAATTAACCATCATGAAAACCATTGGGAGTATAACCGAAGTTCTAGCTGATGCCCTGTAGAAAGACTTGTTTTTTGACAACCAGTTGCTGCCCAAAGATGTAAGCTCTACTACCAAACTTAGCACCTCAAAAGATAAATCCCTTTTCACCATGTAGAAGCCCTTGTAGTTAGATGTCCCCAACACCATCTACCTCAGTCATCAGAAAAACTCCTACGATACCCATGCCAACACTGCTATCAGGTACGACAACTCGAGTCGCAATTGACGGCAAAAGAACTTGTGGTTCGGCCCCACCTGAGTGAGGAAAGAGAAATCTGCTATAGAAGTAGGACTCCAACAGTAAGAAGCCATCAAGATTTAAAACTGCAGGATGTGGAACTAATGTCGACCTACGCCGACGCAACCCTCCTTAACAGGTCGCCAAAACCCCGATGTATAGTCTCCCAAAAGACCAAGCAAGGAAAAGGAGAAAAAGATCCCGCATTCTCCTAAGCGGCCAGAGCGCGTCTCCAAAGCGTCTCCTTATTGCCCACTCTATTTCCACATTCGGTGCTCGAAGTTGAGATATTATCGAAAATTCTTCTGTTCCGTTCTTTCCAAAGTTCCCAACACGCCGCTGCAAACCATGTGTCGAAGGTGTCGTGCAAATGCCCCGGCATCAACGACCTTGCTCTCTTCCACCTACTAGCGAGGTCGCCAGAGTCAAAACTAAAGCGAAGTCTTGTGGCTGGGAAAAGCTGCAGTATCCGGTCCCACACAGACCTTGCATACGTGCAGCGAAAAATTAGATGCTCCAGAGTTTCCCCATCAGCTCCGCAGAGCACACAAATCGATGGACCGTGCCAACCACGCTTAATTAAAAAGTCCGCAGTTAGGATTCTATTTCTTCCAGCCAACCAACAAAATAATTTGACTCTGAGAGGTATCTTTATCGACCAAAGATGAATAATTTTGCGGTCGTCAACTCCGTCGAAAGAAATAAAATTGTAGGCACTACTTACTGAGAATTTCCCATTTCTGCACCATCTCCAAGAAATAAGGTCCGGATCGTCGTTGATCAAAACTCCTTCAATCAGATTGCGAATCTGCCCTACTTCTTGCTGTTCCTCCCGACTGAGGCTCGGTCTAAAGCCCAAATTACCCATAGAGGCAAATCGGCGGAGCCAATTTTTGACAGTCAAGTGTTTAGCAGCTGAGGCGGCAAACAAGTTAGGAAAGAGGTTGCGCAGTAGAGAATCACCACTCCATCTCATGTTCCAGAACTCTGCCATTGAGCCATTTCCAAGCGAGAAAAGAACAGAAATGTGAAAAGGTGGAGCCGTAGTGAGAATACCTTTCCAGATGGGGCAGCACCCTGCCGGCGCTGTGGAGGCCGAGGCTGGTGATCTGAATCTATAGTGTTTCTGCAGCAACAGGCGCACCCATGGAAGAGATCTTGAGCTATAGAAGTTCCAGAGCCCTTTCATCAAGAGCGCGGAGTTCATGTCTCGGAGATTTCTGATACCTACTCCGCCCAGTCTTTTTGGGCGACACACATGCTCCCATTTGACAAGACAATGAAATCCGTTGAGGAGTTTCCTGCCTTTCCAGAAGAATCCTCGACGGATTTTATCAATGGAATTTACCACCCAAGCCGGTAGCCTGAAGATCGAGCAAAAATAAGCGGGAATGCTTGTGAGAACCGAGTTGAGGAGAACAAGGCGACCACCCCTTGAGAGCGAATGTGCCTTCCAACCCGCCAGCCGATTGTCCACCTTCTCGATTAGGGGTAAAAAATCTGATTTGCGAAGTGCCTTGGTCGAGAGAGGTAGTCCTAAATAATTAAAAGGAAAGCCCAGCAACGAACAGCCAAAAAAGTTAGCTAGATCCGAGGCCCGGACACCCGACAAGTTGATAGGAATAATAGAGCTTTTGTCGTAGTTGATCTTGAGCCCCGACATCAATGAGAAGGCGTCCAACGTCTGCTTAATAGTCCCGGCCGAACTTGCGGAGCCGTCAAAGAAGATGAGCAGATCGTCCGCAAATTGAAGGGTCTGAATCTTGACCTCTCCGACACCGACGGTAGGAAGCTCTACGCTCTCGGCTACCACAAGCAGCATTCTGTATAGCACGTCAATGCAAAGGATGAAAAGAAGGGGGGATAGGGGGTCCCCTGGCGAAGTCCTCGCTTGCAAGGAAATCGTTTGCCCGGGATGCCATTTAGAAGCACCGCAGTCGTAGATGACTGGAGAAGGATTGAAATCCAACGAATCCACTTATCGCCGAATCCCCTCGCCTTCAGAAGGTCCAGCAAGAATTGCCAATTAATGTGATCAAAAGCCCTCTCAAAATCGATCTTCAGAAGTGCTGCCTGCTGGTTGGTCGACTGAAGGTGATGGGAGAGGATGTGGGCAGTAAGGAAGTTGTCTAGAATGGATCGCCCTTTAATGAAAGCAGCCTGAAAGGGATTGATGAGTGGATCCATGAATTGTTGCAACCGAGTAGCCAAAACCTTCGAGACAATCTTAACCAAGCTATTCTCCAGGCAGATGGGTCGAAGGTCTCGAGCAGTAATAACCTCGCTCTTCTTCGGTATAAGACAAATCCAGCTAGTATTGATGTCATCCAGGTTGAGAGTCCCGTGGAAGAGCTCAGAGAAGACCTCCATAATGTCGTCACGAAGGGTGGCCCAGAAACGCTGAAAGAAGGTCAAGGGAAGTCCATCCGGCCCCGGTGCCTTCTCCGGCTCGCAGGAGAAGATCGCGCGTTCAACTTCGGAGACCTCGAAAGGAGCCTGGATGCTAAGGAGGCTGGGTGGCTCATCGGGGTAAAGGAGGTTGTAGTTCAAAACCCCGCAAGGCACAAGATCCACCCCTAAAAGGTTCTTGAAAAAAGTGAACAAATGGAGCGCCAACGACTGGTGATCCGAGTACCAGGAGGAGCCATCGACCAACCGAAATACAGTATTTCTACTCCTGCGAGAGCAGGCTCTCAGGTGGAAGAACCTCGTGTTTGCATCGCCCGCCTTGAGCCAGTTCACTCTTGATCTTTGTTTCCATTTAATTTCATCCTGCAAGCAGAGTTCTTCATACCTCACTTTAAGTTGGGATCTTAGAGCACATTCCGCCTGAAGAAGTACTCTAAGCTCTTCCGCCTTGTCTAGCCACTCGATCCAGATCAGACAGAGATGAGCCTGTTTCTTGATCCTTGAAGCTAGCCCAGTGCTCCAAGTTCGGAGGGCCTTTTGAACTGAAGCGAATTTCGAAGAGAGCTTGCACCCATTATGCGCCTCACTCGGGCTCGAAGCCCAAGCGTTGTTTACCACATCAGCAAGGCCCGGGTAGCGGAGCCAGTAGGCCTCAAAGCGAAAGAGCTGCGGGGCCGGAATGAAAGAGAAAGCAGATAGAAGGAGAGGCGAGTGGTCAGACCTAGGTCTCGGCAGGGCACGGAGAGTAGAACACGGAAAAGAGGTGTGCCACTCCTTCGACACAAAAGCCCGATCCAACCGCTCCAGGATGGGCGAGCGTCTACCGTTGGTCCAGGTGAACGTCTTGTTGAGTAAGGGAAGGTCGATGAGTCCCAGATCCTGGATCACAGCCCTGAAGGCAACCAAGTCCGTGGTGCAGGCAAGAGGCCCATTTTTATCCAAGGTGGAAAAGACCACGTTAAAATCCCCAATCATAGTCCAGGCCCCCACGGCTTGGGTGCTAATAGATCGAAGCTCCAGGAAGAAAGCTGGCTTGAGAAAGTCACAAGTGGGGCCATAAATGTTAGAAATAGTGAAGCAGCTTCCATCCGCTATCCTTCTCAAGACAACGTTGAGCGAGAATGAGCCAACCCATGCGTTTACACACACGAAAAGAGAGGGGTTCCAAGCAGTTAAGATACCACCCTTTGAGCCAATAGCATCAAGTGTACGAAACTCCTGTAGATGGAAACCACAGAAGGAAGAGAATTTGGAAGAAGAAGTAGAAGCCAGCTTGGTTTCTTGAAGGCAGACCACGCAACATTTACTGGATTTGATGAAGGCCTTTACCAAACAACACTTGGCCTGATCATTGAGGCCCCGGACATTCCAAGACAAAAACTTAAAGGATCTGTTTCTAGCCATGCGAACAATGCAAGACCCTAGAAAATACCCGGTCTCTCCAACGGAACGTTGACAGCGATTACGCCCCCTCCAAACCAACCCCAGGGTGTTGCGCATCCAAGGTCGATGGTGCAGGACGAGAAGATGATGAGGTTCCCATCCCCTCGACCCCAATACCGCAAGCAACTTTGATCCGAAGCATTTCCTCCGACGAGAGTGGATTACCGAGATCAGCCCTGGGCGAGGTAACATCGCCGAGTTCTGGGTGCTCAGCGAGGAGTCCAGAATCAACCAATCCTCCCTGTGGGGGAGCAGACGAGGATGCGGAAGTGGATCGGGTTGCCTTGGATGCAAACCTTACCATTTTGAGCTTTCTGCACATAAGGTCTTGGGCCCGAGAGATAGAGGTTTTTCTAGACCCCCTATATTTGGCTGCCAGCCGTGAACTACGTCTGTGAGCTAGGCGTTGGCCATGAGCAGAAATCTCCATGCACGGGGCCAGGGTCAGGGCCTTCTTTCCCTTGTCGACGACGATAGCAGGTCGCCCCGCAAGATGCCCCGAAGGGAGGCAGGAGGTGGTCCCAACATCGGGGACAGATGCAGGGCCAGACGTACCGCTTGGCACAACGCCCGCTCCTTGGACAGGGCCAAGGATCGAAGGAACAGGAGAGAGCGGGGGCTCCGGCCTTGGGGCAGCAGGAGGGGGATGAGAAGGGAGCCCCGGGAACTCATTCTGCAATAAACTGAAGCTGTCAGATTCCCCCGCCTCCCTGTGGTAATCCAGCCGTAGGCCGGAGGGGGACCGCGAACCGGAAGCCCGGGGTCTGCCCCGCTGTTCGGCCGCGGGGACAGAATGAAAGCCAGTTTGCCGAATGAAAGAGTCCTGGGCCCCCGAGGAGTCAAGGTCGAGGTGGTGGTCGAGCTCTTCGCCGAGAAGGATAGGCCGGGCCTCCTCCCACGATTCCACTTCAATGGGTATGCAGAAACGCCGGTCCTCCACCATGAGGATAAGAGTCTCCGGCACCGCCCGGACATCCTGGCAGCGAATGCACGCCCTGAAGAAGGATACGTCCGACCGCCTGGTGCTAGAGTTGTCCACCTCCCAAAGTTCCCCAAAAGTGCATAAGGCCGCCTTAACATCCTCTTCGTTCCAGCATAAAATCGGCCAATTGTGAAGCCGGATCCAAACCTTGTGTCGTAGCCGACCCCTAGGACCCTCCCCTACTTCCACCCAATTAGAAAAGGAGAAGTTAAAGTTCTCAAACCTTAGAGGACTGTGGCCAATGGCTGACTCCCGGGAGACGCAGCTGGGAAAGAAGACCGCCATTGATGACGTCTGGAAAGCCGCGACCAAGTAATCGGAGCTCAAGCCCCCGAATCTAGCTGCGAGCCCCCTAGGCACCACCTCCTTGATGAACTCAGGAAGATGCCCTGCAGTATCCACGCGCGCCACGCATCCCGAAAGCGAAGGCTGGCCGGCTGGAGTAGGCCTGGCGGGGAGGAAGGCGGCGGCTTGCCGACCAAAATATAAAGATACCTATATTTTGTAAATTTTAATTTTCTTTCAACTTTTCACCCAGTAGTAGGGCTGACAATTTTAACTTATTGTTCGCAAGCTAGTTCGTGTTCAGCTCGTTAATAAACAAGCCGAACATGAGCTGAATTCTTTAGCTCGATATTTTAACGAGTCGGCTCATGTTCAGCTCATTTAATAAACGAACGAACACGAGCCTGCCCCAGCTCGCTCGTGTTCGGCTCTTTGACAGCCCTAGGCTAGCCATGAAGACGATTATCCTTAACGCCCTTCAGAATCGAAACTCAGTGAATAAGAGACTGGCCGTTCATTCTTGTTTGGATTCTTGACAGCATCTTCTGAAACAGATTGATAACTGCCATAATTCAACACGATTTTAGCGTCGTCTTTAAGCTCAAAAAAACATGTTGTATTTTCTCTATTCTTTCGGTGGTGATTATCCTTACTGCGAGAATAGGGCGTGGCGACAAGGCTTTTCAAGTAATGCTTTTAATTGATTATTATGTCAGGGTAAGAATATATCGAGACCCTCTCAACTATCGACCAAATTATAAAGATTACTAGCAAAACTAAATATATGCGAACTAAGTATATGTAGTTACGAGTTTAATGAGTACTAATATTTACTGTTATGGAGCTAGATATTAATATGCTTTTAACTGGATGCAACTGCTAGCCACCTTATTGTTTTTCGACGAAACATGAGTCGCAAATTCCCTTTTTTGCAGGCTGAGAAGTACACCATTATTTTGATGCAGACGTCTCAAAGTAGGGCGAGCAGGACGTTTCTGGATTTTAATTCGATTAGTCAAGCTATGGATGGTATGTACAATCAGCCTAGAAAAGCAACATTCTTTCTAATTTAGATATAATCCTTTATTTCTGTTTTGTCAGATTGAGTAAACTGTCCTTGACGTAGCACTTCGCGAACTAAATTTGTTCGAGTCTTTGAATTCATACTCCATTTCTTCATTTCCACTTTCGGAAATATCTTTTATCTTGAATTTGACAATGTATTCTCCTTAGGATTAGGAATGCGCATTACTTGGTAAATTGTCGTGATTAAGTAGAATTTAGTAAATGATTTTGGAATATAAGAACGAGGGTCAAAACAGTTGAGTGGGATTTTGACACAGTCGAATCTCCGAGGCCACGTTGGATTTCATGCTGATGGTTGTGTCATCTCTTAACAAGTTTTGTAGTTAGAGCGACGGAAGTACTTGATCATCGAACGCAGTAATTATAGACCCTTAATTGTAATGCTTGAAATTGTAGGGACTAAACATGCGCCCAATGCGAACTTCCAAGTACCAAAATTGTTTTTTTTTTTTTTTTTTTTTTTTTTGAGAGAGAGAAAGGTAGCATGCTACCCGCTTCGTTTATTTTTTAAATAAACTTAGCTTGAAAAGTGAAGCAACTAGGCTTCGAACTCGGGTCACGAGTATCAACCACCAAACCCTTTGCCACTTACACTAGGGACGGTTGATCAAGTACCAAAATTGTTATTAACAATTCTATAAATGTTGGTGCCAGATTCCGAATCTTAGAAAAGCAGTGCATCATCATATTTTCCAAAATGAGGGGAAACTAACATAAACCTCTGCAATGACAGAAATCTGCAGGATTTATGAAAGGAAAGTCATGGATATTAACCCAATGATCCAGAACATCAGCTACGACATTGCTGATCTCTATAACTTCATCGATGGTACAGTCGATATAAGTGCACTGGTGTGAGTATCATTCTTTAAGACACTAATATCACATTATTCGAATGATATATTTAGGAAAATGTAGACATTACTATGCAATATAACCTGGTTCCAGAGTGTTGTACTTTACGCATCCAGGTTGTTGTTCTGAGTTGAGCGCATGATAATCACGCGACTCGTCATGTGCTCAACTTACCGCACGATAATCCTTATTTACAATGTTTTTAATAACCGGGTGACTGTTGTTTTTCACATGCTCGATTATAATGGTGTTTTACCTGCCGGTCCTGAAAGGTTGCTGGCATACCTCAGGATGGTTAAGTAGCACAATTCCGACCATGGGGTAGGAAAGTGGAATTAAGCTATACCGCATAGGAGTTCGTAGAAGTTTTTTCGTCTACGCAACTACTGATATAAATTCCTATTGCTTCATCTGCAGATATGATCGCTCGATTCAGGCTTTTCTGCCGTACGACCGCCAATGGATAAAACAAAAGATGTTGCAACATCTGCAGAAACGCGCCCGACAGTGAAATAAAGCAGTCACTGGATTTTGCTCATACAAGTTGAACAAACTGAATCTGTTCTATACAAGAAATGCCTTTTACATGGGCTTTTTGGTAGCAAAGGAACAGTCAAAATGTTTCGACTCTCTCTCTCTCTCTCTCTCTCTCTCTCTCTCTCTCTCTCAGGTAGGCTTTGTAATCCATAATTTGGCATTTTTAGTGCATTGTTATGCGAATTTAGTTTAATTTCTATGTTTTGTTTCATGGTAAACAAGTTTATAGGGATATCAAAGCTTTGGCTAATATGCAGCATCTTAAAATTTTTCTCCATGATCATCTGAATTCTATGGTGGGGCTTCTAAAATAACTTCTACTTCGCGAGGCAACAACTGGACATTTTTCAGATGAAAATGTCCAAAATGTTAGCTACGTCAAGAAATTGACTTGAGCTTTGGATCCCAAAAGTGAAAGTTGCAATTTGAAACTTCTACTTTTGTGACATTTAAAACTGTTGCTATAATTCTAAATAAAAATTTTGCTCTTTTCTTTTGAGCTCTAACTGGGTCAAGCAGCCCTTCTCATATGTTAACATGTTATTTGATCAATCTGGTGTAATCATTTGCACCAACTTTTTTAATTATTACAATCATGTTCTACAAACTAATTTAGTTCGTTAAATGTTGACAAATTGTTGATTTAGAAGGAATATAGTATCTTAATCGGATCACATCACTCCTATATGTAACTGAAAATTTTCTCCTATTTTTTTTGGGTACTTCTAGGAAAAAAAAAAATTTATTTGAACGGAATCTATCCGTTCTTACAATCAGATAGGATTTCTGGTATGGATCGTTCGTTGTACGCTACGCTAGCAATACAGATGCACAATTGAATGATAAAAAAATAAATATAGAAAGAGGAGATTAAAAAGCTATATGGAAAAATAAAAGTAGAAACTTAACACCTTTATATTTTTTAATTAAAGAAGTCCAATAAGAGAAGTAAAAAAAAAATTGAATAATTTTTTATGTTGTTATTTTAAAAGATTCTGCTGCTAACTAATGTAGAACGGGTTGTCGTATGCAAGCTGCGGAACCACTTCTAACACTATTTATTCTAAAAGATAGTGTGTTTGTTAACGAAATAATATTTTAAGAAATAAATATTTTTATTTTTGAAATAACATGATATTTTAGGATAATATTTGAAGAAATAAATATTTTTATTTTTAGAATAACATGATATTTTAGGATATAGAGGAATAAAAAAAATTTTGTGTTTGGCTTGTTAATTGCATACGGCTCTCTATAAACATATCGAATAGCAGATATATTCCTATAAAGTTTAACTTTTTATATTTATTCCTTTAAAAGTCCCAAATTATTCATATATATTCATCCGGTTTATTACCGTCAGTTCATTGTTTATTTTTTAACAGACTATATGTGTAATTACAATTTTGCACTTTCAAAATGTCCTTCCAAAAGTTCCAACTGTTAAAATAATACAAAAAATATTTAGAAAGATAAAAAGGTAAATTTACCTTAGTAACTAACTAATATTAAGTATTTAACCTATGCTTAACTAGATTTTTCGAAATAGACGGTAGAGATATGTGGAGACCGTAAACCCCGTACAGTTTTTCCGACTGAATCTACAGTTGAGAACACCATTGTTGGTGTATCTGGTCCAAGGTGCATCAAAGTGGTGCTACTGTTGGACCTGAGTGGCATCTTTTACTGTTTTGGCCTTCGGCTGGGTTTGCCGAAATTTCGGGAAGGATTTTGGCCAAACAGAGGTCGGATTTGGATTCAGCATGGAAAAACGCCTGAAAACGGCTATTTATTTGCCAAATTTGGAGTCCGGATGACCAAAAACGGGCTACCGGAAGTTTCGGGGGAAAATGGGTGCATGGGGGGTGACCGTGGACCGGCTAGTGCAACGTGACGGCACGGGATTGGTCGGCCCACACCGCCTGGTCCACGGGAAAGGGCGCTGGTGCATAGACCGCGGGGCGGGCCACGTGGCGCATGCGGATTGGCGGGTGCGCGCGGCTCGGTCCAGGGAAAAATGCGGAGCGGCGCGTGGACCGGGTGCAGGACACGTGGCGCAGCGGTATTGGCGGGTCTACGCGCTCCCGGCTACTGGGCTCTTCAGCGGTGGGCGGGGGCGGCGGAGCGGTCGACGCGTGGCGTCGCGCCACGCGTCGCCACCCGCGTCGCCCCGCCGCTGTAGCGGGTGACACGCGGCGCGCGCTCTGGGGCCCCGCACGGCTGTACCGTGTTCTGGGGGTACGTGGCGGGCGCCCAGGAGGGTTGGACGGCATCTGGTCCGACCCGGGCCGCGCCGGATCCGCCCGGGCTAACGGGTTGGATCCGGGAAACCCATTAAGCCTATTTAGGCTATTTTACTGAGTTTAACCCCATTTTTCACCCTTTTCCTTAGGGAATTTCGCAGTGAGGCCTTAAGAAGAAGTCTTCCTCGGCCAGAGACCTTTCCAACAGTAGCTTTCCGGAGTTGTGGTGGTGCACGGTTTCCGAGGTTGGCCGTTTTCCGTCGCGGCGCGCTTAGTTCATCTTCGACCCGTTTTGCGTCGTCTCGGTGCGCAGACTCTCCTGGTGTTATCCGACACCCGATTTCGACGATTTTTACGCCGCTGGACTCACGACAGGTAGGGCTTGGATTTTGATATTCAAAGTTTTCCCAAATTAATTTCGGATTTTGGAGGTATTTGAGCTTTCTGTTGCCCCTTTTTCTGTGCGGATTTTTGGACAGCGACACGGTGTTTTGGCCGTATCTTCGCGTACAGATATCGGATCGGAGTGATTCAAGAGCCTAAATTCATCTACTCTTCGCGAGGAATCTGCTGTATTTTTCTCAGGACTTGAGGAGAGTGTCTCGAAGGTGAGAATCTTCTCTCTTTCCGAGTGTTAGTCTGGGGAAATTTCTACAGTTGGGTTGAAGGCTGTTTTCTTGCCGGATTTATTTCTCAGCATAGAAAGCTCGGATTTGGACGTGCAGGTAGTCGTTTCGAAGCTATCGACGCGTAGATCGCGGGAATATTTTATTTGGATTTTTCTGAGGACTTCCAGCAGGTGATTTTTGGCCATCTTTGCAGCGGAATTTCCGTATGTTAAATCTGACAGTTTTGAGAGGAATATTATGTAACAACAGTGTAGTTTTTGTACCCAGGAGCAGAGTGGACTGAGCTGGACCCTGTGGACTCTGTGTAGCTGCCCTCTTTGGTATTATCCGCTGTGGGACTTTTGACAGCGCGACAGTTCAGGTGGGTGGCCTCGCTCTCAGAATTTACGATCTGCACACTAAGTCTAGCTGATTAGGGATGTGTTTGTATTATTGTTACCTCCAGTGTAGCAAGTTAGAGAGCATGAGTTGGGATTACTTATTTGTTCAGTTTAGCATGTGTTTCATATCAGTATTCTCCACAGCATTATTTATTGCTATCTTTGGACTTGAACTAGCACCTCTGTCATATGCAGCATGTTCAACCAGACTAGTAGAAAACTCCAACCTGGGCTAGGTTACTTTATTGCTCTAGACACTCCACTGTCATCACTATTTCATCTGGACTTTGTTTCTTCCTCGCCCAGATAGGGGGTCGAGGGGTCGGGTTATTAGTGGGGTGCATTTACACTCGTGTCGGGGGACCGAGTGGAGTTTGACAGTCAGTTCCTTGATCAGAGTGTCTTGGGAGTTGTCTGAGTGACTGTGGGTCTCGGCTGTGTTGTGTTCCAGCCAGTGAGTGAGACAGGATTTCTTTGATTACAGTCGATCTTGTTGATCGTGGATTTGGATTATAGCCTGCATGGGCCACATTGAGCTCGACATAGATGCGCAGATACTTGCTCGGTGGGGTCGCACCCCTCGAGTGCCACTCCGGAGCTAGGCGGGTTACTTGCTATTGCGGCTTTGTCGATGCAGTCCTTCTGGCTGGGCCTGTTTGGCAGCCACGGACACCCTACGTAAGGCCGCTCCTTCGGGACGTAACGGCAGTAGGTTGGCGCAGGTTTGACTGGACCCGATGTGGCAGTCATTGTGGATTGGGTGATTTGAGTTGGGAGTCAGTAGTGGTATCAGTCTTCTTCTGTTTCACTCCTTGAGCATCTAGTTAGAGGCATAGTAGCTGTAGAGTTATTTCATCAGCATTTCTTTCCAGTATTTCATTTGTTACATTATGCCTCTAGTGGACTTAGTGGGCAGACCGTCGGTCTTGTTGGCGGCACCCACTGAGAACTACTTGGGGACGTAGTTCTCACACCCGTCGTGGTGTATTTTTCCCCAGGGACCTCTACTTCTGTTCCAGTTGCACAGGTTGCTGATCCAGCTGATCGAGGTAAGGGAGTCGCGAGTTAGATCCCTACCAGGTGTCTTCTGATAGTAGCTGTACCCTCACCTTTTGAGAGTTGTTTTGAGTGATCTTGTAGTGAGGATCGAGTTGTACTCTGCTTATTTTGGAGTGACTTATGTATGTATGTGAGGACTGGGTCTGTACATATACTTAGAGTTGTTTTATTTCAGTTCAGTATTTTCGTTTCATCTCTGATACCTGTATAGTATAGATGCGCATTTGCAGGTTAGACGCTACGTTTCTACGGGACTTCCCGTAGGGACGGCGGATCTGTTGGCGGGCTCGGATCGCAGTTTCGATCCGGGGCGTGACAAGATATATATGAATAACGTTGGATTTTTTAAGGGATAAATATGAAAGGTTAAATTTGTTAGGGATATATCTGCTATTCAATATGTTTACAAGGAACCGTATGCAATTAATCATTGTTTATTCCTTAAGGATAATCAAAATTTTGTTTGGTAATTTTATGAAGAATAATGAAGGATAGTATAAAAAATTGATTAATTTTTTAAAAAGTATCAAAATTGTTCGTATCTATATCTTTTATATATAAAATATTTAATATATATATATATATATATATATATATATATATATATATATATATTTATTAATATAAAATAATTAAAATATTATATCTAATGTTATTATAATCATATTATTATATAAAATATTTCAATATTAATATATAACATACTCCAATAATAATATATATTTAAATACTTTAAAATATTATATATAAATAAATAAAGAAAATATATTTTAGAAAAACATATAATATAAATATTATATATTATATATTATATAATATATAAATATTATATAATGTAATATATAAATATTATATAATATAATATATAAATATTTTATATTATATAATATATTATATAAATATATAAATAATATATTATATAATACATAAATATTATATATAATATAAATATATTATATAATATATAAAAATATAATATATTATATAATAATTAAAAATATAAATATTATATATTTAATATATTTATTATCTTATATAATATTTTATTTTATATTATATGGTATATTTTAGAATAACATATAATATAAATAAATTTATAAAAGTAATTAAAATATTATTATTATTATATTATTATTATTATTATTATTATTATTATTATTATTATTATAAGATATTTTAGAATATTATAAATTTATATATATAATATAATCATACTTTTATATTACTTTAATTATTTTTAATAAACTAACCATTAGATGAAAATAATCCTATTCCTCTAAAATAGTGGGATAGTTATTTTCGGGTTATTCTAGAATTATCTAGAATAATTCGTTTTGACCGAAATAATTATTCTTATTATCTTTTCACACCGTTTGGCAGAATAGCGGAATAACTTTCGTTATTTTTGGTTTATTTCGAAACCAAACAGTGCCTTGCCAGTACAAGAAGTTATATTTTGTGGAATCACCATTATTTTTTATTTTTATTCTTTGAAACATTTGGACTTAATGGACTTTTAAAATGAGTCCCTCCAAAACTTTACAAGAGAAAATTTTGGTCCCATATTAAATCACAAATTGCTATGCCAAAATATTTCAAGTCTCAACAATAAAATATATGAAATATATTTTTCTTAATTATATCTGTAATGACTTAATTTACTAGCAATAATAATTCGTTAGGTACAAAATACTTAAGTTCAGTTATTATTACTAATGTTCATTATTTTTTATATACTCAATCACAATTCTATTTTCATTCGATATCGGATTATTGGGGTGTCACGGACTCTCCCAATTTAGACCATTCGATGTCGAATTATTGAGGTATCACGGACTCTCCCCGTTTAGGCCTAACATCCTCGTCAGTCCAATCACACGTACAATTCAAAATCACCAACTGATGTGAGATTTATCTCGCTAGTCCTGACATCTAGATTCAAGCTCAGTCGAAACACGTCACACACTTTCGATGGATAATTTGCTCTGATACCAAATGTAACGATCCGATCCGCTAGCAATAATAACTTGTTGAGTCCAAACTACCAATTCAAAATAATTAAGTCCAGTTATTATTATTAGTGTTTATTGTCTTTTAAAAATATTCAATCATAATTTCATTTTCATCCGATGTCGAATTATTGGGGTGGTACAATATCCAACACTATTAATTTGCTTGCTTTTAAATTAAAAGTTTGGAGTTTAATAGGTGTCTTTTTCTCTTGAATAGTTTCTAAACCATTAATGGTCAATTCCATCCTTTCTTTTTCTGAACTCTTCTTAATTGATATAAAAATAAATATCAATTAAAGAATAATAAAAAGGCAGAGTGAATTAATGCAAAAGGAAACAAATAGAGTACTAAGTACATTAGTTGTTAAATGTATAGATTATCAATGTGTAGGAAATAATAATAATAATAATAATAATAATAATAATAATAATAATAATCACACAAAAAATAAAAAAATATAAAAATTTATGTAAAAAATCAAAAAAAAAATCAAAAAAAAAAGGGTTTTACTATCCGAAGTAAATATAATGATACCAAGAGTATAAACACACTGCACTACTTCTAGGACAAAAGGAAGGAAAAAGAAAATTTATTAAACTGATTATTTTTATCTGATTTATTTTTCACTGCATATATTTATTTTTTTCTTCTCAAATTATATATTTTTAAAAATTTATCGCACTATAAAGCTATCTCAAATTATATAATTTTAAAAATTTATCGCACTACGAAGCTATCGACGAATCGAGAGTATAAAATTTTGAGTTACATTTAACATTGTAGAAGAGATTGTTGGGATCCTCATGGCCTTAATTTCCATATTATTGATTTTTGTTAGATAAGTAATTTTTTGTATTTTCTTTTTTTTCTTAATAAGTTGTTTGTATTTTTTTACTTTTTCAGGAACTATATCATGATTATCTGAGAGTTTTGATTTCACTTTGTATTGCGTAAAAATTTTAGATAGACTTTATATAACGATCCGGCCCACTAGCAATAATAACTCATTTAATCCAAATTACAGTTCAAAATGCTTAAATCTAGTTATTATTACTAGTGTTCATATCTTATATAAATCCAATCACACATCCAATGTGGGATAATTGAGGCATCACAGACTCCTTCCGTTTATGCCTGACGTTTTCAATTCAAGATTACCGGGCGATGTAAGATTTGTCTCGCTAGCCCTGTCATTTAGACCCAGTCTCAGCCGAGACTCATCGCACACTTCCGGCTGGTTATTGGCTTTGTCTCGCTAGTCCTATCATTTAGACCCAGTCTCAGCCGAGACTCATCGCACACTTCCGGCTGATTATTAGCTCTGATACCAAATATAATGATCCGGCCCACTAGCAAAAATAACTCGTTGGACCTAAATCACAGTCCAAAATACTTAAGCCCAATTATTATTATTAGTGCCCATATCTTATATAAATTCAATCATAATTCCATTACATCCGAGGTGAGACAATTGGGCGTCACACTTTAAAGGATAAAACGTGAATAATTGTTTGAGATTGTTTTTTAAGTTTTTAAACCAAAGTAGAGATACCATTTTAGTATCATGTAACAACATCTAATACCAAAATGTTTTCATTATTTTTACAACTTGAAAAAAAAAACATTTAAAATTTTATTCATTAATAATATTCATAAAACACATGTTACATGAAAAATATAATATCAAAAATAAATCATATTAATTTAAAAATATTTTAAGTATTATTATAACTCCATGCAATGCACGTTTTTTTATACAATTATATCTAACACAGTTGGTTATATAATAAAATTTTAATTTCAAAATATAGTTGCTTAATATTTTATGCTGGATTTATTTTTTTTAAAAAAAAAGTGAAGCGGATAATTTGCTTTCTTTTTGTCAATAACAAAAATAATAATAATAATAATAACTCTTCAAAAGTTTAATTTCAAAATCTATTTCGACTTTGGATTCGAAATTTTTCATATATTGTTGGTATTTTACTATCCGATTCGAATTCGGATTCAAATTAGAATATTTTTTAAATTCAGATTCGGATTTCGGTTCACCATAGTTCTTGAGATTCGCATTCTTATTATCCGAATTGGAAACTGGTTTTTAATACATTTTCAACATGTTATATACATCCTCTTTAAATTTATTTTTAATATTATTTTTACATAATTAGTATGTTTTTTTTCCTTACATTTTTCTTATATTTTTATAAAATTTAAAAAGCTTATTTTTTATATTTAGTTTTACATATTTTTAAATATTCTATTCATATTCATATTTGTTTACATATTTACCTGATTTTATCAATATAAATTTTAAATTTTAGTGTTGAATCTAATATTTGAATTCGGGGATTTGCCATAAAACTATGAATATGGATATAAATTAATGGATGAGTTTAGCTACTATATTTTTTTAAATACTAAATAATTAATATTTATAAATTTTTTACCGTTAAATTTATTTTTTTAATTAATTTATTTTTTTAGATAATACTATTTCACCGATCACTTTTTAACCGCACATCAAACTCAATTCATAAATTAATTATATATATTTTTGTTCCCACGCATGACACGTGGCAATCACATGTCCCACATGTTAGTTGTAGTTTATGCATGTTGATGAATACAGATATTTAAAATTTTATTCAAATTTGAATTAAATTTATTTAATATTACACCGAAATAGTTTTGAAAATAAATCTAAAAAATAAAAATTTGAGGAATTTAAATTTAGATACGAATCCGATAATTTTTTTTTAAAAAAAAAATTACAATTTAGGAGCTTTGTTATAATTCTTTTGAAAGGACCAAAAGTGAAATATATTAAAATCTAAAAGGATGAAAATTAAAATTTTAAGTACCAAAGTGAAATAGAGAAAAGTTTCGTACTAGAATGCAATTTCTCCGCATCATCATCATAAGATCCATCCCTTAATTCCATCATCATCATCATCATCATCATCATCGATGTTATCGTCGCGTATATTACCAACATCTAACGAACCCTACCTCATAAGTTAGCTCACCCCCACATAACAAAAGAGAGAGAGAGAGAGAGAGAGAGGATTTGTAGAAAAAAATTCACAAAACCTCCTCACTATCTCTCTCTTTTTCTTTTTTATCGATTTTTCTTTCATTTCCATTAAAGATAGAAAAAAAAAAAAAAAAAAGAAAAAAAAAAAGAGAGGAATTGGGATTGAGAATATATTAATGGATGGGTTCTCTCCATCCTCTCCTCCTCGAATCTTCTGGAACTCGCGCAAGAGATCAGGTTTTTCTCTTCTTCTTTTTTTTTTTTTTTTTTTTTTTTTGTGGATATCTGCATAGTTCTCAATCCTATTTTGATATTTTTTGATATTTGGAGAAAAAAAAATTGGATGTGTATCATTTTGTGTTATAAAATATTATTTTATATTTATAAACAAATATTATTTTAATTTTTTTTAAAAAAAAAAAATTAAAGTGGGCATCCGAGTGGCATCCGAGGGGCATCCGAGGGGCATTGTTTACCGGCTATTGCCGGTTCGAGTCATTAGCTTGACCGGCTCTATTTGACTTACAGCAACCGACACGTGTCCGTTCTCATTCTTGTTATGGGTCCCACGACCAAAGAGAATATTAGAATAGGAAAATCCTATTAGAAAAATCCTAAAGTGTACCCCCAAAGGGTGTACATCTCACACCCCCCACCCATTTAAGGGAGGGGGTGTTTGTTAAGTGACCCTTCAGTGACCCCTCATCACACCCCCACTCTTAGATGGGTGGGGGTTTGAGATGTACATCCCTTTGGGGTGTACATATAGCAGTCCTCATTAGAATATATATGGAATATATATTTTTTTTTACATCTTATATTTTACATCCCATCAATTTTGGGGTGGTATAAATTTTTGATCAGCAAATAAAAATTTACACCTCAAAATAAATGAGATGTAAATTGTACATCAGATTTCGGATGTATGGATAGCATTATTTTATATATATATATATATATAATATATATATATATATATATATATATATATATATATATATATATATATAGCCCAAACTATTATGCTAACAATAGAATTCAGCATTGGGTGCTACTAAAATTTTCACAATTAGATTTATCATTTGATCACTTTTATCTCTTAAATCATACTATTTTTTCAACCACCCACTAAATTTTAGAAATCCACCATCATCCTAACCACACATTATTTCATTCAAAGATCAAAATTTTAATAGCAGTAATAATTTGGTGCTATTAATAGGATATATATATATATATATATATATATATATATATGCTTTGTTGCCACTCATTTGCTTTCGATGATGGAGCTTTTAAAATGATGATCGGCATCGTTAAATATGATCTAGACAATTTAAATTATCTAGAAATTAAATTTTATATCTTTTCGATATTTTTTTTCTTATTCATAAATTGACACAAAAATGAATGGCTGAAAATGAATATCCTTCAAAACGTGATAATAAGAATCTTGTAATCCAAATCGAGTGTATAGATCTTATTTTAAATAGTTTCAATAATTTTCTAATAAAAATTTAATTAATTTAGATTTTTTACACTGTTAAACGAGCAAAAGACATATCTATCATTAAAATTATAAATTTTACAATTCTTTCATCATTAAGTCAATAATGTCAAAAAAAATTAAAATTTGATTTCTAGATACTTTCAGTAATGTAGATTATGTTCAACGATTCCGATTGTTAAAGTTTCATCATCGAAAACAAATAGGTGACAACGAAGCTCGTTTACTACTGATAGCATTCCAGCTCAATTTTATATATATATATATATATATATATATATATATATATATATATATATATATTGGCATACTTAGTATTTTTAATGATTGAGAAAGAGTTATAGATGAGTGAATAAATTTTAAGAAAAATTGAATAGGAAATAAAAGAGAATTATTTCCAAATTTTAAGAAATTTTTTTTTATTTCAAAATGGAACTCAGCTAAAATTGCTTCTTCCCAGCACACTTTGAAAGCTCTCTTTCACCTAACTGATTCAAGTTAGTTATAATAATAGCTTATAAAAATTATTCTTTTCCACATTAAGCATATAAGCATATTCTCTTAAATATTTTGAGGAATTTAAACCCAAATTATTTAATTCTTAAGTAATTCTAATAGTACCACTTGCAAGCTATTTTTTCTACTAATTTTACATCCAAATATTTGTTGCAATTTTTGCTCAAATATTCCAAATTGTTGCATTCAAGTTATTTGTGCAATTTATTTAGCTAAATACTGATGATGTGTTACTGATATGACAGTAATATGATATATTAATTATTTTCATATCATCGATTATTATATTATTATATTACTATCACATCAGCGACACATCACTATTTAGTCAACCAAATTATATGATAGAATTTGCTTATAATAATTTGAAAAGATAAAGTCAAAAATTGCACCAAAGTAGTTAAAAACCTTTTATAACAGTTTCTTAGTAAGGGTGTTACAAATATTTCAAAGACATTTTCTATCGGATTTTAATTGCTACAACTTACACTCAATTCACTAACCTTTATATTCCTTGATGGAAATATACAATAAAGTTGCTATTTCATTGTGATCAAAGTGTATGAACACAATTTTATGAGTACTTTTATCCGATTTAATTGAGCAATTTAACAAAGAGGATAAAATTATTTGCCAAACTTTTGATGCAATTTGAAGATCAACCTAAATGCACTACTACTCTTTATACCTAACTTTTACGACACTCGTGACATAAAAATGCTTCACCTGTTGCTGTAATGCAATATCCGCAATCGTGTTGTTATAGCCAACAGGTTTAACATGCATGTCAAAGATTGTGGGTATGTACTTATCTTAGGAAGAATATGAATATTCTTCCCGAAACTTTTCATTTTTGTTTCAGCAAGCGGTCGGAGCTTGGAGAACGCCCTTGTGGAAGAGAGCTTAAAAGCGCCAAATAGTGATAATAGACAGTTGCAGGGATCAGATAAAGCAGGCGATGCTCCGACAGCTACTGCAGATGGAAATGCAAAGCCTGAGCTGAATGAAACCGCGCTCTCCGCCCGTCGGAGAGCCCTCTTTGAACCGCTGGAGCCTGGAAACGGCCGCAGCATCCGCGCTGAGGACCTCCTCCCGCCTCCGGACTTCGACTCCACCTCGTACCCTAAAGGGTGGTTGGTAGGCAAGAAGCGCAAGCTCGTGAACGTCGACGTCGTGGAGAGCATGCGGCGGATCGCGATCCAAGAAATGAACAGAAAGGTCTGCTTGTTTTGTCAGGATAGATTGAATTGACAAGTTGACAGTTCCTGAACTCTCTGCGCCGTTAAAATTTAACAATTTATCTTCGAAACTTGCATAAACTTTTCATTTTAGTCTTTAAATTTTAGAATGATATAAAAATGAAAAACTGCATGACTATTGCAACACCGAGAGAATCTTCGGATATTCGAATGTGTAACTTTCACATTGTAGCCGTAGCAATAGCTGAATTTAGAAGTTTTCAAGTCGAGGTCAAAAATAATAGAGTAAACTTCGAAAACTACACTTTTCTCTGATAGAATCATCAACTGGGTTGAAACAGGACCGAGAGATCAACGGGCTGAACGAGCAGTTGGAGGAGGATTCGAGAGCCCTCGAGCATCTGCAGCAGCAGCTGCTTCAGGAGCGGAGCAAGCGGACGGAGGTCGAGAGAGAGAACGCGATGCTGCAGGAGCAGATCTCCATGCTCGTGACCATGCTCGACGAAAACCAAGCGGTCGATGACGAAGTCGAAGACGAGCCTCCTGCCGATTCTTGATACTCTTTGTGACTTTGGTTTTTTCAGTTCATTGAGATCATGTATCCAGTATATATGTTGGTGATGCCCATAGTGTCCAAAATTGAGGTGTATGTTGCAGCTCATAGCAGGAGATGCATATAGATAAGGTGTTATATATATATATTACCTTTATTTTGTAAACTCATTTTGGATAGTGTCTGTGATATAGATCAATACATACATACATACATACATATATATATATATATATATATATATATATATATATATATATATATATATATATATATATATTTATTTGTTTATATGTCTATAACTCGACTCGCATGGCTTGAACTATGTAGTGCTTGTTTGGCTCAGCTTTTAGAGAAGTTAGATATCTGACAACTAAGAAATCTGACTGTGGCTGCCTGGAAGCAGGAAAGAAGCTTAAAAACATGTTTTGTAATTCTTTGAACCTATTAATAATTCAAAACTCTGGAATGTTATCGATAGCAAACTGATCCGTTGCTGCTGCTACCAATTTATTTTCGATGATCGAGCTTCCAAATTGATCATCGGTATTATTGCATATGATTTAAATCATTAGAAATATCTAAAAATCAAATTTTAAATCTTTTATGTAAAAAAAATTAAATTAATTAAATTTTAATTAAAAAAAATTAAAATTATTTAAAATAAGATTTATACTCTCTCGATGTTGATTATAAAACTTCTATTATCACTTCTTGGAGGATATTCATTTTCAGCCATTCAATTTTTTGTCCACTTGAGATTATCGAAAAAGTATAAAATTTAATTTTTAAATAGTTTAAAGGGTATAGATCATATTTAACCTTCGTTACTGTAACTAACACAAAACCTGTCATATTGTGATCATGCAGGAGAATTGAAGCCAATTCTACTACTACATACATGAGACAGCAAGCAACATGGAGATCATCATGTGTCCATGTGAAAAGGACTAAAAAAACAAAAAGAATCATTAATTTGTCATTAAATGTTGATATAGTAATAATCAACAAATTTTACCACTATATGAATAGAATGGAAGAAGCATTATATATCTTCACAGTAAACTCCAGAACTAAAACAATGCAGTAAAAAAAAAAGAAGAAAAAAGAAACAAATCTAAATTATATTTCTCTGGCGTACCTCCTCAACTCTTTTCAATAAGTTTGGCGAGCTCGCCATCATCTGCTTCTGATTCAGGAACATCAATTTTCTCATTTGCGATGAGCGCTACGTCAGGAAGAACACTTGGATAACTTTTGCCGACAAGCGAGACAAGTTCAATATCATCTCCTCCTCCTCCTCCTTCATCAAGTACTTCATTACTGATAACACCATTTTCCGTGAGCATCTCCATAGGAAGTATAGTAGAATTTTGGTTACTTTTAGGCACTAGAAATAGTAAACTCAGCGGTAATAATCTCATAATGTTCCGAACCAAAATGGCGGCCCACAAATTCCTAAATTCCGTTCTCGTGACCTTGAGCATCTGAAGAAGAAGCCCACCACCCCAGGAAGAAGTAAGCAATCCGGCATTGTCGACAGACATAAGAAACGCGAAAAAAGTGCCTTCGATTCCCGTGGGACAAAGCTTGGAGCTAAGTACTAAAAGTGGCATCCACTTAAGCTGGTTGACCAATCGAGATACGCCCTCGTCAATCACCGCAAAGAAGTAATTCGAGATCCCGAGTTTCAAATTTAAGCGAAGTATTAGTATGAGATCGAGCATTCCAGATACGCTCGAGAGTATTTGGCTCCAGAAAAGCAAGCCGCGAAAAGGGTAGTCCTTGAGTGAGTTTTGATAGAGTATAACAGCAAGCAGCGAACCAACCGAACCAATTGAAAAGATTAAGCCAATCGATTCCTGCATCGAGAGCAACTCTAGTTACCTTTGATATACTTACTCAAGCTACTCTTTCAAGGGCGCAAGTGAAAATTCAAATTTCTGTAGGATGATTTTTCCAGGAACATACGAATGCGAAATCGCCGTTCAGTTTTCGGAAAGAGGCTTTAAAAGACATTTTACCTCGGAGAAAGATAGTCCCGAAGTCGTGTCGGTGTACCAATAGAACATCCCTTCTTGGATGTTCAAGCTTAGCGCAAGAGATATAAACATATAAACGCACGGCCTCCACACCTCGGCGCATTTTAACGTCGCCCACATAGTTTGGCTTGCTTGAAGAAACTTTTGGTAGACCTGATACCAATCGAAGAGTTCGAGGAAGCAATTAAGCATCGATGAGAAAGTAAAAGTAAAAAAAATACAAAGGTAAGACGATATTTAAGGCTTACCAACTAGTCTCACCTGCTCATAGGCGAAGTTTGGGATGTGAGTTTCCTTCAGTAGCATTCCGACTGTAAGAACCAATGCAGACGGTATACTTAGTAATCCGAGCACTCCCTTTCGACATTTACAAATTAATGTCAGTTGATTGCAAAAAGAAAGAGATATTTTCATACATTTATATGTATCCCTGCAGAATCTAAATTTGCACATATGCCGTGCCGAAACTTAATTTCTCACATATATACCTTTTGCACTTACGCATACGTCTCACTGGTAAAGAGAAAAAAAAAAGGTTTCAATCATGGGATATGTCTCACCTGCGAACCAATCGCATGAACAAGAAGGCCGCTTATGGAGAATCCTAAGAGGCCTCCGATAGACGAACTCAGGCCGCATAAGCTTTGCATGTCAGAAGCGAGAGAAGGATGAGTAATGCTGTTCTGCGCGACGCACGCATCGATTGTGACATCAGCTATTGCCACGCCCGCGCTTCCTGCAGTCATCGCCAGCACCGCGAACAAGACGGGCAGTTTGTCGTGTAGGGAGAGCGTGAGCATAGAAACAACCCCCAAAAGACCTGCATTTCTCTCATTTCAAAATAAAAGAGTAAATCATTAACACCTGATGTAGTAGAGAGACAAAGTAAAAAATGTACCAACAAAATTGTAAAAAAAGTTGCGGCGATCAAAGAAGAATAAGTATCGGGGGGGATAACATACTGTTCACTTCTTAGTGTGCTTGAATGAGCTAACAATTTGCAATCGGAAAATCGTGCGAAAACACCATTTCCATAGTTTTCCTTTTCCAGATAAAAAAAAATATCAAGTAATACTACTACTTTTCATAGAAACCAACCAACCAACCAACCGGGCGGAAAATACTTTTTCCAGCCAGAAACTGTTTGTTTTATGTGATATATTCCTGAAGATCGATTTGCAAACAGAATTGCCAGATCTTAAGCAGCAATTTTACAAAGATTTCAGCATGAACATAGGATTGGCAATTGAATACCTAGAATCAACTTCACTAGCCAAGCATTGCAGCAACAACAACAACAACAACAACAACAACAAGTTTCGCAAGAGAAAATGATGATATGATAAAACAAGAAAAAACGTATATACGAAGACAAACAATATTATTCAGGGTAAGTAAGATTCATATGAATTGCCTGCTGAAATGAAATAAGGGCGCCTCTTGTATCCGGCCACGGGAAGAACATCGGTGAGGAGGCCCCAAAGAGGCTTAATGATCCAGGGAATGTTGGTGATCCCCTGATAAACCTGCGCAGCCGATGGCTGCACTCTCTGAACATCTTTCCAGTAGTAATCCGACGCAACTCTCCATACGCCGCCGCCGAAACCCTGGCTAATGCCATAAACTGTGACCACCCCAAACACAAAGCTCCAATGGAGTTCCTCAGCAAGCATTTTGAACCAATGCAATGGGACCAATTTGATTCCTTGTACTCATCTTCTGGAGCTTCTTTTGCCTCCTCAAAGGACTCCTCATCCCCACAAATTGGGGGAGAGGGATGTGGCCCCATTTTGGGAGCTACCTACTACTCTTTTAAATTCCTTGCAGATCAAAGAGTGAACCTTGAATCTACGTACAAAAGAAGAGATTTTTTCATGGCTTTAATGGGATTTAACCAATACCCATTTGGAAAAACTCGATGAAAACCCCATCATTGAACTCGGTCCCCAAATGCGAAGCTCAAATCTCGCACAAAAACACAAAATTTAAGCTCAAAAAAAAAAAAACAGGGATTTTTAGATCCGAAGGGGCATCAGAAACCAATTTCCCCAAATGGATCTTCCTTTTTCGATCCAATCACCTCGCAAAAGGGATCAAAAAGCGAGATTTTCACATGCCCGGCGACCAGAAACAGCAAAAAAAAAAAAAAAAAAAAAAAAAAAAAAAAAAAACTACAAATTTGAACAAAAAATGGATTCAATGCGCGAAATTAAGCTCTAGAAGAAGCAAAAAAACGCGCGCGAGGGAGAAAAATCACACAAATTTTGTGGAAATGCGCACGAAATTGGAGGAGAGAGAGAGAGAGAGGGTTTGAGGGATTAAGGAGTAGGAATTTGGCTAATAGAGGCGTTTTTAGTTTTAATTTAATTCGTTAGGTAAAGGGGTGACATTTTTATTTTATTTTTTTTTATTTATTTAATTTTTAGAGATTTATTATTCGCAAGATATATTGATCTCCGGACACGTGGCACGATACCATTGACTTGTTAAGCGGACCTGGTACCTATATTTTTGGCTCCTGTTTAGATAAATTATTTGCATAGACCAAGTGTATAAGTATAAATAAGTGTATAACTAATACACCACGCCAATCAGAATCTAATTCATCAGATATAATTTATAGAGATAAATGTATACAATTTATAAAAAAAAAATTAGAGATTCGGTACGTCAGAGGATGATTGGCGCATATCTGTGCCGTGTGGGTATCGGATCTACATCTGTGCCAAAATCAACTTTGATACTACTTATCGGATCATTGGTGCTAATCATTAATTTCAAAAACTTGAGCTATTAGAAATATATAACTAATTTACTTAAAGCGTACAGATATATCGTCCACGGATCTCGACCGGTTTCAATCTGTATGGACGTTAGGTCTACTGTTCGGCCTCTTACCGTTAGATCTATTGTGGACTGTAATCCCACTCAACTTATTGGATTCACCAAACTCAATTTATTAATCTACTGAATCTATTGTCATGATACAAAAAAAATGACTTATTTTTAACTCATAAATAAATAGCCAACAAGATAGAAAATAGTGTGATACATTCGTATTATTTCTAATGATAAAAAATCTAAAATATCGGTATAAAGTTTGTAACTTTTTAAAAATCAATTTTTATAATTTTATATATTATATTTTTATTATTCAAATAATCTCAAAATTAATAATTTGTTTGCGTAAAACCACTAGAATATCAGATGAACCGATCCCAACAAAGTTAAAATATCGTAATCTATTATAAATAATTTTAAAAAAATAAAAGCTTAGTATATCTAAAATCATTCGGGTGCAGATTTTTTTTTTTTTTTCATACTGTTAATTTTTAGGACTATTTATGCATTGGTGATATGTTAATAGAACTTATAAACTTATATGTTTTTAATTATATTTATTGGATTTTTTAAAAAGGGATTTATATTTACTGGATTAAATATTTTAATTTATAATATCAACCAGTAAATATTGAGTGAGGTGTATGAGATGTACGGATACACCGGGTGTAGATAATATTTCCACGTGTGTCCGTAGGGAGTTTTGTATGCGCCAATGTGTGGTGTATCGGTGGAAAATACTATTGGATGGACCAAGTCCACCACGGCATTCAAAGAACCGGTCTACAATTTTCATTTTCCTAAAAGAGTACTTGGAATTGGGAGGATTTGTTTTTTTTGAAAATATTTTGTAAAATTTGGATTGAATTGGATTGAATTAGCAACTTAAATTCACACTAATAATTTTAATAGTAAAAATGAAAAATACATATAGTGTTTCTGTGATTATAATATTTGTGTTTTGAGTACACAAATTTTTAATTCAAATTGATTTAATATATTTTTTTTTGAAAATTTAAGTCAAATCATATCCAATCAGATTTAGAATCTGCATACTTTATTTTAAACTAGGTCTAAATCCGGACACAATATATTGTTCAAAGTGTGGATTATGATTACTAATGATTATATATTCTATTTTAGAAAATAATAATATGGAAGTAAATAGTTTTGTTTACTTAAATATTATAGCTCAGCTAAATCATATCCTAGAGTTTGGGATTTCACTTTAAGATTCGAGCGGGGAGTTTTAGGAGACCGGTCCATGGTGGACCTGGTTCAAATATGGTGGGACAATATAAGACATGTTTTGTGTGTGTGTGTGTGTGTGTCTGTGTGTGTGTGTGTGTGTGAGAGAGAGAGAGAGAGAGAGAGAGAGAGAGAGAGAGGTATCCAAGGGTTAAAATAAATGGAAGAGCTAGTCAAATGAAGCTTTTCAAATTTTTAAAAAATTATTGGTTGGTAGGTACATACCTAAAGCCAATTTGCATTAAAGAAATTTAATAATTTTATATTTTTATAAAATAATTTATTTTAAAAAAAAAAATTACGTATTAGGTTTATATTTTTAGTAAATTGATCAAAATATTTTTATTATTTTTTTCTTCTATTTCCCTTTTATTAGTTTTTTTTTTCTTTTCAATTTTTTGCTCTTGCCGTTTCTTTTTCTTTTTCTTCTTATGCTTTTTTCTCTCTCCTCTTCCTCTATCGTCCCCACGTTGAAGCCGCGCTCATTTCTCTTGTCTCGCCCATACCTCTGTTGACTCCGACTACGACGATATAATTTTTAGATATGGCACATATCACAAAGATGAGACTACAGCAAAGGATGTGGTCTTAAACGACGACACCAATAAAGGTACCGCATGAGTTGAGAATAACGGAAAGGAAAAGCACGTCGGAACGGGAGCGGCTACTATGGAAGAAGGCAAAAGAAAAGGCACGATAATAAAAAAAAGATGCAAAGAGTAAAGGGTGGAAGAAAAAAAAGAAGAAGAATAAATTTCTTCTTCTAGAAAGATTGTTATGTGTTGCGGCCACTATAGAAAGAATCAAGAAATAGAAAAAAGAAAGAAAAAATTACGCTACTTGAAACAAAGGTTACCCTTACCCTAACATGCTCTTCCTCCCCGTTGTTCTCAAATCCTGCAACACCTCATACGCAGACGCCATCGCCTTCCACAGCCACAACCCCCGCCGCAACCTCACCTTCGCAATTTGTGTTATATTCGAACCCACGTCGCCGCCACCAATATTGGAAGAGGTGTAAGCAAAATAGGAGAGACAAACAAGACATAAAAGTAAAAACGATGAATAAAGAGGAGGGAGGGGAGAAAGGAGGAGAATGAAAGGAAGAATGAAAGGAAGGAGGAAGAAGACGAATGAAAGGAATGAGGAAGGAGACGAAGGAGGAGGAGAAAAATGACAAAAAAAAAAAAAAAAAAAAGAATATTTTGATCAATTTAATTAAAATATAAATCTAATCCGCAAAATACAAAAAAAAATGTGATCTACTTTTATAAAAACACACACACTGGTTAGATTTTTTATGCAAATTTGGCTTATATCTAATATATCTTTTCATAAATTTATGTAAAAATAATATTTAGTGTTGATTCTCAAACTATGAGACGTATGGCACTTTGATACTGAAACTTTAAATTATTATAATTTTTAGCTTAATTTTTTAAAATTATTATAATTAAATTTTATAATCTAATTTAGTTGATTAAATATTAATATATTACTAATATGAAAGTAATATAATAATATTATAATTTATAATACATGTAATAATTTAAATACTACATTACTTTTACATCAGCGATGCGTTAATATTGAGTTAACAAAATAAATTATGAAATTTGATCGTAATAATTCAGACAGTTTAAATCAAAAATTATAACAGAATAAAATTTAATGACTAAAATATCATCAATCTTATAGTTTAAGGACCAAACAGGCAATTTATCCTTTAGACAATGAAAAAAATATGGATCGCTCGATAAGAAAAATACTTTTTGTACACTTCAAAAAAAATGTACATCTTACATCTCATTCATTCTAAAATAAAATAAAATAAATTTTACCAATAATTTTAAAATAAT
The DNA here is from genome assembly GCA_029168755.2 of Tillandsia fasciculata. Taxonomy (NCBI): domain Eukaryota; kingdom Viridiplantae; phylum Streptophyta; class Magnoliopsida; order Poales; family Bromeliaceae; genus Tillandsia; species Tillandsia fasciculata. The sequence goes on along the minus strand of CM054943.1, from coordinate 4,645,620 downwards.
TAATAAAATACAATCCACGAATGAGTAGCATTGCTCTATAGACAATGAAAACTTAGTCCTCTACTTTGCCATCTTGAGTAAGAAGAGACCAAAATGAAAAATTATAAAAAAGGGCTCAGCTAGAACATAATTTAAGAGCACTTTTGACTCTGATCTAAATGTAGTGTAATTTAAATAGTGCCTTTAGAAAATATAATAAAAAATTATTATATAATTTATATTGTAGCTTTGTTTTGAGAGAGAGGGATTGTCTCAAGAGCAATGCTACCCGTATATTTTATTTACGATATATGATATACACTTTATCTATTCTAGAGTAGGAATTCTTTTATTCGTCATTTCAAAATGACGAATAAAATTTATTTCATTCTAAGATAAATAATATGTAAAATATACAGTTCGTTTGGAATGTACAATAAGTATTTTTTTTTTCCTTGTCTCAACTGCCTCCTATATAAAAAATTCTTTTAATTATCCTCCTGCACTTTCTTATTATTTGAAACAAGTCCTAAAATTGGGACTATTATTGAATTCACATGTAAAACTTTACAATGCAGTAGAATCATGTAAGTTAATAAATTTACTTAATAAACCATCAATTTTGATAGTACTAGTTAACTACCCGTGCTTCGCTGCGGTAACTAAAAAATAATTAGACATCAGACATAATGTATTACATTTGGAAGTTAGAAATAGTTAGACATATTATATTTAATTTAAATTAGTTTCTCGAGAAAACACCTAATATTAAAAAGTAAACTGCATGAAGGACAAGCATTAATTCTTAATTTGCTCTCTCTATTAGAGGGTCTTGCTTCATCAAAACTACAATCAATGTAAATAATTTGATATTTAATGTAAATAATTTGATATTATAAATAAATTATAATTATATATATAATAGTAAATGATTAAGTAGGAAAATCAATTTAGATTAGATATCTTACGTAAGTGTAATGAGAATCATATTCTTTATCTTTAATTACCTTCTTTACTTCAAATTCCAGTACAATGGTATAATGTACTGAAAGAATTAGTATTTATAGAAATCTTAGAGACAGAAAAAGAGAGTAGCTATAATAGTAAATCTGTCATAATCTAACAAAATCTAAAAATCTTAGGGACAGAAAAAGAGAGTAACTATGATAGCAAATTTGCCATAATTTGACAAAATCTGCTCAAAATCTTTGGAAATTAATCATTTTCAAAAATATTACATCAATCAAATCAATGTTTATAGAAATGATGAGTATATATTTATAGTAATTTTAGACTCTATAATGATTTTAGAGATAAGAAAAGAAAGTAACATACTATAATGAGGGAATCATTATTTATAGAATTCTTAGGGACAGAAAAAGAAAGTAGCTATTATAGCAAATCTGTCATAATCTGACAAAATCTGTTCAAAATCTTTAGAAATTCATCATTTTCCAAAATATCACATCAATCAAATCAAATCAAATCAGATATTTAACTATTAATCTTAAAAAAAATTATATATAATATTTTTATTCATAAATCTTAACTGATATATAATAATATTTTTATTCCTAAATCTTAACTGACAAAAATTTTTCAACATCTTTGAGAATTCAACATTTTCGAAAATATCACATCAATCAAATCAAATATTTTTAACTATTAATCTTACAAAATCTTATATATAATATATATACAATTTGAAAAATTAACGGTCATCATCTTACAAAATCTATTATATATATTTATAGTAATCTTAGACTCTATAATGATTTTAGAGATAGGAAAAGAGAAGAACATACTATACTAAGAGAATCATTATATATAAAATTCTTAAGAATAGAAAAGGAGAGTAATTATGATAGCAAATCTGTCATAATCTGACAATTTGTTCAAAATCTTTAAAAATTTATTATTTTCGAAATATCACATCAATCAAATCAAATCAGATATTTAACTATTAATCTTACAAAATCTTATATGTAAATCTTATATTTAATATTTTTATTACTAAATCTTAAGTGATATATAATAATATTTTTATTCCTAAATCTTAACTGACAAAATCGTTTCAACATCTTTGAAAATTCATCATTTTCAAAAATATTACATCAATCAAATCAAATCAAATCAAATAAAGTATTTAACTATTAATCTTATAAAATCTTATATATAATATTTTTATTCCTAAATCTTAACTGAAATTTTAATATATTAATTTAATCTTACAAAATCTTTTATATATATATATATATATATATATATATATATATATATATATATATATATATATATATATATATATATATATATATATAAAATTTGAAAAATTAACGATATCTCAAAATTTATGCCATCATCTTACAAAATCTATTATATATGTAAAAAAAAAAAATCATAAACTTGAATATATTAAATTAGAAATTTTCAAACATTGGTATTTTAAATTAGAAATTTGACATTTAAAATTAAATAACATCACTTCAAATTTATACATAATAAACTAATTTAGACTTTGAATTCAAAATTTAAACTCAAAGTGGACTTTGAATTATATATTTGAAATAAAATCATATTTAATAAAATAAAGTACAAATTTCAATTTTAATTAAAAATTTGAGATCCTAGTCTATTTAATGAATTAATAGTAAATAATTTTTCTAATATTTTTATGCCAAAATATTTTTATAATTAATGAAAAATTTTAAAAACTAATTTCAAACTTAAACTCAACTTTGAATTCAAATTAAAATAAAAATTCAACATCAAATTCAAATATTAACTTATATAATCCATAAAATTTAAATTTTAAATTTTAAAATATTTGTATGTTATATTTCTTATATATAATATTTTTACTCCTAAATCTAAACTGAAATTTTAATATGTTAATTTTAAATAAAAATTTTAACACATTACTATTTTGACTCAACTAAAATTTGCATATATTAATTTAAAATTTAAATTTTAAATTATTGGTATGTTAAATTTAAAATTACTATATCAGATATAACTAAATAAATAAATAAATTGAGAGATGAGACAGAGAGAGAAAGAAGAACCGTCGGATTGATCGCCAAGGCAATCGGAGGGCGAAGGAGAGAGAAAGGACCCCAACAGGTCGACGGGCAACTAGCACGCGAAACACAACCCGACCGTCGCATTCATTGGCAAGGCAATCGAACGGCAAAGAAGTGACATAGAGAGAATCCAACAGGCCAACGTGCAAGTGGCACACGAAACCCACAATCAGAGGGCGAAGGAGGCACATACAGAGGATCCCAACAAGTCGACGGGCAAACTGTGATGACCCAATTTTCTGTAGAGGTTTACAGTGTGAGCAGTGACTTCTGGAGGTTTACTCTGTGTGTTGGAGGTGTCTATGCGCGAATCAGACTCAAGGAGTGGACCCCACGCGAAAAACGGATCAAGTTAACCTTTTGGATGCTTCCGCCGAAAATAGAAGTGGATTTTGGCAAAACAGATTGCGGATTTGGATTCAGGGCGCTAAACGGTTAAGATCGGCTATTTGTTTGTATTTTTCTGAGTCCGGACGCATGAAAACTGGCAACCGGAAGTTTTTCTGTGTTTTCAGGTGCATGGAGGAGCCGTGGACCGCCGGGTGCCACGTAGCGGAACGTGGTTGGGCCGGCGCAGCAGACTCGGTCCACGCGGGCAGCGCGGGCAGGCGCGTGGGCCGGCATCGGCGAGCGCGTGGGCAGCGCTCGGGAGTGGTTAAGGGGCGCCACGTGTCGCGCGCCCATTGGCGCGTGGATCGCCCTATCGGGGCGCGACACGTGGCAACCGGATCTGCGGGCCAGCGCGAGGCGGGCGCGTGTAGATGCGTGACGCGTGGCGGCCCGGGGCGCCCGTGGGCCGGCCCGTTACTGTAGCAGCAGGGTTTTCTTCTTCCCCTTTTTTTCTCCTCCATGGCTTGTTTTAGTGAGCTTTTTTCTTCCATTTTTCCTCCTTTGGCTTGTGTTTCTTCAAAGGGATTTTTACCAGTGTTCATCTACTTCCCCACTACAACACTAGATTTTTGGGAGATTTTTGGAGGCCATTTTGATCACCTTCTTCATCATCTTGGAGGATCTCACTATTGTTGCACTCACAGCCCATTTCGTCGCGTTTCCGTACAAAAATTTCACAGAGCTAACCAGAGGTAGTTTTGACCTGATTTTTGGTTCTGCGATTTCACAAGAGGTAGGCCTACAACTTTGGTACTCAACTCTCCCCTTAGATCATGAGATTTTACAGAGTTTTTAAGCTATTTTTGGGACCCTTTGTTTCAGCTTGGGATTTTGGATAGTCATCAGTGTTTTGGCTGCTCTGGACAATAGGATGGGAATTTTGAGATGATTTTTATGGAAAAATTTTCAGGACTCGAAGATCTACAACATTGGTATGTATCATTTCCCCTAGATCCGAGATTTTCTTGGAGTATAATTATCATCTTTGGAACTCTTGTGTTCTGGTTTAAGCATTGGACGGTTAAGAATGAGATTTGGATAATCTAAAATAATTATGGGTTTTCTTCTTCATCCGAGCTTGGATTTTGGAGTTCTTTAGCTCGATTCGCATCTACTCGTGACAAGGAATTCAATGGTACCTCTCTTGCTGGATTTGGAGCACGTTTGACTAGGTAACATTATTGATCTTCTCAGCGCTGTTTTAAGGGTTACAACATATTTCAGATGCAGCATTATTTTGGTACTTGGACATTGGGAATGCGGCAATTGATGTAATTCTTGGTTAATTTCTAAATTTTAAAGTTTGGACATCTTATTAAGATCAAGGTGAAGATTTCTCCTTTTGGTTTCAGCTTAAAATTCATTATGGATTGTTCTCTTTAATTTTTGTAAGTTTACGTTAGGAATTGGTATAAACTTGGGACAGCAATGTGATGTTTGCTTCATTTGAATTTTAAGGAGAGTTAATGGTGGATTTCTGAAGATTTGGAGATGTTTATATGAAAGATGATATCTTTGTTTTACTGTTGGGGACTTCATCTCGAGGTATTTGGGGCTGCACTTACATCTTATTTAGCTTAGTCTTACTGATTGAAATTCTGGAATTTAATCGCGCAGCGTGCATTGTTTCAGTGATTGCGCCAATCCGTGTGGCGGAGTTGGATGATTTTTGCGGCATCGGAGTTCTGAGAGGATAAGGATTACTCACGCCAAAATTCAGCTTGATCGGGCAGCGGATCAACAAGTTTCAGGTGGGTTGTTGTTTTGTCTCCGAAACCGGCGGACGGTTCTCTAATTCTTTATGTTAGTATGCATGCATGTTTAGTGTACCAAATATGTGGATGAGATGTAAGCTTGGTAAATTATACTAGTATAATAAATTGCAAGAAAAATATATCCATGTTATGCCTAATGAGAACTTGCAAGATTTAGATATCCATGTTATGATTAATGAAAGCTTACCTAAGGGAAGTGTTACCTTATGTGATTGATAGCATGTATAATTTAATGTACAACCTATAGGATTGAGATGTAAGCATGAGAAATGGTCTAGATTATGTGGATTGATGCTTACTTGATAAATTGTTTATGCTTTGGTAGGTTTGAGAACTCGCATTTAGTAAAGTGGCTATGTTCATCTTATGCTAGTTGAGAGCATGTTTAGGAAGATGATGTTCACATTGGTAGTTATTAGAGATTATGTTGGATGTAATACCTTTTACTGATATTTGAGCTAGTATCTTGTATGATAGAATCAATTGATGGATTATCACTCTTATAAATAATATTTTGAAATTTGACCTAGCACCCCGTCATATGTTGCATGTTTAACCAGACTAGTAGAGAACCTTCACTTGGGCTAAGTTCTTTTATGCTTTAGACATCCCACTCTTTACATCTTTTTCTGGACATAGAGTTTCCTCGCCCGGGTAGTGGGTCGAGTGGTCGGGTTATTGTGGGACGTATGTTGCACTCGTGCCTGGGGGCTGAGTGGAGTCTGGTAGTGGAGATCAGAACAGTGCTAGGGTTGTTGGGAGCCGTTTGGGTAGACGGTGGTCCCGGGCCGTCGAGTATCTTCCGGTCAGTGTTGTTGGGAACCGTTTGGGTTGACGGTGGTCCCGGGTCGTTGAGTGTCGTCCGACCTGTTTTGCTAGCCCCGCGTTGTGGGTCGATCCCGGCTGTGGAGTATCTCCAGCCTGTGTGTTTAGCGTGGCGAGTTGGTTGAGTTCACTAGTGTCTCGAGATTCGTGAGAACTTATTAGCTGAGTCATTGAGAGTACTCCGATCGTTGTGCAAGATGTTTGAGGATCTGAATCCTTCCGTTCTGAGAGTGAGCGTGGATTTTGATTATAGCCTGCAGGAGCCACTTTGAGCTCGACAGATATGCGCGGATACTTTCCTCGGTTGGGTCGTGCCCTCGAGTGACGCTCCGGAGCTAGACCTGTTACTTTGCTATCGCGACTTGTCGATGTTGTCCCTCTGGCTGGGCTTTTTTAGGCAGTCACGGACGCAGTCCCTCTGGCTGGGCCTTTTTTTAGGCAGTCACGGACGCAGTCCCTCTGGCTGGGCCTTTTTAGGCAGTCACGG